>LN902846.1:6849133-7212195 GCA_000469725.3 Echinococcus multilocularis | reverse complement strand
CTAACCCTAACCCTAGGCCTGGGCCTAACCCTGGCCCTAACCCTAACCCTACCCCTAACCCTAACCCTAACCCTAACCCTAACCCTAACCCGGAGCCTAACCCTAACCCTAACCCTAACCCTAACCCCTAACCCTAACCCTAACCCTAACCCTAACCCTAACCCTAACCCTAACCCTAACCCTAACCCTAACCCTAACCCTAACCCTAACCCTAACCCTAACCCTAACCCTAACCCTAACCCTAACCCTAACCCTAACCCTAACCCTAACCCTAACCCTAACCCTAACCCTAACCCTAACCCTAACCCTAACCCTAACCCTAACCCCTAACCCTAACCCTAACCCTAACCCTAACCCTAACCCTAACCCTAACCCTAACCGTAACCCCTAATCTTTAATTCTAACTCTCACTGCCTTTTATGAGACCTTACCCTCTCCACCCTTAATTATGAAACAGCTCTGCTGCTTGCTCCTTCTGCTCTTCTGTCTCGTATATTTACACTGACTTTATGAATCACTAATTTCTATAGGCTTAAGAAGATATCGTTCGGTCTACAGGCCAGCAATTTTCTTTGCCGTTTGTGCTTGGGAGTGCAATAATCCAATCGCGGATGGTATTATTGTATTCCAATTAGAATTATCTTGAAGATTTACTGGCGTGAGTTACTTTGAAGACAACGTGACACTAGGGTGTGTCGAGAATTACCCAGCAATCCGACTTGTGATAAGTTCGAGGAAGGTAATCATAACAAAAGTTTGTTTTCTTGAGCTCCTTTGCTTTGATCTTGTTTCTTCAGATTGTGGCAATTTAATCCACCTAAATCGCAGCCGCACTTGTAATTGCAACAAAGGTGATGGTGGTGCTAGTGGTGTTAATGGCATTGATGAATGAAAATGGTGCTATCACACGAACGGTGTTAGGACTTCTTCATTAGGCATTGTCCGGGTGTCTGCGCTACCTCCTAGCCCAATCGGGAAGTAGTTTTGCCAATATGTTGAAACCAGAGGGGAGTAGTAGTATAGGCTGTGTGAAGGGAGTGGTGTCCTTGGTGTGTTCATCGAGGAGGGGCAAGAATCGTCTTGTCAATCACGCAGTTAAAAAACCTCCTCAGTCGTATACATGTATTGGCGTCATTTTATTTATGGACGGAACCCAAGACGGTTGCCAACAGACCGGTTGCAGTGGCTTTAAATTAATTGGAATTTTAAATCGCTTTAAAATTGCAACATTGGTAAATGAAATGAGAAATGGTTGTTCGGTGAGGTGCATCACTCACCAATCAACGCATCAGCTTTCTCTGGATACACACCAATCAAAGTTATTACTTTTTATTTGCACATAGCCCTTACCCTTATCTCTTGAGTGAGTGTTTCTCATCACGACAACTTGCAATATTGCCTTTTTAAATAGATGAGGCCTATATCACAGGGCTGAAATCCTACGGGGAAGGCAAAATCAGCGCTTACTTGTTAACACTCTTCTGCACTTGACAAAGTACTCCTTCACCCTACTACGTGAAATTGATGTCCATTGATTGGTATTATTGAAACCGTGGAATGTTTTACTGAGCGGTCATCTCTGAATGCAAGAATATTCACGTGTCAATTAGAAATCACTGATGTTTCAAGAAGAGATGTCATTCAATGCCTTTTAACAGAGGGCGAGGTCCGCGTAATTAGATATGCGTCAAAAAAATCTGGCGTTTTCCTGCAACCGGAGTCCATAGTTTAAGGCTTCATGATTTTCATTTTCCCCCCTAATCGACTGCAGTCACTTAATCCAAGCGGACTCGGAGACAGAACTGGAGTGGTGGCTGGAACAGTTGATTGGGGCGTTGGAGGACCATCAACACTGGATGCCCGTCACTTTGCTCTCCTGGTCTTGCTTGACTTAGATCTTGTCATCATCCAACCCGTGGCTGCCAGCGTCGCTACTCCACTCAAGCAGTGATATCTACCTCTCCTTCCCCCCTTCCTTATATTATGTACATTTTTTGCATTTTCAATCCCTCATTTCCACCTTCATCTCTTCGTTCACTCCCACTTTCTCCTTTTATGTCTTGATGTAGCCTCTGCCGGACGAAGTCGCTTTTACCCGCTTTTTAGTAGAAATTTTAAGCATTCCTTGGCATGGAACCGGCGCCTAGTGACGATTCTGCCCGTTAATTAAGTTTACTGAAGATAGGTCATGGGGGAAAGAATGATCGGTGTTGTAATAGGACGCTAACTTTATTCTCGAGCTGCTGGGGGTCTGCGCTAAATTCACAGGTGGCAGGGCGTAACACTGAGAGGTGATTTAAGGATTTTGACTAATGTAGTTGACTGCAGGTAGCTGGATGTGTCACGCTTACCATGTTAAACATTACGTGTTACGATTTCACATAACATTCAAATCGAGTTATGAGGCATCATTTGTGGTCTACAACAATCTGCCCATGTTCTATTCACCAACAGATAACGGACAGAATGCCACCAAGATACGCCGTCTATCTCCTTCCACACGGTTCGCTAATCCACTTATACTTGAGGAATTGCTTTTATGGTTCTAATGATAAGCGAAAGAACACATTGCTTAGCCTTCAGTAAACATACCGTTTCAAGCCACTCTGGTCACTTTGTGCGTAGCAGACAGAGGGCGGGACGGCTCAGCTACTGTAGGCCAATCACTATCTACTGCTGAGGCCTGGATACAGGTCCTGTTCTTTCCTGATTGCAGAAGGTCGCATAGCACACAGCACAAATCAAATAGTATTGGTAGGAACTGCCCAATAGTATGGATGAGAGAAAGGAAAAGATCAACATCGCCATTCTCATCTCTCCTCCTATTCTCCGTGATCCACTAATGCTAGTGCCCGGACCTCCACATTTATAGACCTCACTGTTCCACGTTAGCTAATCCATTAGACTCTATGCAAAGTTGATTAAGTCGATAAAAAAGTAACGCGACAGAAAACTTTTAGGAAACCGTTTGCACCAATTTTGATCATGAAAACCGCCATAACTTCTCTGTTTGACTAGCTAACGCTATCCCATTGACCAATGACAGCAATGCGTCCCCCTTGGGCGTTGCACTGCAATACTGGGCCTACTGGTGCAGTATATATCCACCTTCAACTCAGTTTTGCAATCCTCTGTGCATCTTTGGAATTCATTCATGTACTTGCTATCCCTACTCCTTCTGGTGTGCCTAATGGGGCTACGAGCAACCTCAGGACAGACGGTCAAGTCTGCCGCCTTCAACGTGCAGATCTTTGGAAAGGAAAAAGTGAAAAAGAGTGATGTGATGAAAATCCTTGTTAAGGTACGTGTCCTCATCACATCAGTTTGTTAGGCGCCTCTAGATTTTCCTTAGATATGGTGGTGCAATCATCCAGGAGATAAGGGATAAAAGTGATGAGGCCATTAACGCACTCATGGATGCCATTAACACTGCTTCGCCGTAAGTAAACATCTGTGCATTTGAATGTATAGTTCTCCTTTTGTACATGAACCATGTATTCGTTTGTCATCATGTATTTGCTGGTAGCTTTCACAGCTTTTTAGTTTAAATACATAAGTATTATTTCGTAAATGAAGTGCCCTAATACTCAGTAGAGAACTGTGCATGGGTCTCTGCGCTTTACTGCCCTCACACGCAGGATAGATTGAAGCAATTGTAGGAAGTGTGCAATCCCATCCTGGTATTTGTTCTCTGCAGTCAAGGCTAAATCCACACACGCGAATTATTGACATTGTTTCGTGAACTAGTCCCGCATCGCTTGTTACACGACCCCCGCAGTATTGAGGTGGGAGAGCGCAAACATTACAGCTCCTTTAATGCAATCAATGTGCAGCATCTGTGATCGCTTAGGGCAGGTGCAAGGGCGACTTTGCACCTCTGTCCTTATCTGCGAGAGATCGTTGAGAGGCTACTGTCAGACGCCTTCACTCACAAAACCTTCATGAATTCGTTTGACTTGCATGAGGAAAATATCGCGATTGCAGTGATCAGTGAGGAATGAGTGGGACCTATTTCATCCGTGCAATAATCTGTCCCTAAGGAAGCCCATTGATGGCTAACTTATCCTATCCTTGGAAAAAAATATTTGCCACCTTCTAGTTTATTAGTACAAATAATTTTGACAAATGAAATACACGAAGTTGGTAGGAGCGTACTTTACCCAGTGCAACCACTGATAGCCAACTTTGTAGATACACAAAAGTTGAAGCTGTATCCGTCGCTCTATTGCCAAACTCATATATTCTTTAGCATATTCTCTTTGGATTATCATTCTGACAATAAGAATTCCACCAATTTTGTTCGCTTTTACTGCATATGCCTGTTTTGCTACTTTCATGATGCCACATCTTGACAGTTAGATTGTATGCAGCTTCGAGCGAGATACCGTAGATGTTGAAAGTTGTAATGCGTGGGCTAAATATCTATTGCTGAGGTGTAATGAGGGTTGGGGCTACTGGCATGACCAAAGCCCAGGTCACCTGGTGAAGGGACAATGGCAGAGCCCCAAAATACGTCGCTACCAAAACCAAAAGTTGAAAAAAAAACATTACTAGACCCATCTCCCCTTCTGAAGTTCGTTTTTAGCGTCGCCACCAACCTGTCAGTGTTGTGGGTAGTAACACTCATGAACCAACGATCCATCAGCAGAAACGCTTATTGTGAAGTCATCGGCCACTTGATCCAAAAGGTAAAGGAAGCCACTAAACTGGACATGCACGATCGCTAACAGTAGACCAATTCCTACTTACTAGAGCTGTCAGTCATGTTTGATGTAGTCAAGTGGTGTAGGTTAAGCACCTTAAAGATAGTAGCGTTGTGAGCGACATCATTAGTCCTGCCATTTACTGACTAGAGTAGGCTTATGATCCCTTACATTGAGGCTAAGTCTACCTACTTAAAAAGCGCATCGTTTCCGCCAGAATTATGCTTGAAATCTAAGCTATGACTACAGTGGATGCGATTGCTAGTTGCAGTTAACCGCTGCATAATAGGCAGCGCTGACGACTTCTGTCCACTTTGCTTTGGATAAAGGGAAATCCCTTTTTATTTACTAACCTGGTTTTTCGATTCTGCGTAGTGCTAAAAGCATCACTGAACCTGTGCCATGAAAACAACAATTAGAAGTGTTAAGGTGGGACCGCTGCGGTGCAGCTGAATGCTCATGCACATCACATACACAGTTGAATACTGAAAGCATAATGTGGTTCTTATACAAAACTCCTTCAACAAGAAATGTGGATGACATAGAAAATAGCCGCACTGAGCAACTTTGCTGAGTCTCCACAATGTCGTCTGCAGAAGGCGCATGATCGAGCACTTATTCAAAGTCAACGAGAATGTGAAAATGAATTCGCGGTGACCAATGGAGGACGTATGTAGAATTGTATACGCAGACTTAGGTCCTCTGGGGCACATGCAAGGCCAACAACACTAATTATGACTTTCTAACCACTAATTCTTTCATTACCCAATTCCGAATCACTGCCAAGGCACACAGAGTAACCGCACAGACGTGCAAAACCGGAATTTGTCACCTGAATTCTTCTACTACTTGTTGTTGGAATTCGTAGGTCGAGAACATCCAGTCATGCAATTTATATTTTTATTCCTTAATTCACTTATTTATTCAAAGAAGAAATCTGTTCATTTGTGTAAGGAGAAAAACATCCTTTTTTTAAAACGTGCTTTTTTAAAAATGCTGTCTTTGTTCTATTCGTAGCCATCTTGGAGGTGTTTGAAGCATGCTTTGGCGTTCCAACATCACTTTGTCCGGGATAATTTGCAAGTTATAGTCCAGCAATTTCAGTGTCATACTTTTTTCTTTTTTATTTCAACTTAGTAGTGCGAAGTACGAAGTGGTTTTGGGAGAAAGAAAAGGAAAAAGTACATCTAAAGAACAGATTGGATTCATCTATCGGTAACTTTTATGTAGTTAATTCTCATGATGTTGAGTTGACCAACAAAGGTTATGTGGGTATACCTTGACATCCAAATGTGTTAAAGTATATCAATGCATAATTTTTTTACATGATTCAGATTCTTGCGTATTTTTCGATATGCATGTGTATGGAGGCGGAAGTACATAGGATTTGAAGCAGATTTTAGATGGATGCTGAAAATCCTGCTAATGTAGGGTCGGTTCTCCCTCCTACTGTTTGTCGATCCAGCTCTTCTGCTTACAGTATGTGCTTGACATAAACCTATAGAGAATTTGCTCTGTAATTCCATCCATTCACCAAAGATGCACGCTCCTTGAGCAAAAGCTGCCAGATCTTGCGCCAGGGAAATTGTCTTCTTCACAAAATATTAGCCCATTATTTTCTATCTATGCCAACAAGGATTCACAATGGACTGTTTTACTCTTTTTAGAACTGATAATTTTACTGTACATGGTTACGCCTCCATGGTCACTAAACAGACGGAATTTGAACGATCACCAGACTGCTTTTCCCTGACCGCTAAGTGGGTGCGTTTGGATGAGTCTACTAACTTTTCGTTACAATGATTTTATGCAAGAAATGCACTTATGCGACTAGTACAGACAAAAGCTGTCTCTACACAGCTTTCAGTATGTGTCATGGACTGCGGCACCTACTGTCTTTTCTCAAAATAGAAGTAAACAGTGTGCTGAAAGAGATAATGTACTGGCAACGCAAAGAATTGCTGGAAGGCTACTGGATCGGCTCGGTGGTTATGCTACCTATCAGGAGAACAATGGTGGGGTTTTAAATGACCCAATAGTTAAAACGAAGAGCTAAATATTAAATCAAAGAATCTCAGGGCCCACTTCGGCCATTGTGCGTCGTTGCCAGCGCTCTCCATTGTCAACTCTTCATGTCGGTCATCACATCGAAGTCGGCACAGAAAAAGAAAACACCCACTAAAAAGTTTCAGTTGCAGATACAACGCAACAACATGTGTCTAATTTACGACCCTTAATGTGACGCAGCTAAGCGCTGTTATAACTACCAATCTGATGCCGTATCTTTGCCTACCCACTATGATTGACAGCGATGAAACATAAGTAATCAAGAGGACCTCAAACGACCAATTTCATTAACATTGTCTTCTAAACGGTGACCTGCACAGTAGGACTTTGTAAGCTCTGACCTTTCTGCCACTCTACAAATTCCTTCTCTCTCATTAATGAGTGACAATGGGTTAAGTAGCTTTTCGTTTTAGCACAAAAATAATTAAACGTGGTCTCCGGAAAGAGGTAAATATTAAAAGCACCCTTCTGAAATAACTGTACACTAAATAAGCAAAGCGAGGGGTGTTAAAGTCCAATCTGTTGCAAAAATTTAGTAAAACCAAGAAATGGCCGACAGTTTGTACTTTTTTGCAGTCCGGTGTAAGAATGGGGTATTTGGCAGTTCATGTCTCTCCAAAATCTGTCGCTAAAGAATTGGATGCTCTCTACTATGTTACAAAGGAGTGTGAAAGCTTCGCAAACACTCCGGTAAGTCACTTCTACTGTCGTATACATGAGCAAGCTTTGTTTTTAAATTGAAGAAAGGCTACAATTTTTGTGCATTTGCTCATTTTACGGAAAATTTTGCCTCTTTTCTACTTAAACAGAGACCTGCTTTTGTGTGTGTGCAGCTAAAGCACCCGCAAGGACTACTGCTGCACTCAATCATCTCTGGGCAGGTAGAGGCATCTTAGCCAAGATGCAGTTACTACAAATGGGCAAAAGAACCAGGAGATTAGAAGCTCCACGGCACCAAATTAAGGGCTAGATTATTAAAGGAAATTGGGCTGTGTAGTTAAAGCAACTGCTTTGTGGAGATATGTACACGAACTGAGGTTACACCTACTAATTCTACTTCATCTCTCCAGAATCTGGTCCTTTTGGGTGACATGAACGCCGACTGCTCTTACATCACCAAACAGGCTCGAGACAACCTTCTTTTGAGAAAAGACAAGAAGTATGAATGGCGCATTGCAGATACTATGGACACAACTGTATCCGACAAACCATGTGCCTACGACAGGTTAGTTGCTGTTCTATAATCTAACTGCAACAAACTCGTCTAGATGAATCACTCGTTTCCCTCTCCTTGTTTAGCCTATTCAGAGCATAAGGCTACTTAAACGCAATTCCTTTTGCAGTTTACCGCTTGATGAATCTGCCAAATTCGAAATAATTCGGATATCAAAAGAAAAATTCGTTGATTAAACAAAAGAGTAGATAATTTTGCATCTCATTCAACCATCAAGTCGGAAGCTTAAGTTTGTCGTTCAATGTTGTTACTGCAGATCATTTTAATCTTCTGCTTTCACATAATAAATCTGCGTTTTACTGCACCAACGGTAAGCTAAAGCTCTAAATACATAAATGAACAGGGCCAGGGGGTGTGTAGTAGAGGATGTTGTGCTCTCATTTGCCTCTATCCATATCCATCTTCGCTGTCGATTTAACGCTTTTACATCCTTGAAATAGATGTTATAGTAACAACTTACTTTAGCTTACAGTTTTAAAATTCCTCGAGTTCAGTGTAGCACCGAGTACAGGGGAGATATAAGAGACAGTAACTATGTTTTCCGTTTACACCTTTTTGCAAGTAAGTGAAGCACAGCCTACAAGAAGGACGTTGATGCTGGAAATGGCGTTGCATTTCTCAGCAATCGTGTGTTCTTAATCTTGTGTCTGTTTCAACGGGGGCGCTGGGAACGTGGCTCATGGTACTTAGATAGAAAACTCCACCTTGCATATGAGTTGCCATGATAAAATAAGTAGTGGTTTATTCTAATTTCACCACTCCGTTTAAGAATTCTGGAAGGAATGCTATTCAATGTCGGGACCGATAGGTTCAGTGAAGTGAGAAAAGAGAAATCTGAAAAAGAAATTTGCATCATGTCGCCTGGACAGTAGGAAAATATTTAGCTTAATTGTTCACTTGATTGGGATGGCTAAATAGAACTACATACCTTAACGAACATAGAATACTGTCGTTTAACCGTCCTTTCTTTTAATGATTGAAGATTCCGTGTCTTTTTCACCTTTCTATTTCTCAATAATAACTTAAATCTTCGTTCTACTCACTAAGGCCATTCTTGACCATTCTTTCCGTTCACGTGATAGATCCTTAATCTGTTGCCGAATTTTAAACCATATTCTTAGTTCTACCAAGTCTAATGATAATTTCTTGAATGTAACAGCTAATTTCACCTTGGCTGACTCAGCTATGGTTTCCTAACCATCATTATTAGAGGTTTTTTGTTCTTTAAATGAGTAAGAAGCTCTGTGGTGCCTAGTGACTCCTTTGGAGGATTGAAGACTTATTACTAGGGCGCAAAACGGACCATTGACGTGCTGAAAAGATGGATGCTACCGGCGTGGCTCCAGGGCCCTACCATTTTGCGAATCTACAAAAGCCGACCATTCAGTGTGAAGGAAACTAAAACGACGATCAATGCACTAAGATAATGAGCAAAATTAGGTTATTTTAATATGAGGAGATAAATACATATTGCGATGTTTGAGAAGTATGAAGAGGAATCACTGCTTCAGCACGCAAGAATTGAATGCATTGTGATTTGCAGGGTCATAACCAAGGGCTCTGTATTGGCTGGCCTAATTCCTACTGCAAATCCTTTCAACTTTCGAGCAGAATACAAGCTGGATTTACCGGAGGTTGGTTACCAAGTGGTCGTTTGCCTTAACGCCTAATGCAAACTTGTATGCCCGGAAAGTCCCATCAATTTGATGCTTTGTTGATGCCGATGCATCAACACCAGTTTCATGTGTGTACTCATCTGAACCACTGATAATGCTCAGCCTCACGAAGCACCGAAGTGACCTCCCACCCTTCATTCTGCTAATA
Source organism: Echinococcus multilocularis (assembly GCA_000469725.3). Taxonomy (NCBI): domain Eukaryota; kingdom Metazoa; phylum Platyhelminthes; class Cestoda; order Cyclophyllidea; family Taeniidae; genus Echinococcus; species Echinococcus multilocularis. The sequence goes on along the minus strand of LN902846.1, from coordinate 7,202,367 downwards.
AGAAATGTGACGTGGGTAATTTTTATTTTAGGCAAAGAGAGTCAGCGATCACTACCCCGTCGAATTTGACATTCATTGAATTGCTGTGACGCCTGCTATACTACGCATTATTTCCACACGCACACTGAGTTCCATGCTTTGTTTTGACGAACACACAGCATACCAGCCATTAAAGTCTATCGGCAACATTTTTTTTTCGTCTTCTTTCAATTATTTACTTTTTGTCACGGTTATATCGTCTTCCTGCTCTCCTGAAATGCGAGAAAAATAACCAAGGTCGAGTGAGCCGTGTAGAGCTCTCTGGGTCCTTAAAGTCTCTGATAAGGTACATTTATGTTAGAGAAGATGTTTCACAAGCGTACGGTGGGGCAAGAGGACTAGTGGCCATAGTCAAAGGAGTAGTCTATCAGGCAGAAGCACAAGGTGAGGAGAAGGAAGAATCTGTGAGGTTTAATAGACAAGTGAACAAATATCAAATCTCTGCATAGTGATTGTGTGAGTCATCTTCTCCAATGACTCTCAGACTTCCATCGATGCATTAAAAAGCAGCCACGTTGCACAGACAGACATTACCTTGCGTGGCAGCAGAGGGATTTAGATTTGAGTGGAGAAAACGCGTCTTTTTGAATTAATTAAGTAGATAATAATATCTCCGCTGTAAATCGCATTGAGTTGAATGACTTGATTTGGCACCGCCTAAGGCTAAACGATGCTTGACAACTAACGTCATATAACAAGAAGTATAGTGTATTATTTTGCATCAATTCCTATCTATCACATGATTCTAGTTCCAAAGCCAATCAGTGGTCCATCTGGGTTCCCATTTACCTATGAAGGGCGCAAAATAGGGAATGATCTGTTCGCGAATTCCATATATTTTCCTATGTAAATACAGCTGGTGTCTTTAAACGAAACGCTTAGGCGTTTCGCAAGGCACGAGATGGGGGCACCTGGCTAGAGGAGATGTGGACTAGAGAACCAATTTGTCTTTATTCTGCTCCAAAGACTGCCCTGCATGGTAGCTTGCCCACCTGCAGACAGACAGATATCTTTCCGGTATCACAGAAGGCAGTGAGACAATGCCTCAATTGCAAGCCAATCACACAAGATTTTTCACTTCTCACAAATATGGGCAACCATATCGGTGGTATGGCGATCCATTTATATCAATATTGCCTATGGCTTACTGGTCCTGTAATTTTAAATCAGCGTGTGCTATCTTAAGCATCCAGAGAGTTGTTATTCTCCATATGAGTGTAAATGTACAAAACAGGTAATCTGTAGGCAGAATTGATATGAATGGAACACCATACTACTAAAATGATGGCCCATATTTGTGGGAAATCAGGATTATGTCTAATGAGCTTGCATTTAAGACATCGTCTCGCCGCGTTCTGTGATATCTGGAAGATTCCGGTCCGTCTGCAGATGAGCAAGATGCCTTGCCGGGTAGCCTTTGGAACAGGGATCAAATCGCGGAGAGGATTAATGCATTCCTATTCAAATTTTCATGGTGATTTACCGGTATAAGCTGTTTTGGCGACTACCTGACGTTAGTGTGTGTCGAGAATGACTTAGTAGTCGGACTTGTAAAGAGGTCGCTGAACGTACCCATGGCAGCAGTTTGTTTTCTTGACTTCCATTGCTTTTTTCTTCGTGCTCCAGATTGTGCCAAATTTATCCACGTGAGTTGTAGCTGTACGTGCAATTGCAGCTATGGTGATGGTCGTGCTGATAGCAGTGTTGGCATTGGTGAAACACAATGGTACCATTACACAAACAATGTTAGGACTTGTTCATTAGGCATTGTCCGGGTGTCTGCACTATAACGTAAGCTGGACGGGATGCGTCTTTGCCAATGTGTTGAAGAGATAGAGGAGTAGTAGCATAAGTGGTGCCCTTGGTGTGTTCACTAAAGGGGGGCAGAAATCGAATTGTCCATCACGTAGTTGAAAAAACTGCATTGGTATATTTGTAGTGTTGTCACCGTATTTATGGACGGATTCCAAGTCGATCACTTACTGACCGCAGGGAATGGCTCCAAATCAGGTGAAATTTAAAATACATTGGAAATACAATATTTGTAAATTAAAGGTAAAATGACTGATTGGTGAGATCCATTACTCACCAAACAACACAACAAATATTTTCGTTATCTACCGCTCATTTACTTTAAACTCTTTTGTTACCTTTGACAGCATGCTCACCCTTTGTGTTCAGCATGACTCAAATCACCACATTATGTACATCCTCATATTTTAACGCCTTACAATCCACATATTCCATCTGCCTGATAGACCATCGTTTAAAAGGAGAAAAAGGAAGTGTTATTAAAGTCGTTGTCACTACCCCTCTACCAGAAGTATGTCCAGGATTCTAAATTCACACCAAAGACGCAAGTTGGGGTTTTAATCAAATGCAAAATTTTAGAAGCTTCGTAAACTTTTCACCATGAGTCAGTTGGGTAAAATATTTGTTGGAAGCGCGCATTTCACGTAATTCAATCCTATCAGCGTTCTTCCTTAAGTTGGGTATGCCACTACGCTCGGTACTGCATCGCTACGCAATAGAATGAGAGATACCTCATTCTCAAATGAGACCAATACAAATCCTACACTGATGTGTCTCTCATCACCCGGGGATGATAAGCTCAAGCATTCGCCCATGTTTTGTGGTCATAGGTTACTCATTATCCTAAAGAGAAGTGAAGTTGCTGTAGCATAATGCCTGCCCTAACCTTTTGGCAAGTAGCTCAAATTCGTTGCATTTCACAGGTAGACAGTTGGTCTCACTGAACCCTTAAATTTGAATTTAAAACCTCTCAATATCTACTTCAGCACCTTACTTAAAATCGGATTTACAAGCTAAAATCCTACTTTGCCTTATGTACCTATGCATCGAATGAATGAGTTAAAATAGATAATCCGCAAGTATTGGCTGACTTGACTTGTTCGCTTTGGTGATTCAGTTGCATTACGATATGCCTGACTGAATGGCTACTTTGCCTTACAGGATTTTTTGAATTTAGGTGAATATCTGCCTATTCTCTTTATGCGTATATGCTCCAAAATGCTCATAAGTCGTAACTTCCATTTGGTGAGCCAAAGGCAGAAAAATGTAACTTACTGTTAGCCTGGTCTGGAGCTGAGGATGAGATTAATGAAAGAAATTTATTGCTCAATAAATGCAACAAACTGTCAAATGTTTGCTTCGGTAAGCCCATCAGAGCCAAGTATTAATAGGCAACTTACTACCCATTCATCCGCATCACTTAGCCGGATCCAAGTCACCAACAAAAAAGAGACAGAATTAGTATGCCACCCTTAGGGCCATTTCGTGACTCTGGCAAAAAATTACTCACTCCTTCGTACCTTCCACGAATAAAACCACTACCCTGAGAGAAGATACACTCGGTAACCTCAAAGAGTAACGCAACCTTGCAGAGTGGTGAGGATACCCATTTGACTATTTGTGCTGGAGTCTGCAAGGGCCGTAAGGAGGGTGACTGCACTTTACCATACGCTCTTATCGCATCACTTAGGACTACTAGACACCAAGACATTACCAGTCCCTAGTCGCTATATTGGCCCTTCCCCATTACCACTTTTCTACCACCAACTCGTCAACAGGCAGACGGTCCACTGCTCACACCACCGCTTACTGCCAGGCGTGCGCTAGCCTGAGCCAGCATTGTGCGTCAGCGCTTTCAAGTACACAGCCACCACTAAATTAGGAGAAGCATGAAACAGTGGCTGCTTCTGGTTGGATAAACGAATTCAAGCAGTTAGCGTGCATTGTGGATAGGTTCAACAGGAAGCCAAAAATAGAAGTGCAGCACTGTGGTGAGACGAAACCTTTCATTGCGGAGGAGATCTCGGCCATGGTGCTGTCCAAGATGAAGGAGACGGCAGAGGCGTACATGGTCGAGAAAGTCACAGATGCAGTGATCACTGTGCCGGGATACTTCAACTTGGGCCAGCGGCAGGCCACCATAGACGCGGCGAAAATAGCCGGTTTAAAGGTGCTGCGTCTCATCAATGAGCCGACGGCAGCTGCAATTGCATACGGCATGGACAGGAGGAGCGACGGGCAACGCAATATGCTCGTCTTCGATTGGGGTGGTGGCACCTTCAACGTGTCCATCCTGTCCATCGAGAATGGCAAATTGGAGGTAAAGGCGGTTGGTGGTGGCACGCACCTGAGAGGTGAGGACATCACTTCTCGGCTGGTGGATCACTGTGTGGAGAAGTTCAAGCAGGCGTACGAGGGTAAGGATTTATCCACCAGCATGAGGGCCATGAGCCGTCTGAGAGAGGCGTGTGAGAAGGCAAAGAGGATGTTGAGCTCGGCTGAGTACACTAGATGTAGTGTCTTTGTTTCAGTACAACCCTCACACGGCGTGTATTTGAGCGGTTGTGCTTGGACCTCTTCAGTCAGGCGATGGATGCTGTGAAGACGGCGTTGAGTGATGCAAAGATGGACAAGGCTGACATCCACGAAATGTTGCTGGTGGGTGGATCGACGCGTATTCTGAAGGTGCAGTGCATGCTGCAGGACTTCTTTAATGGTACAGAAGTAAAAAGGTCCATCAACCCAGACAAGGCACTGGCCCACGGTGCGACGTTGCTGGCTGCCAACCTGACTAGTAACAATTCGAAGGCGATGGAGGACTTGATGCTGCTGGAGATAACGCCATTATCACTGCTGTGGCTACCAAAGTTGGTGTAATGACAACGTTGATAAAGCGCAACACGAAGATTCCGACAAAGCGGACTAAGGTATTTACCATATGCTTAGACAATCAACCGAGTGTGTTGGTCCAGGTGTATGCGGGTGAGCGTGCAATGGTAAATGACAATAACTTGTTGGGCCAGTTTAGGTTGTCAGGTATCCCACCGGTGCCGCGTGGAGAGGCCCAGATTAAAGCGACCTTCGGCATTGACCTGAATGGCATTCTTAACGTGTTAGCGGTGGACAAGTCGACGGGAAAGCAGAACAGCATCACCATCGCCAACGTTACGAATCGTCTGACGGAAGATGAGATCGAGCAGATGGTGAATGATGCAGAAGAGTAGGATAGAAGCGAGGATCATGCTGGAGAACTGTATCTTCAGCAAAAGGCGAAAAATGAAGGAGGGAGAAATGAAGCAAAAGGCATCCGAGGAGACCACTAAAGACATACTTACGAAGATGCCACAAAGAAGGGCTATGATCTAAAGCGCACAAATATGGAGACCCTAGTCACCTCCGCAGTGGCAAAGAAGAACCTCTATTTGTGAGTCCGAGGATGCCAAAGTCGGATGATCAGGTGTGCACATTTAATCATTTTTACTCCCCTCCACCTTGCAAAACAGGCAATCACACATCCTAGGTAATGCGATTACTTCGATGTGACTACTAACCCTAACCCATTGCGATTTGTTACGCCTTCTGACTTCTAGTGCCTTCATGCACGGGCATTCATTGAAACCTTCACAATCCCACGTCTCCATTCCTTTACCCACCCCATTTGAACAGGATGCCACTTTGGTTTATCGCAAGTTCTGCTGCCAAGAATGCGCTTGTGATCTAATTACTGCAATATAAAATCTACAATGCGTGAGCGAGGTGCACTGAAATTGAATTAAGGTGGGTTTAGTTGAAAGTAGTTTTCCACTTCTCACCTCTTTGAGTAAATGGCTGCATTTGAAGGCGTTGAGGGAGTATTTGCAGCGACACGCGCACACCTCGGCGGTAATCAGTGATGCGGTCTGTAGTGGGAGAGGTCACGACGCCTGGATTCCAAAGCCCATGGACGAGGAGACACCTAGTGGCTACAAATTCAGAGCTTTGGCGCACCCTTTGTGGCAGCAAAATGGCCGCACACATTTCACCAATAGCTCATTTTCTCTTCAAATTATCATGTTCGTAGATATTATTTGAACTCAAATTAAAATTTGTCTTTTGTTAAAATGCTACCCTATGATGATCGCAAAGTAAATTGTCGAAAATGGTTTCCTAGCTCTTTAAGATGTAGTTCTTTTAGCAAGTAAACCCAAAAGCTCGATAATGAAAGGGGAGATAGGGGTTACATAGAAAGGACCGTCTCCTTCCCCTTTTAATGTCAGACCATAGTCAAATTCCACTATTCCATACCGTTTATACTTGCATGGCAGCATCATACGTTGGTTTCCTTTGCAAAATGTTTCATGCATATTTGTGAATGCTCCTTTGTTTACGCAGCATCGAAGGCCCTATTCGGTGGTTATAAATTTTACTTGAATAATTGTCTTCAGTAAGATGTTGCCTTGCAATGTGCAGTCAAATGTGTACTAACCGTTCTCTAAGCAGATCGAAAAAAGCTGCGTCTTCCACTTCTCTCCATGCTAAAGATAATTGGAAAAAAAATCCAGACATACACATGCACTGAAGAGTGAGTTTCTACAGTAATTCAACGCTCTAATGCGACACTCCATAAGAATGATTATCCTCTTGTAGCTTCAATCTTCACAAGGCGATTCGGAAACAACTGACAAAACTGCAGGTGCCTTGAAAGAACGCCGTCAATCTGCTTGTCTTCTCCCATGCTGGTGAATTTGGGGAGGATATCCAAAGGAGCGTAATGGAAACGGGCCGTCTACTACAGAGCATAGGTGAATGACCAATCGGCTGCTGTGGCGTCTTATTTTCGCTTCCTTCGCTCCTTTCTCCTTCCTCTCTGTAGTGTAAAGAGACCACCTCTAGCGGTGGCAGCGCCGAGGGATTGGAAGCCGATTGCGAGTACTGTCTGCGTCCCCTCATGGACCACTTTGAGTTGGTGCTGTCCCGACTAAGCAAAGCCCATGGCTACTTCGTACGCATATGAGGATCTATTAGTGCGAGTGGACCCTGATGCCCACTTCCCTCAGCCACTTCATCTTTTGCTTTCAGCCAGCCCTTCACCCCCTCCTCCTACTCGTCCTCCTCTTTCTTCACCATGGGTGCTTTAGGGGAGGTCGCCGTGGGTGAAGGCATTATAGCCAACAGAGGAGAAGCAGGAAGAGGTGCAGGATGAACTGTGTTTTTCTTCGAGGGCTAACGCTCTAGTTTGTAAAAAGTCTTCCGTGGAAGGGTCTGTCGTAGCTAGGCTAGAAGCTTCGTCAGCAGTCATCTCATCTCCGCCTTCTTCTGCTTCTTCCTCTTCCTCCTCCTCCTCTCTAGCCTCTTTTTCGATCTCGACTTTTTCAGAGTCACTAGCGGAAGACGTGCCAGATTGAATTGGCTCTTCCTCCCTATTCCTCTCTTTCTCTTCCATCTTCACTCCGTGATGAATACCATGTTACATGTACATTTATGGTCATTAACAGCATACTCTATTCTTCCCACTGTAAAACATGGCTCTGAGTCAGTTTGCGGAAAGATGGTCAAAAAATTAGTGCCATCACTAAATTTTCCCACTTTAAGAGGGTCTTCCAATGGTCTCAACCGATTCGTATATCCATTTGTGGTGGAGATAAAAATTATTTGTACTGTATTATTTCGCTTCTCAAAACTGCTTATCTATCCGCTCTTCGAAATCATCGCCCAGCCATTGTTTTATCCTCATCAGAAATTTGTCTTTGTTGAATTTATTAGAAAGTCCTGAGGTCCTGTTCAATGTCACAGTATGCCTTAACTACACTTTTGACACATCGCTTGCCTCGGAAATGGATGAACTATCCACCAGATTGTCAAGGATGTTGACGCAATGCTACTCTAATATTTCATATCTTAGGAGGTACTGGCTTCTAACACTAAGGGAAGTCGTGATTGAAATGACTCCCTCATCACTGGCCCAATAGTGCGCCCTGGCTGTCGGAGCAGTGGCCTCGTTCGGTAGTGCGAAATCACTGCGTAACGTCCACCACATGCAGGGTTATGATGTTAGCATTCCCAATGTCCCTTTAAGGCCTAAATGCCATCTGAGTATCTTTTGCAGTATTTCGTAAACCAGCCCACTAACGCGGTTTGCATTAGGCTTTGGAAAGTGGTCACTGAATTACCGACTCCAAAATGCATTACATGCAATTCATCAAGTCACTTTTGTCATTTGACAGCTGCCTTCTCTGCCTCCTGGTGGGCAAAGGCAATGCCTGCCACAAAATTCTATATGGCTTTGGTGCTACATGGGGAAGCAGTGCCACGAATCACGTCCCAAGCCAGTTGACGACATCAGGTAGAATACACCATGCATATTTTCTTGCCTATGTGTAACCTTCTGCTACCGTTGATACGTCTCCTCCGAACACCCCATTTACGAGCAATCATAGCATGAGGAAACTTTTGATGGCAACCAATGTACGAACTTCGATGCGTTACACACAGAGCCCTAAACAAAGTCAGATTCACACAAGGTGCCTGCAGTGTAACATGCTTTATCACCAAAGCAGCACTGGCAGAAGCGTACGGTTTTTGAAAATGCTTATCCCTTTTGCACCAAATTTAGCGTTTTTGGGAGGTACTCTCTAGTCACCATCTAAGAACCTCAGTATTTGATGTTCTAACTTCAAAAATACCAAATATTCAAGGCCCATGATCTCGTACAATTCAAATTACGTCAAATGTCCCTTCCTTGACAGCAAACCAACGCTTAAATTGATTACAGTAACTGAGAAACGATCCTTGCATTCAGTTCTGCTATCGCAAACTGAAGCATTTACTTTGCATGAGGGCAGCCAGCTACTCCACAATTTTACAAAGTGCACTTCATTTGAGGGCCTCTGTTAACTTCCTCATTTAATGCTAATATATATTACTTTAATTGTTGCTGCTTCCTAATATTGTCGGCTATGGTGCTGCTCCGCCTGGAACTACGTGCTCACTGAAGTATGTCAAATTGTACCTTCTCTTCCCCACTCTCTGTTGCCTTTGCTCCGACAGAAACATTGAAATGGAGACAATTTAACCGATATGTGGATATAGTTGTGTAAGCCCCTCCACCTCAGCCAACGCAAGGAGAAAGGGGGATTCGCGTCTCCCAGAGGTCGCATAATTCACTCGAGTCTGTTCAGTTTGGCGCAATGCTCCTAGTGGGAAGAAAAGAAAAAGGAAGGGGGAAAGGCTAAACATAAATTCTTTGTCAGAAAAATCCCCTATAATTATTTTCTTTTGTAATCCCCAAACTTTATTGGCATGGCGACTAACGGGGGTGACATTTTAAGCATCTAAGACGAAATGTTAATCCAAGGAAGTATTGTGTATGCCTTTCTCGACAGCCTTTTCTCCACAAGCAGTCTTCTTTTAAAAGGCACTATGTTTAACTTTTGAGATTTTTCCGTAGCGTCTGGTATCTCAGGAATCTTTTCCAGGAATCACGACTTCACGGTTTTCAGCTCAATGGGAACGTCTTTGTGAGCTTTTTCAATTACGCGTTTTCGAAATTCATCTTAAAAACCAGTTTTAAGCAAGTAGTACTGTACACATGGTAGTAGTATAACAATAGCTGGAAAATAAATAAACGAATTCATAGTGCTCATAGGCCATGAACACTTGACCCTCTACAAATTAAGACTTGTTTTCAATTCCTAAGCATCGAATTAAGGCGATTGCTTACATGTCTCCCCAAGGCCTCCTGGCCCCTCCCACAGAGCTGCGAGATTTCGTTGTTCATGTTGCATCCCCTTCGCCTCCAGGCCTTATGATCTCAAACCCTTTGTAATGGCACCCCTGGAGCCCCGTTGGGAGGGCTGTCCACAACACTAAGCAGTCATAAATGTCCATGTCTAGTTACACGTCAGCTAGCAAAATCCTCAGAGGCAATTCAACGACCTCACCATTCTCATGCAACGACCTCAGGTTGGCTAACTGAAAGAGCGAAAATAAAGTTTTTTAGGAAGATTCATGCATCATATTGAAGGTTGTTGTACCATCCATCATAAGATAGACAAAAGCTCACAACATGCATTTGTAACGCTGGCCATAGGCAAATGATAGAAGATACCACACACACATTCAACCTTGGTAGCTATCAACAAGGTCCACAAAACACGTGCGACATGGACACTTTGAATGTGGCCGGGGAGTTTATGCACACCATATAAAATACCCGATTTGACTATTTTTGTGCACACCCACAAGAAAATGGTAACGCGACGAAGAAAACACACTCACTCTGTTTCTCGTTGCACACCTGGATTACTCCTCCCAGCACATTCAACACTTCAATTACCGTGGCGTTCTGTGCACTGCCATTGTAGATGCTCACTCCCATGATGGCTAGTGGCGCCTCCTTCAACGGATGACATCTCCCACCTCGTCTTGTTGTCAAATCTTGTCAACCCAAAACCACCCCCTCCACTACCACTTGCGCCAGTCGTCATGTCTTCTGCTGCGAACAGGCTTGTTGGATAAGGCGGTGGAACAGGAAGTGCACACGCTCCCAATGTGGTGAGAGGGTGTTCTGCGGTACCTCACTTCATTTGTCGCAAACCTTTCTTTCATACTAGGCACAAGACGGAGAGGATAATTGTGCATTTCTACATTGAGGTGTCGTGGTTTTGTCAAATTTCACATCTTCCGTGGACCGCGCGTGAAGGACGGCTTAGCCCTGAGGGGGAGCTGCAGGAGACTTTGCTTTCTTCCCGATCCGCTGGCTGCAAGAGCTTGGATACTTGCTTGCCATCCACAACTGAATCAACCATAAACCGCCAGTCAACCAATTCAACACTTCCATTTTGCTTTTCTGTGGATCATCACCATCACCCTCTCCTCGTTCTTCATGGTCTTGAATTCAACTGGCTGGAGGTCAGCAGCCCTCTGCATCCATCGCATCAGTTCGGACGATTTCCCCCGTTCCAATCAACACATAGATGATACTTCAGGGGGAAGGGGCACTTTACCTCCATGAGTATGGGCTTTGAATACGCATTGCTCTTCGGTGTAATTTGCGCAGAATCTTCACAGGAGGAATATCCTTTGGATAAAAAGCCTCGAATTGGTGGTTGGTTACTTGCAATTACAACTTCTTATTCATCTTTGATCTTCACTGCTGTCATGGCAACTACAGGTAAGCATATAAGAAGACTTGCGAATGCTAAAAGTCAATCCTTAGTTGTTTTTTAGTGAAGTTAATCAGACCTTGTTTGTAAAGAGGGGAAAAATAGAAAGGAGACGGGTTGTGAGACTGCTTGAATGAGTCTCGAGCAAAGCTGGCATTTTATTACGAAAACAAGTTTTTCATTTGTAGAAAAATGAAATTCCGGTAAATTTCTGTGAAAACGCTCTTTTGGTTGCACAAATGAACGCTTGGGATAAACTCACTGGGCCGCCATGCAGGATTCACCTCGACACTCATCCCCGAGACTTTCACCGGTAAACGCACAGAGGCCTCAAATTCAAACAGTGGTGAAAGTGAGATCTTGACTATGAACGGCCGAATTTGTGGAAAAGACTTGGGGAGGAGAGACAGTAAAATGGCCGACCCTTAAATCCGCGCTCCAGTCCATTCATTGTGGGTGAATGAGGCGTAAATTGGGTTAACGTTGCTTCTACAGACGTGTAGGATTGAAGAAGGCATAGTGTTTCGTTAAATGGAGAGAATCGGAAGAGAGAAGCCAAACCACTGGGAAGACAGTCTTCAAGCGAGTACTAAGAAACGAGTAGGCGTCGCGCGCATGCATCCTGAAGACTTCTACAAATAAGCTGGTTCTCAGACAAATGGTTTGTTCTTTTTCTAGGTGAAAATCCGGTTGCTTTACGGCAAGGTGCCAGTTACTACAGAAGGATATGTCAAAAAGGCCAGGAGCAAATCAACCCCCCAAACACGGAAATCCACGCGCACTTGAGATTTACACGCCATCGGACTGTCTCTCTGAATTCTATGTCTGGTGCCACTTGATGTGTGGATTGCAATGACCAAATTTTGACCATAAAACTACGCCGGAACATATACTGGATCCCAAAAAAGTAAAAAGGAGGCCTCCGAAAGTTGGCACTACTACCAAAATGATGGAGGAAACATGCAAACAAAAACTGCAAAATATTCATGACGAAGAAGACGCCAAGCAAGCAAATTTGCTGCCTCTACGCTACAACGTCTCCGCGTTTCCATTTCACCCCAAAGAAGATTCACTATGCCGTAAAACGCTGCCAACTTGAAAATGACGTTTTGCAATTCTTGCTCCGATCACTTGATCATGGAATACGTTGAACGTGAAGGTATGAAACGCGGATAACTTTTCGATTTGCTCTCATTGCTAACACAGATAACACACGGTTTGCAACAACAGAGTTTTGTGAAAGATTTGCCTGTAGCTGTAATTAAAATGTCATCGCATTTGATACCAAGCAATAAAAAGTCAAGAGCAGACGAAGCCGCTTACGCACAAGGGGATATACTGTAGCCCTGGCATTCAAGTGGTTTCTTTCCTAATAAAATTAGGAAAAGCTTTGCGAAAGTAGTTTTAACTTGTCATTGTGCCATGCTTACATATTCCAGAGGAATCTTTGCGTCATGATGCAACAGAGATCCGCCTTCCAGCCACAAAGGTATGAAGGGTTCGTGGCTTGCTTCACCACAAGGAGGTGGCGGGTGCACTAGCGTCGATGACGAAGCTCCGTATGTCGCGATTGAAACGCAGGTTGGGAAGAATTTTTTCTGTCCATGCCACATTCGCATGGGTATTTATCCAGCAGATTGGAAAAGCGTCGATTAAGTGAAAGGACAATCGTCTTTGTCGCGAATTATAAAGCAAATGACTGTATTTGATTGGTTGAAATGCGACAAAAACTGCTCAGAGAGCGTTTTATGCATTCCCAAGGATATAAAGGCATACAAAAAGATGGAATGCAAGAAACCAACGGCCGACAGAATCGCCAAGAGGCGTAAAAAATGTGTAAGTAGTAGTGGGAACTGACATGTTGACATTCCTCTGAGATCTCAATAAAAGTGTAGCAGATGTGACGGATCGCCCGAACGCAGCTGCTCGACGAGTATTCGAAATCCCATTCCACCGACAACACATCGCTCCGAAAACGGAGCCCACCAGGACAAACTGAAAACCGTAGGCTCTTATCAATCTGTAACATTTATTCTAGACTTACATTCTTATTTTCACTTTATGCTGTTATTTTACGAAACTAGAACAACAAGTTCTCCGTAGTAGCAACTGACGGATTTATCCGCCGCTGATTGCCCCATGGAAATAGCACGAATTGTTTATCGTCCGAAGGCATTTTACAGGAATGCTCACCGTATTTCGTTAAAAACATCAAATTATTTTATTTTTGGAATTATAGCATTGGTGCCACTTTAAGTAGCTCTCTGAAGGGCACATCAGTGCAGCAGCCACCGGGATTGCGACCACGTGAACCGCATGAACGCGTCAGTCAGGGTAACAGTGAACGCTGATTATGCCTCTATTTCCACAAAAACGCAAAGTTCTTCAGCAACAGGGCTTACTATAAAGAGAACGGGTATCTGGTGCCAACCAGCAGTCATGAGCAGTTCAATTGCACTTCACCACAAGTCAAGCCGTAAGCCAACCATAAACCGTTTGCCTATTCATACGACTAATTTTCTTCCGCCTTTTGTACGCATTCAGGGCTGTGGCCATTTGAAGAGTTACTTGCACTGCTAATCTCGTCTTTGCATGTACTGCCCCTGATTTGTTAGAGGGCCGAGGCAACAAGCTTGGTTTTGGCGCCATCTGATGTGACCTCTAGGTCTCCCATGGTGAGCTTTCAATGTAACCGCCTCTCACCAATTAACCTCAGCCTCATGCCAGAAAGGATATAAAAGGTAAGGCTTTTGCAGCAAAGCAGAACCCCGCCTCTTAGACATGAGGTTCTTTTCATTCATTGGCACACTGCTTCCGGTGGCGCTTCTGCCGGTCGCCATTCCAGCTTAGGATGTCAGACATCTCCTTTTGTTGACACAACACGCATAAGCTTCACCACCAAGTCCATCACTGATGGCGCCCAGAATGCTCAACGACAAATGGCAAAAAGCCCCAAGCGAAATTCATTGAAAGCCTCATCCGCTCCTGCCCCTTTCCATTTTACGAGACTTGGATCAATGACGAGGTAACTTGTACCCTCGGAATTTGCATCAACGCAACCAAGTTGATAATATCGCCCCCCAATGATGTAAATTTTTCACACTATACTTTGCGACAGTAATCCTATTCCCCTCGCCATTTCCTCCCCAAACTCCAATCGCATTTTACGGTAATGCACCACAATTCCACTAGTCGGGCATTCAAATATGCAAATCGCGAAAGATTTTTCGCAAAAAAATACTTCAAACATTCGTTTGGATAAAAACTTGCAAACATGTTTCTACGCTTCTCCTACATTGAGCTCCGTTTGCTGAGGGCAATGAACTCTTGCAGTTAGAATAAGCCTTTTTTTCTATTTCACGCAATTTACTTCGTTGACTAGTGATTTCCATACTTTTGTTCGCAAAGTGAAAGTCAGGAAAACAAAGTTTGACGTTTCTGTGCAAGTGAAAAAGGGCCTGCGTCCTGAACCAAAAATGGAATCGTCGGCACCGGTTTTCGACTACGCATGTCTACATATTCGAGTTTACTCCCGTTTCAGCTAGATTATTTAAAAATAGCATAGTTGGCGAAGCCAAGAAAGGGCTTGAAAGTGAAACTCGGGCCTTCCAAACTGCCCTCAGATGGAATACCCCATGCCCATTCTACCATTCAATCCCAGCGTGACTTACGTATATTCCATCTTATATTCCCCCATCTTTAGCGCAATCGCTGTCTATCGGTGAATGAGAAGCAATATACCACACGCCAATGATACCTCCAACTCAAACGGCTTCCACCTACTGCTTCGGCGCATCACGTCTTGCTAAAAGTGATGCAACTTTAAGGAGTGAAGTCCCTTTTCCAATGAGATGGATTTCTGGGACTTTTATGGGTAGGGTAGTGCAAGCAGGAGCTGAGGCACAGCCTCCCTTCAGGTGGTCTGAGTCCAGTAAAACTACTGATGCTTTCGTGTCACAGCGCACATTGTTTCTACTGGAGCTTCACCTGGGAAGGCTTTGAGTCAAGGCAACAAAATTGGCACGCTGAAATAAGCATACGAAAGGGGAAGTGAGTACCTATTTATGCTTGATAAATTTACCTCAGTAGATGAACGGTTGGCTGCGAAACCAGTAGTTCTGAAACCACTACACAGAGAAAAATCGGTACTTAACCCCATGCATTCGACCTGCTTTGTGAACTCATTGCAGATACCAGAGCAGCAACTGTTTTTAAAACCATCCACGGCCAACACTGTCCACCGTACATAATTGAGTCAGGACTAGAAACCAGTGGGACTGGGACTCTGATTCACAGAACTCAGTGAAGTAAGGATCAGGTTGACTCGACCTGTGTACTAACACGGTAGCAGGGAGTGGAACGATCGGTAGCCTAACTGGGAAAAGCCATTCCACGCCTCAACGGGGTAATGGGAAACCAGTAGTACGTTTATTGGCAGTGTCGAGAAAACGAAAGTACCACCAAAACTTAAACCACCCTAATCCGACTAAAAGACAGCAGGAAAACG
This sequence comes from Echinococcus multilocularis, assembly GCA_000469725.3. NCBI lineage: Eukaryota > Metazoa > Platyhelminthes > Cestoda > Cyclophyllidea > Taeniidae > Echinococcus > Echinococcus multilocularis. The sequence continues at coordinate 7,186,866 of LN902846.1, read as the reverse complement.
TTTGTAGGAAATGCAGTCGCCATTCTGTATTACGGACACGGATATATAAAAACACCAGAAGAGCAGAATTACCAGTTGGTTCGTGATGCTGGTGGACAGCTGCAGGGTGTTCAGTAGGGCGGTGGTGGCGGGGGTCGTGCTCCTGGCGGCGGCGGGGAGGAGGCGTCATACCAGGCGCAGGGGCCCCACGACCAAAAGCGTGCGGCGGCGGAGGTGGCGCCCCTGTGGCTGCATGAGACCAGGCGCAGGCACGCCGACGCCCCAGGCGGGTCCAGCGAGACCGGTGGGTGGTGCGGCTGCAGGCGGAGGAATGGCGGCACCGGGCGTAGCCAATGGCATCCCTCTACCCACCGCGCGTCCCATACCCGGCGGTGGAATCCCCATCATGCCCATCCCAGCGCCCGGAAGCGGCACCCGCGCGGAGTCTTCCGGCGGTGGAGGACCACTCACGTTCGGGCGAACTCGTGACGGACGTACAAACATACTTGACCAATCAGTGTACATCCCCTCATCCATTCATTCAGCTGAGTGAGTGACCGAATGGCAACACTACCTATCCCGTCGGTTCGACAGCAAGAGGCACAGTTGACATTCTCCTAAGCTTGATCTATTTTGAAAATATCTGCTCACAGGAATGTGATAGTACTTTGTCGAGAAGTAATTTAAAAGAGGACAACTCCCTAACGAGTAATCCTGAGAGCAAATTCAAAAGTTAAGACCTATGTTATCAATAAATAAAAAACCTCTTAATGTGTCAGTTGTACCAAAAACTTAGTTTATGTTCAAGAGAACTTCTTAAAAGGAATCAGCCCACTGCAGGCAACTCACAATATAGCCGAGAACAAAAGTAAGACTAAAAATACATCTCCTCTAGCTTATTTTGGACAGGGCGCGCACTGACGTTTAGAATAGCAATCCTGTACTTCTAGTTTCGACTAGTGTTATACATTCCTAAAGGTTACGCTTGACAATGGACAAAAAACCTAACGGTCAAAGTTCCTAATCTCCACCAAAGCGCGATTGCAGAAGTGCAGGATTTCCAATTACACAACCGTACCTCGCTTGAAAAGACATCCTCTCGTCACCTCGTTTAAGCATAAAACAAGGTGACGACCAACGCCCCAATTAAATTTCAGGCGGTGGATTGGGAAAGTTAGCAGAACTCCAGCGAAAACACCGGCAATAAGTGGCTAAAAATTCTGAGCAAAAATGCTGAAGATGTCGAGTGGTCTGTTCCAAAAAAATTCAAATTCAGACATGCACAAGCGATTTGGGGCTAATGGTGAAGGAAGGACTTACAATATGCTCCCCACGAAGAAGAACAAGTCCAAGAGAACGCTTCTCCTGGCGAGGTTGTTTTGAATTTTTGCCTTTCACCGTACGGAACTCATCGCAGTCGCATAAGATAAGATTCATATGCCTATCAAAGGCTTTGAATGTGCCGACGAGCTGCCGACTGTCCTGGAGAGTACAGCGAATACGATAGTTGATATGTTGACTGATTTTCGCATTTTTACTGACTGGCTAAAGGAGGAATTAATAACATCACATAACTACCATCCTTGAGCCACCCTGACAACGATCTCACAACAGCGCAGCTAACGCGAGCAACACTAAATCTAGCGGTTTGATTGGACTACTGCTTACCAATTAAATTAAAATGCTCCTGACCTACAAATACTGTTCTGTTATAGCCAAAACTAAATACCAAAAAGCAAAATTTGGTTTAAAATAGTGCAAATAATCATATAGAATTACCTGCAAGCTCATAAAACACCAATAAAATAGGTTTTACCTTTATCTAAGTAAACCAATGAGGATCCTATTAACACGTCAACTATCGTGTTAATAATCGGGATTTAGACGAAAACATGAATGCTCCGCATGTGTCCCTGCAAGCCTTAAACAAATGTTTTGGTAAAATTTTTGATTTTCGTTTATTTTGCTTTTACTGGTCTATATTTGTTGATTTCAGTGTTGTGTCGAATTTGAATCAATCTGGAGTACACCATGGATTCACAGACTTGGTGGTTGATTACATGTGTTTCGCAGCTGAAAGTGTACTTTGTAAACGCAGTACTTTTATCACGGGTCAGCAATCTGCTTTATATATGTAGCGCCCCAAAATTTCTCTGAAGACGACAGAAGACACAATACTCGGGCAGAATATATATTCAGCGCAGAGAAAGTGTCTGGGCTATTGGCATGGCCCTAAAGGCCAGCCCACCTAGTGAGACACAAGGGGCCCAATTCAAAGTCCAAAAGCGGCGCCTTACCAATACTGAGGGAAAAACCACTATCGTATTACAATACATGTATGTTTTTTTAGAACCGAGAAGTAAGTGTAAGCTCCGACTTTAAAAGAAATTGGCTAACATGATGAAAAACTGTCTGAACTTGCAAAACTTTTAACCCTTCTTAGGGTTGGATGCCTTACCAACTACCATACTACCATTAGTACAAGATTTTTCGACAAAACCCACTCTGTGTACTATAACCCTTCCCAGACGTGTTTCAAATTCATCAACAGCCTGTGTTTACTGCGACCCAACACCTAAGAAACTTTTGAGTGCTCGCGTCATGTGGAAGGAATGGGCTAGGTTGGTCTGCCTTAAGTGAGCTCCGTACGTCCTCCACATCAATTTATTGGCAGCTTTATAGATTGGAATTGGCTAGCTCAAAGCAATGCCGTTGCATATATTTGACAACTGATTTTGCTGGGTTATCAACATCCGTTGCAGCGGTGTTAAAACTCAAGGTACAGGACAACACCTGAGGCCACTCATCCTTACGAAATATATTTGAAGTGCTCTTAAATGAACGACTTTTAAGTAAGCCTAATGACGAATCCCAGAGTTTGTTAATGCTAATTTCAAAACACTCCCGGTGTACATGAAATGGCTTTTTTAGCGAATTTCACTTGCAGTTACTTGTTCCATGTCGTTAGCAATGTCCACAAGTGATATGAAACGTAACTTTAAATGTGAGGAATTCGCGACTCCGACAACATATCTCGCCCTAGTTTCTTCAATTAATGCACCAATTTTAAATCCTCTCAGATCTTCAAATGCGGCTGAACATAAATTAAAATAGCACCCCGAAAAATTATTCAATGTCTCTATGGGCGCATGTTCACATTAAAATGCCACAGTCCCCTTCAATGGATGCTTGCAATCCAATTCGCCATTGCTTTTGAAAAGGGTTAGCTAAGTAGCATGTAGGTTTCTTTTCTCTACACTTGCCAGCATTTCTACCAACTTTCATATGCTCTAATTTCTTCATTGGAACTGCAAGCAGCCAGGAATACAGCCGCGAAAAATCACACCAGGCGGAGACTAACGGATTCACCTATTGTATCTCGAATAGGTTAGGGAACGAGACATTGGCCTAGAGGTAGCATGTGCGCCGACCGTTGGCAGGCCACCGCTTTGGGGTGGCGAAGGGTGTGAATGAGGCCTGACGCTTGACGTAGCGGTGTGGTGCACCACCCGTGTCATTTCCGCTGACCGCGTAGGCGTTGTTGTGCTGCTCAATCACTGCATCCATCTGGTCGGGGTCTACCTCCTCGGCCATGCCCTCCTCTCCCAAATCCAATATGGTCTCCGTGACTGGCGGGGAGAGCGGCAAGGAACAGGACTGGCGCCACCCCTTTCCCCAACTCCACCGTACCGGTGGTGAGTGGGCTCCTGTGGGCAAAGGTGAAAGTTGTAATGGCTGCTCCTGTGGTCTCTCCGCCGCACCCCACAGGCATCGGTCGAATTTGGACGACGAAGTGGCACCTTTGAGATGCAGAAGGCGAAGGAAGCGATGGCGAAATGTGGAGCTAGCCACCATGAAGGCGGGGAAAAGCAGCCCTGTTGTCGCCATGTCTGCGAACTCGCGACAAATTATGGTCGCTGTGGTATGGTAAAGCATTCGTTGCCAAGTTGGGTCGGATAAAATCTGAAGGCAAGTATTTTATTTATGAGGACAGCTAATCATAGGCTCTTTATCTGAATATTAATGCTCACTTTAGTGAGGTAATTTTCAGTTCCTTTGGTTTTCAAATTTTTTAAATAGAGCTGAAGATGCCTCCAATCCCCACGGGACGTTCCTGGTCAGCTTTCCCAAGTTTCCCGTCTTCCTGGTTATTTTCAAATATCCCAGAAACCGCCCTCTCGCTCATGCACGCCTGACAAGCCGAGTACGGTCGCAGCAAGGATTTGAGTAAGCCGTGCAGACACTTTCACAGGCTGTTTTTACGGTCCGGATGCCACGCACATCCGCATTTAACGAGCATTCCCTTGCTTACTCATCCACGTTGGTGGCCAGACGTCTGTTTTTAAAGGCTCACTCGCACCTAGACTATCCAGACTGTGACATTTGTGGGCGTAGGTTTTGGGTAGCACTTTGAAATGTCTTCCCCAAATAGTGTATTTACCAGCTAAAACCGATCATACTAACTGCGGGATGTGCTTTTGCTGCGTGTGCGTTTGAGGTTGAGTGAATGAAAAATTCACAGAGTGCGTTTGCAGAGAGATCCTGACCCCTTTGATTTAAAGGCATGGCGTCGAAACGTTGGTCTTTTAGGGCCGACCACTTTACCACTTCTTTGTAGTTCGATATGAACAAAATTAATACCAATTGTAAGGAGGCCTTTTAACTGGTGACCGCATATTATTGAAAAGATGATTTTATGATGTCATTGATTTTCTGTGCGAAGCACACTGCTCCAGCATGATAAAGTTGAAAGGTAGAAAACAATTAAAGTGTTATAAACCCTCTTGAAAATATTTTACGTAATATCATTTTAAACGCCGCCACGATTGTCAAGAAACTAACCACCGACTCCATTTGCCCCGCCAATTCCCGCAACCCAAAATTTCTCTGTTTGAGTGGCCTGGATCCCATTGATTTTCCAACCTCTGATAATCGATGCAGATCGAAACTTCAGACCAGATGGTCTTGTCGATCGGCCTGCTTGAGTAAGTGCAGCAGTGTGGGGCGCGTCTACGGGCCTGACAGCTAGCCAGTGCCTAGGTCTGAGTCCGAGTCGCTCAATCGTCCTAACCGCATGAAGGCCAATGTCAACCAGTGACTGCAAACATACACGTGAGTATTGCTACATGGGAAGCACACCCATGCGTGACGTGAGCCGATAGGGAAGGAGTGAGCAACGAAACTGCTCCCTTATGTATGAACATTAGCCATCGACTCGGAATTCTGAGAAATCTCAGCAAGAGTTGTAGTTAACTATAGGTTCCAAAATGAGAATCGGGTATTAAACTAAACGATTACAATTCTTCAAAAAAAGGTGGCTGATCAACTGCCTATGTGAGTCCTAATCGTAATTTTCAAAAGAATAGCTGAAAAATAATTAAATAGCAAAGCTGCGAGCAGATATTTCACCTTGTTACTTGCTTCTCTCTTTGGGGGAATATAAATGGAAATTGAGATTGCTTAATGAAAGACACATTCCCTTCCTTATGCAAGATTGCATTATCTTTATGGTTTTTTGTGATAATGGCGCAGCCTTTGACCATCCGTCTCTAACACTTTGAATCAGCAGTCAACTTTGCTATGAGCCTTGTACGTTTCATCCTGAGATCCTGAATGCACCCTGTTGCAAAGTGTCTCATTGTCGTTCACTTCAAGTAGTGTGGGGATTATTTTAATCACTATTATTCCACAAAGAAGGTATTTAGAGATGCTGGCAAGCTAGGCCAGAGCTTACCTCAAGGTCGGGCAACTCGGCGAACCCTGGGGTCGCCATGACAGCTAGAAAGCGAATGGCTGCCAAGGGTAAGTTGGCCAGACCATAGAGGACGCAGAGGGCAATAGCAAGTTGGAGGCGGTGGACCACGCGCCGGCTGTAGGCAAACGCGATTTGCTTACCAACCTCTGCCTCTGTTTGCAGTACCACCTGGCCCTGGTTGGCTAGGAGGCGTCGAGACAGAAGAAGAGCAAAGGCTGTGGCCCCTAGGGTACTCGGCGCAAAAATGACCGCGTTGAGGATCCACTCATAGAGCATGAGGTTGGCATCGGAGCTGAGTAACTGGAAACCTGATTGATAGCCTCCTACTGGGCTACAAATTAGCTCCACACTCTCAAAAGCCCCCTGCAAGGTAATAGCAGTCACCTGCCAGAAGTTTATCCCCACCAGGCCCACTACAAATGACATGAGGACGATAGCCGTTACCCTCTAAAATAAATGGAAAAAAAGTATTTACTAGGCCCACAAGAAAACCGCTCCACTTTTCACACGCAAACAACGAACCGAGAAAAGGCTACACGGAAGTTTGCACCACCACCGGCGGTAGGGATTGCGGCAATGGCAGGAGATGGTGCGGCGGTGTGGCGTTCGTGAGATGGCATGCGCGCGCCAGGCGATGAGGAGGACGAGGAGAGCAATGGTGACACGTGTCGCGATGTCAAGGCTGTGGACGAGAGGGCAGAAGGCACGGAAACCGTTGACATCAGAGAGAAGACGCAAACGCCAGACTCCGTCAAGATCGAGAAGGAGGCAGAAAGAACAGTGTATTAAGAGGAGGGGACAGCAGAGAAAACCAAGGAGACGAAGCAGACCATCGCCACGTCGACGTTCTCTCCAGTGCCTCCACAATGGAGGCGCAGCGGATGAGACGGTGTAGGCTTTGGCGACCTCATGGGGAGTGTGCCAGGTGAATAGGACAGCAGCGGCAAGCGAAAGTCCGAGGAAGGAAAGAGGTAAGTAGACCGCCGTAGTTAAAAGGTCGACCTCCAAACCGATCGGTGTAAATCGCAATAAGAAGGCTTCAAGGTAGGTATAGCGTTCGAAGACATTCAGTGGCGCTGTACTATCCGCGAGAAACATTGTTGGCTGTGGTGTGGTGGTGGTTCCATTGGTCTAATGCAACAGATACAAATCAGCTTTATTCAGCGTGCATGGTTTATTTTTGAATTTTTTACTACTAATGAGGCAGATCGTGCAAGTTCTAGATTGAAAGTTTGTGCAAATTCTTTTCCTTACGGTTAACTCACTAGTGGATTTTAAAAAACAAAGCAATTTTTCTTTTAGGAAACTGTTCCATCCGCATCCAAAGTCATCCAAAATACTGGGAAAATGACGGATTCGTGTTGCATTTTTTTGTTACGGAGAGCCCTCCTAATCACCTAAGGTAGCAGAAATTTACGAGTCCACCAGTTCCGATGACACCTTCAACCCTAAGAGGGAAGTGTTTGTACACGCTGCGGTGGTGTTTTTGGTGGAAAGTGCCTTTTTCTGCACGTGGCCACTTGAATGCCAAGATATGCGCTTCGCTAAAGGTCAAGTGAAACTTCCTTTCAATGTCCTGATGAAACACCTTTTCTTTAATTATTTTGTGTAAAAAAGAACTTGTTGACGCCAAAAAATATCACTCTCAGTTTCTCAATCAGAGGCCTATACTTCGCATAATTCTGCTTAATCGTCGCAATCAAGTGGTCAAGTTTTTTCACGGAACCGCAGCGGATGCTCTTTTAGGTGACAGTTGAAGTCTTTAAGTTGAATGCCATGGTTTCTACACCTCCCAGTTGTGCATGGACAATTTAAATCCGTCTAATCACGGCGCCTCTCTGTGATGATTAATTAGTAGTATATTGTTTTGTAATGAGCCACTGACATGACCGGCATTTGTACGGTAATGACAACATTAACTTCAGCTATCAGCATATATGGGGTGTGGCCAGCTTGCCGGATTGCTTCGGACAGTGCACTAGTGTAGCTGTTCACAGCTGGAAGATTAAACGGATTCGTATTGGACGGATGGATGGGTGGTTGGATGAATGGATATAAGTGGGCACACTTTTGTTACCTTGACTCTGCAGTTGCCTAACTGGGGTCAACTAATTCACTTTAATTCTCTTAATTTGCTTACATTCCACTTTTTGACAACTTTTATGTCTGTTCCTGAGCGATATTGTCAAATTGTCAAAAATGGAAATAGCGATGACGCACTCAATATAAGAATCGAAAAATAAACAATGGTCCTTTTGAAAGAGAAATCGCCAAAAAAAATTTTTAATAAGGCAAGCCTGGGCGTGTAAACGGACCACAGTTAGGATCCTTACGCATCACAGAAAAAAAATTGAAGACAATGTAGTGGTAATACGAGAAATTGCTGACATGCTCACCATTGCAGTGGTTGGAGGGAGAGTAGCGATTGTGGTGGTGGTGGTTGGGGGGCCCGGAGTGGTGGTGGTGGTGATGAGGTTGCCCAGCATGTCGTACTGTCCCTTGGCCGACATTTTTATTCACTAATCGCCTGCCCTTCAGCTTTGGAGTGAAGCGCTCTGCATACAGATACCATTGGCGCATCGTGATTTGCATGTTGCCATGGCCGGTTGCCACTTCTCGGTCCAGTGTCCAATGCAGTGCGAGCACATGCATAAATGAGCATTGACGTTTCAATCAACTCCTAAAGAATGTAGCTGTGATACCCAATGACACGGATGCCTTCAAGATGGGTTCGCAAATTTGCATTACGGACGGCTGCCTTCACTTAAAACGCGGCTGGATTGATACGTACGTTTAAAAGAAGCTTCGGCTATCTGAAGAGGAACTTTTACAAAACGTAGTAAGTGTGAGCTCCACGTTTCGACACTGATGAGAAGGGCCGGAGTCCAGTCTACCCTGCCTCTGACGCCATAGTCTGCAGTCCCAGTAAATGCGAGATTGTATCTCCATTGAATGTCGCCGGGTCCTTCTTATTTAGCATGGACAGGGAGCTCTTTGTCTGCATTGAACACAACGAATCCTTCATTTATTTGGGCGGTATTACAGTGAAAATTGACGCCTCGTAGAGCCTAAACGAGCCTGAAGTGAATGGTTAAAAATGAGCATAAACATCAAGCACCCAATATTTGCCTCCAGGCTGGCCTGCAATCTTCGGGCGCAGGTGAAATGGACGTTAGCAGGCGGGCCAACGATAACGAGGAGTGACTGACGTTTGCTGCTAAATGACGGTCGAGGTGGTTTGAATAAAATTTGAAAGACAAAGACCCTTCATAATCATATTGCTTTGGTAGTTGAAACCTCTAACCTGCCCCATCCAGCCTCAGTACACCTTCAGGGACAATTCAGGATGTGAATGAGTTGTTCAATCGCCTAAAGCTCCGAGTAGTGAAGCTGCTGTAGATGGACTGGTCTGCAGATAATGGCGGCAGACTTTACAGAGTCTACTCTACTGACTTGATTTGCAACGCAATAGGATGCTTCTCCATGGCACGGGAATCGGAGGACAGTATAACAAAGCCAGCGCGTGCCACAGATCAGTCACCGCAAGGAGTGGAGGAGAATGCTCAGCCAAGAAACGAGAGGACCACCCATCAATGAACATTAATGCCGTTTTCACAGGCCATTCCATTTTCCTCTCCACTTTTCATTGGAGGTATTTTAAAAATGATATAAGTGCAAAAGTTGACAAGTAGAGCTAGGAGACCTTTGAATGCGTGGAAATATTTCTTATTTATAGGAGGAAACAGAGAAGAGCACCGTTCAAGCACGCATGTCAATGACTTTATGGAAAAAGAGCAACAAATTCCACCAGTGAGGGACAAAAACTTTTGATCCTTTTTCGTGAAGACCTTCACGAGTACTTTTACATCAGCGACTACAAAGTTTCTCCTCCTGCCCCCTCAATTGACTAACAGAAACGGAACGGTAGATTCCCAGCATTTGCTGACGCAGCGGTTGGTCCCCGAATGCTTGAGGTGTCAAAGCACGCTACCAAGCACAAGTACTGGTGGCAGTTCATTTGAATTAGGAATGCCTGGCTTGACAGCCATATCCTAATACCACAGAACAGTAATCTCCGGACTTAATTTGACATCGTTTCACGGGGACAATTACTCCGCATTTCATGAATGAACTTGAGGCCCTCATCTGACAAATGCACTATAAATCAAACGTTTAGCCTTTAATCCAACTGCACCCACCGCTTAACTCAGTTGCAGAGTTAAAAGACATTAAAATCACTTTAAAAGATCAAGAGCAATAAAGAGTTTATTTCGACAGAACACGAAAGAAAGCCGTATAGCATTGATAAAAGTCATTCCAATCAGATAAAACGAAAAAATTGGATCAAAAGGGAGGAGATTGATGATTAGAGAGCTTTGAAGAGGCCAAAATTACACCAAATCAAATCACAAGTCGAGGATTTCGAGAACCTTTGAACGGGTCGACTCGAGGTAGAAGGAAACTGCCTCTGGTACAAACTCCAGCTGTTGTACCAACTTGTCCGTCTCCGCCAGTAGCTCTGTCAACTTCATCTTCATAGTCTATAGGATAGAGAAGGTGAACAGGGTACCTGAGGGGAAGGGAGGAGAAAAAGAAACTCACTTCGAGGGGCCCCACGCCCTGCTGGTGGTAGATGATGTGGTAATTAAGGAGATCTACGTAAAGCTGAGTCCGCGCATCCACATCCATACACATGTCAGCCAAGGAACGCGACTTCTCCAAGCACTTGAAGACACCCTGCGCACGTGAAGGAAAAGAAAATATCAGAGTCTTCACGCTAGTGGACTATAAGTAGTGGGCATTAAAATTAAGATCATGAATAAAGGTGTTGGATACGACTTAAGAGCACCAACCACCTAGTATCTGCAGATATGCCGGTTCAAACGGAGGCTGAATACGGCTGAAAATGATTAGGGCTGCAGAACAGCATCCGTTTTAGCTGCAACGGTAACCCAATTTTGGATATGCTACGTGTCCTTCACTCCTTGCAAGTAACAGCACTTTTAACTGAGGCCCCACAAAAGGTTACGTCTGAATGAAAAAAACCGCTCTTGCGGATGCATGGGGCTTAGAGGAAGCACGAAAGTAATAATGAAATCATGTTCCGATTTGGCAATCATCTCGACCTCAATTTCTGCGCCACACAGGGGACAAAGGAGTAAAAATTTGACAAAAAATCCCAATTGTCAGTTCAAAAAGTCTTGCAATACTTCTGTAAAATTAATGAAATATAGGTGCAACCTGAAGAGCAAACTAGTCCCTCCCCATGTTGATGAAGTCTAACGATAACACAAAGAGCTCAGTGATATCAATATGGGAAAGTTAAAGTACCATGGAAAGCAACCAACATGACACCGTCTTCCAGGGGAAGAAATTTCAAAACCAAGCTAAATCTGGTAAATGACTTTCTGAAACAAAGCTACCGAAAAGACTTTGGATGAGCATTATGTAATCCACATTCCTGTGTCGTAAATGATTTCGCTCCCGCCTGATCATATTTTGAATAGTAAACATGGAAGAAGAGACGCACAAAAAGACAACAGAGCGTACTTTATCGAGATTCAATATCCATACTGGCAAAATTTAAAGAGGTGGTGATGGGAAGCAGAACAAAGGAAGCTCACCTCAAAGTCGCTTTCTCCCGCCTTCCCTGAAGTCATCTTCCCCTCCTCCCCAGGGGTGGCGATGATGGAGGTGGGGGAGGAAAGGAGAAGTTGAGCGGTAAGAGCGACGGCGCGGCTCTGATCTGCACGCAGAAGGAGGAGATTGAAGGCAGCGCGCGAGCACTGAGTCTGCAGCACACCAGCACTCTCCGCATCGAGGCAGCGACGCGCCCACCAGAGAGTCGCCACCAGCAGCCCAAAGGCTGAAAGCTGCGCCCGCGCGTCCGACAGCTCCTGTTCGAAGAGAGTGAAGGCTTGAGAAAAGAACTCGTAGGCAAAAAGAGGACGCTTCTCGAATGCCACTGTCTCGATCACGAGGGTGCAATTGAGGAAGAGACGCAGGGCAACGTCGGAGGCGTTGCAAGCGATCAACTTAGTTGCCGACTGGTGGCAGAAGGCTATCACCCGCTCATACAGACCTGCCACTGCCTCCTTTGTCTTCGGCTCATCTGTCTCTATGTTTTCTCCTCCTGCACCGATTACCGGTAGCAGCCTAATTGCCTGTGAATAAGACATACATACAAGGTAAGTCATGTGATTCAGAAAACTCGTGAAGGAAAACTAATCACTAACCTCAAAAACAAGGGTCGGAAAGGTGGCCCTTACGACGACGGGACCACCAGCGGCAAGTTGCTTCCGCATTTTTGATAAAAGGAGAAGCTTCTCTTCAATATCCACTCGAGCCTCGACTTGACGACCGACCAAGTGAATCGCCGAAGCCAGAAGAGCAAGCTCTTCGGTTAAGTCCTCTACTGAGGACGATGGCGACGATGAGGAAACTGAGGTGGTGTTAGAATCCTGACGTTCAACTAAAACGCCAACTACAGCTAAAAAGGCATCCAAATCGGCCTCGGTGGTGATGCGTTGGTTGTCAGCAACTTTAGCATCACCGCTGGAGGCGCGTTCAAGAGCGCGCGCAATGAAAAGGCAGGCGAAGCGGCGGCGAGCCGAGAAGTCAAGGAGGGTGCAGAGCCGCAGGAGACCGGAGAGGCCGAGCAGCACCGGAAGGCGTCCCAGTGCGCCCGCGTCGTCCAAGCCAACGGTAGACGGTGACAGGGGAGAGACACCGGAGGAGAATATTGCGAGAGTAGCGCACTCCACTGAGGAGTTCACTGACCGCGGCGGACCTCCAGGCCCATAGAGGGGCAGGTAGAGGAGGCTGAGAAGCTCTCGTGACAGCACTGAACCGCCCTGAATCCTGAGGAGGAAGAAATGAACGTAGGAAAGAAGGCGGGAAAGAAAAGTACCTGAAGGAGGAAGCGGATAGTGTCTCAAGGGCGGCAGCGGCACTGAGAAGGACCTGATTCACGGTATCAGGGCTGGAATGGAGGCAAATAGCCATGGTTAGAAGAGGCGCAAAAAGACCCGGTAAATCCTCCAAAGGCAGCCCCAGACGTGCCTCCGTCGGTGCCGAGGTGTAGAAGTCTGCGCGACGGCGCACTAACTGACCTAGCTCTGTGGAGAGGGACTGAAAGAGTTCTTCGCCACCACCGCCACTACGACTCTCCTCAGAGATACAGCGCAGCAGTCTGTGGAGGGAGAAAGAGGTCAATTGGGGCGGACAGAGGAAAAGAGAGCTCAAAAAAACGTGCCTCTCAACCAAACTTCCGATAATGGGTTTTAGCCGAACCGCAGGCTGCAGGTGCTCACAGGCCTGTAGTAGCTGCGGCAGCGTGGCTGCGTGAAACTCGTCCGGAAAGGTCTTCAGGAAAAAGCAAAACATGGCATAAGGTAGGAAGGAAAGGAGGAGTCCAAGGCTACACACTAAAAGTTAGGTGATGCGTATCACAGGCACCTGAACGATCACGTCCATAAGGTACTCCTGGGCGATTACGTCATGGCATTGAATGACCTGGGTCAATATGTTTGGCAGGATATGCTAAAATGTACGAAACGAATGCCACTGAGAGACTCTGCGGAGGTAATGGTGAAAAATGCGTCGGGATGGAGAAACTAACAGATCTATAGAGGTCGGTGTTGATGGCCTCGAGTTTAGAGAGTCGATGAAGATTAGCTCCAACGAGGACTCGAAGGTCGCGACGCTCCTGCTCGCGCCGCTCACGATCACGTGTGTGTCCCTGGTGCTGCATGCGCACCCACAGTTTGTTCATCTCCGCAAAGTTGAGAAGAATGAAGTTGATGCTGTCCAGCACACTTGCTCCCTCCACCTCCGCTGGCTTCATCGGCATATCACCCACGGCCACCTCTTCTCTCTTCAAAGGCTGAAAGAATAGGCAAGCACCTACTAACATCATCGACACCATCAGTAAAAGGACACCCCTCAGGAAGGGAGTGACTTACAGGGGAGTCGGGAAGGAGGCTCGGAGGGATGGAGGTGAGAAGGTAGTTGCGAAGAAAGAGGCCGCGAAGGGGATGCTGAACCCCCCTGCACATCTCCACCAAATCTCGTAAAATCTCGCGGCAAGGCAATTCGCCCACTCGGATGTAGACCACACCCACAGTTATCAGAAGGTACCTAGGAACCAAAAATTGCCGAATCTGTTTGTTTTTCATGGGTAAATATCAAATATAAGGGCAGAGAAATCCTATCACCTATGCTTTTGCATATAGGCTGAATGATAATAAGGAAAACAAGGAAAGTTAGCAGAAAGAGTGGATTCTAACATTGTATATCTTAGCAGCCAGGAGACAAAGAACTGCTAAAATGTCTGCTGCGTGTGGTACTGAGATCCAGGATGCCGATGTTTGCTAATGCAGATTCAAAAAGTCTGTGTTTTCGTCGGAAAGTCAGAAAAAAGTCAGGTATCAAAGAAGTAACTAGGAGAAGGATGAAATAAGTCCCTCAAACACTTTCAACTCAACCAAAATCATGCATAAGTCGCTGCCATGAGGCCATGCTGTGCTACTCAACCAAAAATCGGCATAAAGTCAAGTGAAAACAGCATAAAAGAAGAGAACAAACTGGAATTGACTTCAAGAAACCAGATATTTCATCCTGCAAAAATAATTATATAACCCTATTTAGTGCAGTTAAAAATTGACTTCTTTTAACGGCCGCAATTGTAGTAAGCTGATGAAAAACAAGAAAGCACAATAAGATCACATGGAGCATTCCACTTAAAGAAACGTATGACATGACAAAAACAGACAATGCTTCTCACAGGCGTGGTAGAACATTGGAGACATATTGAACGATCTCGTAAAGGTGAGGAATGGATCTTCCATGTTGGAATTCGTCAGTGAGATAAACATCAACAACATTGAGAACTTCTGCAGCCTTGATATCTGCAATCAATTACTCGCGGCGAGACAGAACTTACAGAGCTCGTAATAGGACTTCGGTGAGAGGCCAGAAGTCCGCAGCCCACGAAGAGCATTGGCACAACAATGCAAGCCATCCATATTAGCCCCATCATCCTAATATCTTAAGTTAGAAAAAAAAATGCTTACAAAACACATTTTAACTGCTTGTTTTTGTTGTTCGATAGCTGCCACCATCCTATCCAGCAGCTTCTCACCTTCGTTAACAGACATACTTAGTGCACAGCCCCAATTGGAGCAAGGGGCTATTTCGAATGAGTGTGCGGAGTCGATTTGTTAGTACATTATAACATCGCGGGTCTTAAAATAAAAAACCAGTTCTTTGGTCAGAATAATTATTTTCTAAGCATAAAACTTTTTGTTAAAACGTTTTGACCTTTTAAAGCATTAAATATTTTGCACAGTTGGTAGTTTTTGCCTCTCAATGATGGCACTGCATATTTAACTACTAAGGCGTAGCAAGAATACAAAGCAATTCAAAAGATGATGACTAATCAGGATCTGTTAGTCTTGTCTTTAGCCAACTTTTGATTGTTCTAAAAACCAAAGTAACTTGAAACAATCAGGGGAGGTCTGCATATTTAAGGCGAGTCATATTTAAAGGGTGCCATAATTATAAACAACCTTATTGCGAAGACAGTTCCAGCTTTACACCAACATACTTCTAACTGCGGCCTTACTTATGCCCATATCTTCACTAAGGGGTATGCTGATGAATCCTCTTTTTAACTTACGGAACGTTAATTCCTGGGATTGAATTGGCTGTCATGTAGCGTCCCGAGACTCCCTGAAGACAAAAGGAGACATAGTACTCGAACAGAATATGTGTTCTGGCCCAGAGTATGTGTCTGAGCTATTGGCACAACCCGAAAGCTAGCCCACCCAGCGAGGTAAAAGAGGGCTAATTCAAAGTACAAAAGTGGCGCCTCACCAATACCGAGGCATACACCGCTATTGTAATACAGTTATCGGTTGCCTTTGCGTTTATCAGCACCTTGCGACTTAAAGCGTGTATCAAAATGCTAAATGCATCGCTGCAGCGAGGATTACCTGCTGAAACTAAGATCAAAAATTTGCCTAATAATGGTCCCACTGAGGTGTTTATATAGACCCAACAAGCAGTGTAATGTGCAAAGAATTGGGGATTCACTTTACTGTACTCTCAATCACGTGGGCTCTTCTACATCCGCCTTCTGTAATTCTGCCTCGGAAATCAGGCAAGAAGGCAAAGACTGAGGTCTCCCAGCCCTTCTAAACTGTAGAAATGGATCCACTCTCCTACGGGTGTGACTCATCGAAGTGGTGGAATAAACAAGTAGCGCTGGAACTAATTTATTTTCTCAATTGTAAACTTGTCCCGATCCGTTGGTATTCCTTCTAATTTGCACATGCAAGAGCATTGCGGCTTCAATGAAGCAGCTCCTTCTAGCCTACGCAGAAGTGTCCGCGTGCTTCATCACCACCACCGTCATCCTCCTCTCACTCCTTTCCCTCATCATCCCACCACGTATTTCAGCCCGAGGCGAAATTACGCCTAGCCCAAGTGCTGAACATGAAGCTGCAACTCCGCTTTGCACCGAGAGAAGGCTGAATTTGTAAATGTGCTGGGGAAATAACCGAAACCCAGGTTCACAATGGCACCACATTTGAAGCGAAACTGATTGTTCTGCCACACGGCTACAATTTGCCAAAGAAGCACTTCTTCCCGTGCACTGCAATTCCGCTTATATCCACTGGAAGACCCAAGAAAGATTTTTACTTTTCCATGACCACTACTAAAAGGCACTACAGCTGTTAATTCTTCAACATCCGAAACTAATTTTGTTTTCGTTTGCATTCCACGTGCAAAAAGTTTATTTGCTGATTATCATTTCTACTTGTAGTTTACTTTTAACACTCTTGAACATAGTTAGTTTTCCAAATTCAGCATTAATGACTAGGAAACTAGGCGCTGGAGGCTGTTTATGCGTAATTAGCGAGCGGTAGCTCCCTCATTTCACTTGCTCACAGATGCTCGTCCTTGACCGACTACTCCTGGCACATAAGATGAATGGACGGCAGGGTGGCAGATGCTTAGTGAGGTAGTGTTCTACCAATGTGCAATGCGTACTAGTGCATCTATTCAATTTGTAGCAAAATTGGTTGAATTTTCGTCACCGAAATGAAGGCTAGCAGTGTCACCGTGAAAGACAATTTATTACTGTTGGGAAATATGTTAACGCAACATGATGTGCTGTAAGATAAGGCAAATGTATGCTAAATCTTAGGCAGTTTAATATAAAAGTGCGGGCGGCATTCGAAAGAAGCTCGTGCAAAGTCGATGTGCTAAACGAAGGGTGTGCTTAAGAGCGTTTTTACCGATCCAAGTCATTACTGCTGTGGATGCATTGTGTTCACACGCACGCCATGGAACGAGTTAGGGTGAGTAGGCACTTGGCTTTGGGCAGCCCTTCAAACTCATTTCCACTATTCTACTCCCGGTGTTGCCTTCGCGGTTGTGTTTTGCAAGTGTGTGTGCAGATGAGACACACAAATAAGTCCCAAAGATGCGTGTAAGACGTCATTTGCAGTTCACTGCGCTAATTTGAATGTCCTGCCATGGCTGCTGTGACACATCAGATTGTAAGAGAGACGCCATGACTGGAACGACTCCTTGTTTAGTGGAAGCTTCCAGTTACAACATTTTTAGGTGATATCCAGTAGCAGCTACCATTTTCTTCCTTTTTAGCATCCCATCACCTCATTCGGTAGTGAGGAATCAATGTGCAACGGCCACACACGCAGTTTTATGATGTCACCCTTCCCAATATCCCCTTCTACGACAGCAGCGCCATCCACGTGTCTTATGCAGTGTTGCGTTAAACCTCCGACTGACTCACTTTGCGTAGGTCGCTGCGAAGCGATCACTGCATTACACAGTCCAAATTGCATTGCCTGCAAGTGATAAAGTCGTTCGTCAATTTGAAGGCTGCCTTCCCTGTGTGGGTGTAGGCCACTGCTGTCCTGGTGGGCGTAGAAGATGCCTGCCGCGACATTCTACATCGCTTTAGTGTTACATGGGGAAGCAGCGCCAAGAATCACATCCAGAGTCAGTTGACGACATCGGGCAGATTACGCTATGCACATGTCCTTGCCTATGTGTAACCTTCCGCTAAAATTGATACGTCCTCGCTGAACATCCCCATTACTAGCATTTCACGGACAATCATTTTGATGGCAACCAACGAACACATCTAGATGGCATGCACACAGAACCTTACAATTAGTGAAATTTACATAAATCTCTGCGGCACTGTCGCATGCATTAATGTCTAGCGGTCACGAGAGGTTGCACTGGAACAAAAATGGTAAGCAAACTCTGGACTAAAAAAAGGAAAATGCTTTCCTTAAAATAACAAGAGCATGAAAACCCAAACCAGCCTAAAAATAGGAGAAAAGAGGATTGAATGCATTAAGGCACAACTACTAGATATACATATATGTATGGAAAGGGAAGGGATACAGGTGGATGGAGATGGGGACGATGGGCCATTAGCTCTTCGGAGCATCCTGGCCACTCCTCATTCACGATTCTCCAGTTCACTATCCGCTGCCTCTCTCAGTGCTGCATGCCATCAACTCAGTCATTGCAATAAAGGGAGCACACGGTGGAGGTTGGGGCCACTGGCACGGCCCAGAGACCAGCCCAACTGGCGGACTCTCAGCTAAATTAGGAGTACAACAACCAATGCACCACTGTGCTCCACTTCTCACCGCTAACCTAATTTTAGCACATTCTCCACACTGTCCATGTAAAACCAAGCATTACACAGGGGCACTGTAGGTGTGCACATTGTTGCCCTCAAGCAGACCACACCATCCATCAAATGTGCTTGCGGTAATGGGCTGAATGGATTTGAGCCACACCAAGGGCCCCCTCAGGTAGCCATAGCCCATCCAAAGTAATTGCCACCAACCAATCAGATTCAGCCGCTCTCTCATGCCAAGTGGCAATCCTCAGACCTCTGGCATGACAGTCATTCATGTTCACTACAGTGTTTGTGGTGCCGCTTCCATCGGTCTCGATTGGAAGTAATTCATTGCTCTGCGATTCTTTTCCGTCTCTTCTCTACTGACCACACATTGTGGTGCACTTGCACATAATCCATCTGTCGACACAGGCTGCAAGACGAAAGCGTTTTGTTTCATCGTCTGCAAGGTGACTGCGCATGCTCCACTGTCACATTGATGATGAGCTGCGCCACTGGTCTCGAAAACGAGTTCTAGGCTTGATTCATGCACCCATCTCTTGCCCCACGTAGGTATTCACGAATGTCTGTAGCACTTGTGCCTCAAGCTGCTTTATTTATGTGGCCACAGTCAGCCGATCTTTGGTGCTCAGCAGTTTAGGGCAATGCATGTGATGCCTTTCACTCTAACTGATGTTCCCCATCGAGAGTTTACATTTCTCATACACCAGGTCTTGAGAAACCTGCCACGTTGGCACAAGAAACACACACCCCATTGTTGGAACGGCTGGTAATTTGCACAGCATTTTTGCAGAGGTGCACATGCGTGGTGCAACCAGCTTTGACCTGCCAGTTACGCCCTTTGGCTGCAGCACGGGGAAATGTGAAGTGTGCTCATTGGTGAAGACTCGACCCTTTCCCATCTAAATACCACCCAACAGTCAGTCCCAACGACATCCCCAACGAAAACCTTCCACTTCTGCATCAAGGGACAACTCCGCTTCGTTGACATGCAGACGCATCACTTCAGTGGTATGCTGCTTCTGCTGGCACTCATGCCCATCTCCATTCTGGCTTCTGGTGAGTCGAACATGCTCTCTTCCTGATGCAAACTTCACAGGTGTTTCCGTTGATTCCGTCATTGACTCGACCATACAGGATGTTGTCAGCTACCTGACAAAATATGGTGCCAAATATCATGTGCAATCACTTGGCAGTCTTGCCCGCTCGTGCCCCTTTACTTTCAACAGGACCGTGCCGAAAGGGGAAGCAAATTACAAGCTCGGCATCTGCTTCAATGTGGCTGACTTGATGACGACTCCTCCCATTAAGGTAAGTCCTCTGCGTGTTATGGACACATCACCGAAATTACCTCTCTTCCCTCCCTTACACCCGTACTCCCAAACCCTAATCCCAGTTGAGAGCATTGTGCCACAAATTCCTTGCAGTCGCACATTTGAATGCGCACTTCGGGGAAGATTCGTCACCTAAACAACTCAAGCATTAGTTTTCCCTCAAAGGTAACAAACATGCCTCCCTCCTCCGTGTGCACTGCGCCTCAAGGTATTGTGCGCTATGGGATCTTGCAATTTGTCACACTGACCAGCAACTTTTGTGTTTTAGACCGTAACGAAAGTGCGATTGGGGCTCGTGAAGTTGGAAGCAACCTTGTACGTGAAAACGACCGTGCCTCGTGCAGTCAAATTGGAATTGTCAGCACCGGTGTTCAGTGATGTATACGTCTATGTGTTCGGTATTCCCATACCAGCTATAGCTTTTAAAAGCAGGATTATGAGCCAACTGCAAGACACGATTGAAGACAAGCTGCGAGCCCTCATCGCTACGTCTGTCTAAAGCATCCCACATGCAATCCATCACCCAATCTCGCCTCCATTTCCATTCATCCCATCCGTCTCCTTCAAATTCCACCCACCTTCGCTCCAATCGCTGTGCAGCATTGTGCCACTGTACCCGCACCCCATTCATGCCTCTTCATCAAACACATTCCACCCACTGCTCTGGTGTGTCACGCATTAGTGAAAGTCGAGTGATTGCATGAAATAAAGCGCCACTCTCATTCACTACGCAATTTACTGAGTTAACAGAGCCTTTGTCTAGCATGAACTTCACCTCAAATGTGGCAGAGTAGGCAAAACTTCACACATTAACACAGCATTTGAATACACCCTTCAGGTCTCAGTGAGCAAGTTTGTGCACGTGCTTGCAATGACAAGCAATAGCACGTGGCAAGTTAGTGGGAGGAGTCATCAGCATGCAATTTTGTCAAGAGGAGGTTGGGAAGAAAGGCAGCTAATCCCAAATTAACAAATAGAAAGTGCAATGGCTCTCCTTACATCGTGGTATAATGCAATGCCTCTGCTGTTAAGGGAGACAGGGGGCGGTCCACCCAAATGTCCCACGCAATACACACATTCCGCCCGAGTGTCATGTCCTCTCACGGCGGCAGCAAAGACCTGGGCGACAGAGTCACATTTCACACATTTATTTGTGTGCGTATTTTCCACTTATAGACTCATCACCTGAACCCATTTGTAATGCCTTGCTATCTGACCCACACTGAATTGCTACTTTAAATTATTTGATCAACCAATGAAGAATAGCACTGTGAAGCCATTGAAATAAGAAGAATTCAAAGGAAGTATAGAGATGTGTCATTTTTAAGAAATGACGTCCTTGCAAATGAGTACGTTGAGATGCAGCAGAAGAAGTGGGTGATAAACAAACGGTGGATGCGTGAAGATGGAGATACGGGAGTTTGGGGTTCGCGAAAATAGATGGACATGGAGATGGGCAGGAAGGCGTGAGAAGACATGATATTCAGCTGTGTACGTATTGCAGCACCATCCACCCTAGGGGAGATCGGCAACATGAGGTGTTAGGATGAACAAACACCAAAACTTATGTTGAAACAAAACAGAATCCCATCCACCCAACGAATCGAAGAAGCAGAACAAAATGGGCAATCGAACAAAAGCGTCGTGCTAGCTGCTGCGAAACAGAAAGTGCCACCAGCATTTAAATTGACGTCAACAAATGCGACCGAAGAATTACTCAAGTACGAGAAAATATTGTGGTCACAAAAACTATATGAAATGCCAATAACGTTTATAAAGCCTGAATTTCAGAAGCACCGGCCAAAAAATGTGAGAACATCAAAAAGTTGACGCCACACCCCCTCGAAAACGTTCAACCAACACCAGCACCTAAACACACACTAATTGACAACAAAATCAACGAAGCAATCAACAGTGTCACGCACTTAAAGCATTTAAAGGAGGCAAGTGAAAATCGGACAAACCACTTCATAAAAGCAACACATAATTGCCAAAACTACCTTCCCAAGTGAGTATTAAAAAGGAAAGTATGCACGGATTTTCTATGATTCGTAACCAGAAAATTATACCAGTCTAGGCGCATCGCATTATAATGGGGTTCTAAAACTTTCACACAAATCAACACACGAAACCTCAAGCCTACAAAATCAGATCACACACCCAACAAACCATGGACTGCACCGAGCCGCTTATGATCTAAAGCCAACACCCAACCAACGCAACCTTTCATTCTCATAACCATGAGGTAACACCTACACTCGTCTCTCAATGTGCTGAAAGCACAGAGTCCGACTAACTGAATCCTCTTTACCGAGAGAAAGCCAAACCAAATGGGCGCAAAACCATCAGCAACCGCTTCTCAATTTCCCCCTGTAAGCTCAACATACGTGACCTCTAAGTGCCTCAACAATAAAAGGGAAGCACACTACCGGTATAGGAACTAATATTACCAAAATTTGGCCAACATTAACTCCCGAACAGAAAAAAGCCGCACTCATGAGACCTACCTAACTGCAGATTGACGACAGCAACACCAAGAGCCTCTTTAGCAAATCAGACCCAAAACGTGCATCACAACGCTCAACGCAAAAGACAAAGAAAACAACAAGCACAACAAAATAATCTCACCGTGAAACTTGCATTGCTGAGGTAAGAACTCAGCTCTTGACTTTTAGCTACATAAATCTGAATATTCGCTGCACATTCAATTCACCGTCTACCGTATCGAGGTAACCTGCTACGCAGCCGCGTTAATCAAACTTCCCTACCGGCGGAAGGTCCCCAACACCCACATTCTACCACTAAGCTAGGGGTTGAAAGGACTATGATGGTAACAATTAACCCCTTCCTGAAGCTAACGGCATCACGATTTGCATAACCTACGCAGACTGCTTGGCTAACCACAACGAAAGAACCCCAAAGTAAAACACAGAAACAGACCTCATGTAAATTTTCGCAAAACAATCATAACGCACACCACGCAGAATACCTAGAAAGTCCATCATAACTAGCACCAAAATGTCTACTGTGAATAAATAGACGAATAAATCACAAGCAAAATTGCCAACGAAAAAGCCCAATAAGGCAATACAGCCACTCCTCCGAAAAATGCGACTAAACTTTTCATCAACTTTAACAAATCAGCAGGCATTCGAAGTAGACCCACAGAACCGACCCCAAAAGGCCCCTTCCGAGACTGCGAACAACCCAAAACCCTGCACACACCTGGAACATAAGAAGCACTAATAAAGAAACTCACAAGCAGCCCCACAACACCACGCATCATACCAAACACAATCATCCACAGCAGCATGATCAACACAATCACCCCTGACAGGCCAAATCGCCGACAGGAGGACGATCACCCATCTTCAGGAAGCAAACGCAGTGCCTTTCACACAATACAATGCTCAAGTCTAGTGAAGCTCACATGAGTTCCCATGCACCGCATTGCACCCCTGCTTAAGCCAACACTGCAACACACTAGCTTAAAACCCTCCCCAGCCAACTCGAACAAAGGATACCGTTCAGACAAACCACACAATGCCCACGCCAGGAAAACCTAGACGTGCAATCTGCAACACACCATGAGATGGCACAACACCAGCTACAACCTGCATCACCGTAGACAAAGAGGGCACAAACTCCCTACCTCAGCAATGATTGAGAGATTGCCTAATTGGTGCATGCATCGAAGCACACCGAAATAACCCAACCTTCATCAACTAATACAATGTGAACCAGTGTTCAACGGAATCGCAATCTCTCAGTTTCACTGAACCTACTGGCAATAGAAGCACACATAAACAAGCGTATAATGCACAAAATGCCAACATCAAGTTAAGACGGCACGACGGCACACACTGAACCTCTCTCTACTAAGCCAAAACAACGTTATCAAACCAGACACACGTAAAATGCAAACCGATGGTACAAAATCCACTTAAAATTAAAATCTACTCTCACAATATTATATACAACTTCTTCTATCGCAAACATCTGCAACACCACAAACCTCGAAACCAAAACCATTGTTGCAACCAGAAGGAGGGCACAACACTTCCAACCGAACAATTGATGAAACCCCGTCACAGTGATTCGCAAAGCCAATGATACGGAACATCCAACAAAAGGTAGCCCCAAATAAGTAGACAAAGTACTATACGACCAACAATCAGAAAGTAGAAAACAAGTTAAAAACTGCAAAATGTAACAACCGCACTCGAAGCCTGCAATCAGAAGGCTGACTGGTGACGCACCCCACCGCATAAACTACCATGAACAAGAACTTTTATAGACGATAATACATAAAACAACACCAAACACACAACTACTCTTTCACAAAAATAAAATAACCACAGACATCCTTGCATCAACTGAAACTGGATGCTCTCTTGGAAAAAGGAGCATAATCACTTACGCTAGTAACATCACTACCATATGAAACAATTGCCTTTGCTTAACCAATACCAACGCGCTGAGGCAGTAATGCCATTAATGGTACAGTGATATGCGGTCCCCACCCCATGCATACGTGCGTGGGTTGTTTCAGCTACGGGCTCCTACATAACCCCAAATTCCGCCTTCTACTCCTTTACTGGCATCGCGGAATATAATGTTTATCCAGAGGTCGGTTGTGGGGATTTTCCATCTATGCTTAGACAGCGAGACCTCTGGCACCAGCATCGACATTCCTACCCTCACCTCAGGCCGCCCACCTCTCCTGACCTGCATGGAAATATCCGACTTCGTTCTCCCGATTCGCACCTTCCTCAAGAACTGAATTATGCTCAACGGTGAGTGCTTCTGGCAAAGCGTCAGACAACCCAACAAAAGAACCTCAGCACGGATTCAGCAAGTCATATTTCGCTGCCCTTACTAATCGGGATGTGTGGAAACATGCTTGTTAGTTCCTCACCTAGGGAGCAGCTTCCCTCATCAAAACATCGCGACACAGTAGACACAGCGGCTTCCGCAGTGGCGTCAATTCAGGGCAGGCTAATAAACGCACAAAACTGGGCGGTGGCATTATCAGCCCTGTAATGATGGCACCAGTGCCGAGGGTGTAAGCCAACACGCCATTGACCAGGTTCTCGCAAATCCACTCTCCACAATGCAGCATCTTTCAAGTGAAGTTCTGTACTACCTTTTGTTTGTGCAACACTTCAGTTCGCAGCCGTCTTTTGCTTTGGTGTCATCTAAGTGAAAAGGTACCGAAGTATTTACTTAATTTTATTAGGCAACACTTCGCTTGTAGCAAATGTTTCGATGCCTTAGATACCATGCACTGTAGCAATCGCTGCCAAAGAGGGAAGCAGTGAACGTCGCTGCTGCTCTCCGCTACATCTGGCAATTCACCTCAACCAGCGCAACAACCTGCAATCCTCGACAAATGCTGCGTAACACTACTGCCTTCCCTCGAATTCCGCACAAATTTCATTGCATCAGGGGAAAACACCATGGTTCGGAAAAGTTAATTCGGAGATTGCCTAATCGCTTGGAATGTTTCCACGTCTTCTTGTGCCTGCTCAACAGTAGCCATCACTCCTGCTCTTCCCACACACCACCCACACGTGTCGTGCTCAAACTTGTCTTCTCGCCATTTATTTACTGCAAGCATTCTCAGCTCAAGCTCCGCATCTCCTGACAATTCACCTCAGCTGTTTAAAGTAGAGGAACATTCGCGCCTTGGCTGCATTCATTGGACCATCGGGCCGACACGATGAAACAGAAGGCAGAGGCGTGGCAGAGTGACCTTCGGGCTGTGGGAAGAGCGATTGCCTTCCAAACACAAGCACACTTTGCCTTCATCGAGGCACCACATGTGGTTTGGAAGGCACCTTGCACATCGAACTCGAACTCGAACTCGATGTGCTGTAATTGCGCATTACTTCAATCACTGAAGTGACATCCCCATGTTGACTTTAACTGAATGCAAAATACCTCACCAGCATCTTTCCCCACCTCATCCTCTACCCTCAAAGAGGCAAATGTGGCGATTTTGTCATGAAGATCTGCCGGAACATGCCTGCAGATTGGCACCTCCTAATTCATTGTTTGTTGTTGATTGCACCAGTTTGCAAAGTGTTTGATGATCTTCTTTACTTGCTTGCATTTGTCAACGAATGCGTTTTTGTTCAGCAAGGGATGCAGAGACTCCCTCCTATGACAAGGCATAACCTATCGCGGCCCTGCGTGATGCACTTAGCGAGGCTCCATCCGAAACCGTCATTTGGGGATCACCCCACCCAATAGGCTGCCTAGCAGTCTTGCTGAAATCCTATTTGATGAAGGAACCGTTCTTCGACGACTAAACATTGCCTTCCCCAGTGTCTTATGAGCAGTGCACAGCGCTCCCATATCCAATCTACGATGAGCACTACCTCGCGACGCGACTTGAACCAACTCAACTGGAATCACCGCACGCACGCAACCCACCCCTGCCTCGATGTTAACGCTTCAAGCAACCGCAAATACCAACTCCCATAGTCGCACTCATCATTAGAACAGCAGTGTTTCCATAACATCGCAGCATACCTCCAACCAGGTGCGTTTGTTGCCAAGTGGAGGCACACAGGAGATTGCCATGACCGCACACGCCTACCGCCTCGAAACGAACTGCAAACTTGCTTGTATTATCGTCTTTGAGAGTTAAAGGCATTTGCAGGTAAGAGTGTACAGTTTAAAAATGCACGCCGCTGCACCAGAGTAGTCTGGCCTCAGTGTCCGCATCACCAGAGTACGGGCCAGCCCTACATGGGGTGGAAGAAGTAAGATTTGGGATAGGTTCCAGCTAGCGAAGGAAGGAGAAGAAAACACAGTTTGCAATTTGTACAAAGTGAATTCACCACATGAGGAGGTAAAATTCATCCGCAGGGTGGGAGAACTGCAATGATGCTACACTAGCAGTATTTCACCCGAAAGCGGATATTCGCGACGACAGCTGGAAAGGCAACTGGCCAAGACGACGGGGAATTGCAATGTGCAACAATTGGCAAAGACGCAGCTGCTTCACTTTTAATGTCATCGAGCTATCAACTCAAGCAGCACCAACTGTGCTTTACACGAAGGTGCACTACTGCTGCTTTGCATACACCAAGTGTAGAAAAGGTGTTCTGGGTGATGCCTTAGGCGGAGCAATTGCCTGCATTTCAATTGTCAAAAGGAACATCGACCTGCGACTGATCAACTCATTTGTGCCCTAACGATGCCGACAAAAGCACATCAGAGGTGTTCACTGATTTGTCATTGATATGTTAGTTGGATGTGGTAGATTTGCAAGATATTCGTTCATAGGTTAAATAAATGTGTCATATTTCCCGGTTAATTGTACATGAACAGAGTGCAATCGACGCACCTCCTGTTTCCATTGTGAAATGCTATGCTAAGCCATGTGTAGATTGGTGGGACTGCTAAGCGGTCGTGCGCATCTGACCGAGCATGTGCATCTGTGTAGGTTTCGTCTAGTGCGACATTGCATGTGTGGTGGGTGGGGAGTAGAACGCGGTGTTGGCAAGTGACTCCAGTCAATGTTTTAACGTCACTCATCACACGAGGCAGGAAAATTAGAACCGTCTGTTGTAGAGTTAGCTGTGATGAAATGGCACGGTTAGCATGATTTTGACATGACACATTGGCGAAGCTAGCATGATTTTGACATAAGGGCAAAGTTGCATTGGTGTTAATGGCCTCATCAACTTCATCTCACAGGACAATTGGCAACGTTTCTGATTCGCCGCCTCAGTTTTGCTTCCTTAGATAGACCCGTAATTTAATACAATCAAAAATTGCACTGCATTACATGGTCTGATGAGTGCAGGAACGTAAGTGATGAAGGAAAATCAAGAATAACACAAAAGTGCGCATTTCAATGCATCGCACGCACAGTCCACAGACCGGATTGAACTGAACTTCAATATAAACAATTTACAGCAGAGGACACTGCTTACGTTGACCTCCGACCCGTACCATCTGCCTAGGCGATGAAGACTAGTAACTTGTGCCCGTTGGTGCACTGCTGCTGGTAGCACTTATGCCCCTCTCCATCCTGCGTTTCGGTCGGTAAAGCATTCGCTGTTGTTAACCAATCATTACTAGCACCCCACAATATTTTCCGCAATTGATTGTACACTACAAATTGTGTCAGTATATGTGCAGGTATTTGGCGAAGCGGTGAATGCCAAATTTGTTGAAGGTGATGCATTCTTTTGCCCATTTTATTTTCGAGGCATTTCCACCCATTCGCATTGCTACGCATCCATACGCCCCTCACTAAACACTAAAAACAGCTTCCTCTGCGTGTCTGTCAAAGGCATCCTGCACTCAACATCCCAATGCTGGCTGCTCTCCACAAACGGCCATTGTAGACTCTTTGTGCGACGAAGTAGCTTCTCGTTGAGGAATAGTGGTTGTGTGGCAGAAGAACCAGGTTCGCATAAACTCAGATGCCAGTGTGAACGTGAGTCGGGGTTAAAAATCGCCAGCACCATGGCAAATCGTGCCTTGCTTCGGTGCAAGGTGGGTGTTGTAGCTGCATGTGCAGAACTTGAAGGGAAAGTAACATCACCTCAGATTAATATGTGTAGGGGGCAATTCGTCGTTCAGCAATGCACATTCATTTGCTTGTGCAAATGCTCCTCTACGAATGCTGCTTTCAACGAAGTGCTGCTTCGGCCTCACGTCCACTGCTGCTGCTTCAACGCCTCTTCGTTGGTGATGCTTGCCGATGTGCACAACCGAACGAGAGTGCGAGATTTGGAACCATCCTCCGTGCTGGACAATAGGGAGGGCAAGTGTAACCCTCAAGGCAAGCGAGGCATGAGTCGCGCTATATTGCAGTGTATTATTAGCAGGTGTACGCCTCCACCTCTGGCAGCTGCTCCAAAGCATCCAATTACACAGTTGGAGCCATTCTCAACAAGCCATGGCAAAGCGCTAGTCTGAGCAAAGGGGATGAATGTGTTTAGGGAAAGCAGTGCTTTGGCTTTTCGTTCATCTTCTCCTTTCATCAGCAACGCACTTGACGGGGAAAGGCACTTTATTTCATTCAAACCCGATTTTCACCAAAGCGTGATGCACCGCAGAAGTCGGTGAAAGGTGTTTGACTAAGAAACGGGAATGTGGTGTGGGTGGAGTGGCACAATGCTGCACACTCACCACTGCAGAGCAACTAAAAAGAAGTTAGGTGGAATTGGAGGAAGATAGATGCAGTGAATAGAAAAGGAGGCGGAGTGGGGCGATAACTTGCGTGTGAGACGCTTAAAATATGTAGGAGGCGAAACCTCTCATATCAACTCGTCATAACTACTTGCATCTCATAAGGCGTCGATTTGACGCCCACATTGAGGCGGTATTTGCTTTGCCTATGGAGGAAATGCTCGTCTGCATTTGCTGTTGCGGACTCAGCGCCACCTACCCTTATTCCAATATCTGTGCAGTGGTGTGGGCGGCATCGTGCCACTGTACCCACACCTCATTCATACCTCCTCACCAAACACACTCCACCGACTGCTGCAGTGCTGGCAGAAGTTGTAGCAGCATCTGGATGAGAGTGCAGAAGATCGCAATCCACGTAGAGTGTTGGCACAACAAGGCACAACATCCGCCTTCGCTTCGTCATTCTACTGCTTCCATTTACGATGCTGCATTCTCACCAAATACATGTTGACGGCTGCTTCCTCTTCTGCAACAGCTGAATCTATCCCATCCCCCAGTTGTTTGGCCTTCGTTAAGGGGCACAGTCAGTGCGCAAGCGCAGTTGGAGCAGAAGGCTGCTTCAAAAATGTGTGCAAAGACAATTGGTCAAATCATCATAGTAATATCCGCTTTGATAACTACTACAATGATGACCTGGCCCTGGGTGACAAATCAGTAGTTAAAACATCCCCCGATATAGTTTTCAAGTAATACACTATTTTAAGCAGTTATTGACTTCAAGCGTTTTGCAGCAATTTGGAGAGAAGGCACAGAGATCATCAAAATTTTCCGGCTCCAATTTGTGATGCAAGCGAGGGCAGGTAGAATGGCTGAAGAAAGCCAAATTGATCGCCAAAAGCGCTCTGATGCAGAGACACAATCACCCAATCTACCATTGCAATCCTGAGGACCTACCCAAGGCATCCAGCAATGGCGTGTCTAATTGGGCTGACGATGAGCACGTCAGCATTGCGCCGTCGCGCTTTAATTCAACTTGCACTCATTTTGCCCGATAGTTGGGCACTCTCCTTGAAATACATCTTCAGGTCGCATGCATGCTAGCTGGTAGAAAGCTGCACCAGGTTGTGATGATCCAAGTCGCCCCCACTTCATCTCGACTGCATTCACTGCTCAGTATGCTCAATGGTGAACACACGCAGATGGCGTTGATGACATTGTCAACTTCAAAGCAATCATCCAACAATCTCTACCATCAGATCACCCGATTGTGGCCAATTCACTGCCTTTCTGACCCCATACTGAAAATTAAGTGCTGTTCCACCTCTGTTCCTCCAATGCTCCTCCTTTCATGAAATCAGGCGATGCGAGAACTAGCTTGCACTTGATTCAGTCAAAAATCCACCGGTCTAATTTGATGTGGCAAATGCCACACCTGCATGCAAGCACTGCTGCTGTCACAATGAGCTGTGAGCGTTGCAAGTTAGCTGGAACTGACTGCAGCAATGCCAGGCGTGTGAACAAAGTGTACGCAAAATAGCAATGGCATTTAGCCCACTCCACACATCTTCAATTTGCACGCTTGTAAGAATTGCACGATGCCTTTACTTATCAGTAGGTAGAGCAGTTGATCAATCTTACCGCAGCTCCTCGCAATGCGACATTGGAGATGGCTGCATCTGCACTACGTGTGGTGCAAATAATTGTGCGTTTGGTGGAGTTACGTGGGTCACTGCACCCCAACCCCAACTACTCTGTGAGCGCACGTGTAATTTGCATCTAACCCGCCGCCGCAGTGGTCCACGTAATTTCACGAAGCGACGTGGCAAACCGCACAAACTGAAATAATGCACGAAAAAGAAGGCAAAAATTACACTCCACATTGGAAATAATACACTAACACTGCAATAAACACTTATTCAAAGTCAAGCCCCTTATCAACGGCCACCACGAAATAAACACTTTAGTTTTACTAGAATAAAAACCCTACGACATCACACAACAAAAACGCGCCACAGCAATTCAAGCATCGTGCAAAATTGTATTTACCACACATGCCGACACTTCTATATCAGTAGCTAAAAACAGCCGTCCTTGCATCCATCCCAACCGTAAACATCTCCTGGAGTTATACACTACTTCCAAAACGCTACTAAAAAGCAGCAAACGACAAACCACACAATCAAAAAACGTCTAAATTAGCACTAACCCTCGAACAGGTATGGCTGACAGTACCAGAACCAGGCGAAATCGAAGCACCAACGAAACCGGCACATGTGTTGAAACAGGACAGGACCACAACCACCAAATGGATCAAAAAAGTAGAACAGAAGTATCGTGCTAGCTGCTGCCAAAACAGGAAGCACCACCAACAATGAAATTGACGCCAGCAAATACAACCGAAGAATTAGTGCATTAAGAGGAAATATTTTGGTCATACAAAACCCTGCAAGAAATGCAAATGAAATTTATAAGACCAAAAGCCTTATAAACACCAGCAAAATAAAGTGAAAACATGAGGAAGTTAATGCCACACCTCCTAATAAATACACGGAAGACATGGGAGGCTAAAGCGTTCAGCCATCACCAGCACCTAAACACACGCGAATTGACAAGAAAATCAACGAAGCAATCAACAGCGTCACGCACTCGAAGCATTTAAAGGAGGCGAATGAAAATCAGACAAACCACCTAATGGAGGCGGCAGATAAGCATCAAAACCGCTGCATTTCAAATCACAAAATCGCCACATTTGCCTCTTTGAGGGTAGAGGATGAGGTGGGGAAAGATGCTGGTGAGGTATTTTGCATTCAGTTAAAGTCAACATGGGGATGTCACTTCAGTGATTGAAGTAATGCGCAATTACAGCACATCGAGTTCGAGTTCGAGTTCGATGTGCAAGGTGCCTTCCAAACCACATGTGGTGCCTCGATGAAGGCAAAGTGTGCTTGTGTTTGGAAGGCAATCGCTCTTCCCACAGCCCGAAGGTCACTCTGCCACGCCTCTGCCTTCTGTTTCATCGTGTCGGCCCGATGGTCCAATGAATGCAGCCAAGGCGCGAATGTTCCTCTACTTTAAACAGCTGAGGTGAATTGTCAGGAGATGCGGAGCTTGAGCTGAGAATGCTTGCAGTAAATAAATGGCGAGAAGACAAGTTTGAGCACGACACGTGTGGGTGGTGTGTGGGAAGAGCAGGAGTGATGGCTACTGTTGAGCAGGCACAAGAAGACGTGGAAACATTCCAAGCGATTAGGCAATCTCCGAATTAACTTTTCCGAACCATGGTGTTTTCCCCTGATGCAATGAAATTTGTGCGGAATTCGAGGGAAGGCAGTAGTGTTACGCAGCATTTGTCGAGGATTGCAGGTTGTTGCGCTGGTTGAGGTGAATTGCCAGATGTAGCGGAGAGCAGCAGCGACGTTCACTGCTTCCCTCTTTGGCAGCGATTGCTACAGTGCATGGTATCTAAGGCATCGAAACATTTGCTACAAGCGAAGTGTTGCCTAATAAAATTAAGTAAATACTTCGGTACCTTTTCACTTAGATGACACCAAAGCAAAAGACGGCTGCGAACTGAAGTGTTGCACAAACAAAAGGTAGTACAGAACTTCACTTGAAAGATGCTGCATTGTGGAGAGTGGATTTGCGAGAACCTGGTCAATGGCGTGTTGGCTTACACCCTCGGCACTGGTGCCATCATTACAGGGCTGATAATGCCACCGCCCAGTTTTGTGCGTTTATTAGCCTGCCCTGAATTGACGCCACTGCGGAAGCCGCTGTGTCTACTGTGTCGCGATGTTTTGATGAGGGAAGCTGCTCCCTAGGTGAGGAACTAACAAGCATGTTTCCACACATCCCGATTAGTAAGGGCAGCGAAATATGACTTGCTGAATCCGTGCTGAGGTTCTTTTGTTGGGTTGTCTGACGCTTTGCCAGAAGCACTCACCGTTGAGCATAATTCAGTTCTTGAGGAAGGTGCGAATCGGGAGAACGAAGTCGGATATTTCCATGCAGGTCAGGAGAGGTGGGCGGCCTGAGGTGAGGGTAGGAATGTCGATGCTGGTGCCAGAGGTCTCGCTGTCTAAGCATAGATGGAAAATCCCCACAACCGACCTCTGGATAAACATTATATTCCGCGATGCCAGTAAAGGAGTAGAAGGCGGAATTTGGGGTTATGTAGGAGCCCGTAGCTGAAACAACCCACGCACGTATGCATGGGGTGGGGACCGCATATCACTGTACCATTAATGGCATTACTGCCTCAGCGCGTTGGTATTGGTTAAGCAAAGGCAATTGTTTCATATGGTAGTGATGTTACTAGCGTAAGTGATTATGCTCCTTTTTCCAAGAGAGCATCCAGTTTCAGTTGATGCAAGGATGTCTGTGGTTATTTTATTTTTGTGAAAGAGTAGTTGTGTGTTTGGTGTTGTTTTATGTATTATCGTCTATAAAAGTTCTTGTTCATGGTAGTTTATGCGGTGGGGTGCGTCACCAGTCAGCCTTCTGATTGCAGGCTTCGAGTGCGGTTGTTACATTTTGCAGTTTTTAACTTGTTTTCTACTTTCTGATTGTTGGTCGTATAGTACTTTGTCTACTTATTTGGGGCTACCTTTTGTTGGATGTTCCGTATCATTGGCTTTGCGAATCACTGTGACGGGGTTTCATCAATTGTTCGGTTGGAAGTGTTGTGCCCTCCTTCTGGTTGCAACAATGGTTTTGGTTTCGAGGTTTGTGGTGTTGCAGATGTTTGCGATAGAAGAAGTTGTATATAATATTGTGAGAGTAGATTTTAATTTTAAGTGGATTTTGTACCATCGGTTTGCATTTTACGTGTGTCTGGTTTGATAACGTTGTTTTGGCTTAGTAGAGAGAGGTTCAGTGTGTGCCGTCGTGCCGTCTTAACTTGATGTTGGCATTTTGTGCATTATACGCTTGTTTATGTGTGCTTCTATGCCAGTAGGTTCAGTGAAACTGAGAGATTGCGATTCCGTTGAACACTGGTTCACATTGTATTAGTTGATGAAGGTTGGGTTATTTCGGTGTGCTTCGATGCATGCACCAATTAGGCAATCTCTCAATCATTGCTGAGGTAGGGAGTTTGTGCCCTCTTTGTCTACGGTGATGCAGGTTGTAGCTGGTGTTGTGCCATCTCATGGTGTGTTGCAGATTGCACGTCTAGGTTTTCCTGGCGTGGGCATTGTGTGGTTTGTCTGAACGGTATCCTTTGTTCGAGTTGGCTGGGGAGGGTTTTAAGCTAGTGTGTTGCAGTGTTGGCTTAAGCAGGGGTGCAATGCGGTGCATGGGAACTCATGTGAGCTTCACTAGACTTGAGCATTGTATTGTGTGAAAGGCACTGCGTTTGCTTCCTGAAGATGGGTGATCGTCCTCCTGTCGGCGATTTGGCCTGTCAGGGGTGATTGTGTTGATCATGCTGCTGTGGATGATTGTGTTTGGTATGATGCGTGGTGTTGTGGGGCTGCTTGTGAGTTTCTTTATTAGTGCTTCTTATGTTCCAGGTGTGTGCAGGGTTTTGGGTTGTTCGCAGTCTCGGAAGGGGCCTTTTGGGGTCGGTTCTGTGGGTCTACTTCGAATGCCTGCTGATTTGTTAAAGTTGATGAAAAGTTTAGTCGCATTTTTCGGAGGAGTGGCTGTATTGCCTTATTGGGCTTTTTCGTTGGCAATTTTGCTTGTGATTTATTCGTCTATTTATTCACAGTAGACATTTTGGTGCTAGTTATGATGGACTTTCTAGGTATTCTGCGTGGTGTGCGTTATGATTGTTTTGCGAAAATTTACATGAGGTCTGTTTCTGTGTTTTACTTTGGGGTTCTTTCGTTGTGGTTAGCCAAGCAGTCTGCGTAGGTTATGCAAATCGTGATGCCGTTAGCTTCAGGAAGGGGTTAATTGTTACCATCATAGTCCTTTCAACCCCTAGCTTAGTGGTAGAATGTGGGTGTTGGGGACCTTCCGCCGGTAGGGAAGTTTGATTAACGCGGCTGCGTAGCAGGTTACCTCGATACGGTAGACGGTGAATTGAATGTGCAGCGAATATTCAGATTTATGTAGCTAAAAGTCAAGAGCTGAGTTCTTACCTCAGCAATGCAAGTTTCACGGTGAGATTATTTTGTTGTGCTTGTTGTTTTCTTTGTCTTTTGCGTTGAGCGTTGTGATGCACGTTTTGGGTCTGATTTGCTAAAGAGGCTCTTGGTGTTGCTGTCGTCAATCTGCAGTTAGGTAGGTCTCATGAGTGCGGCTTTTTTCTGTTCGGGAGTTAATGTTGGCCAAATTTTGGTAATATTAGTTCCTATACCGGTAGTGTGCTTCCCTTTTATTGTTGAGGCACTTAGAGGTCACGTATGTTGAGCTTACAGGGGGAAATTGAGAAGCGGTTGCTGATGGTTTTGCGCCCATTTGGTTTGGCTTTCTCTCGGTAAAGAGGATTCAGTTAGTCGGACTCTGTGCTTTCAGCACATTGAGAGACGAGTGTAGGTGTTACCTCATGGTTATGAGAATGAAAGGTTGCGTTGGTTGGGTGTTGGCTTTAGATCATAAGCGGCTCGGTGCAGTCCATGGTTTGTTGGGTGTGTGATCTGATTTTGTAGGCTTGAGGTTTCGTGTGTTGATTTGTGTGAAAGTTTTAGAACCCCATTATAATGCGATGCGCCTAGACTGGTATAATTTTCTGGTTACGAATCATAGAAAATCCGTGCATACTTTCCTTTTTAATACTCACTTGGGAAGGTAGTTTTGGCAATTATGTGTTGCTTTTATGAAGTGGTTTGTCCGATTTTCACTTGCCTCCTTTAAATGCTTTAAGTGCGTGACACTGTTGATTGCTTCGTTGATTTTGTTGTCAATTAGTGTGTGTTTAGGTGCTGGTGTTGGTTGAACGTTTTCGAGGGGGTGTGGCGTCAACTTTTTGATGTTCTCACATTTTTTGGCCGGTGCTTCTGAAATTCAGGCTTTATAAACGTTATTGGCATTTCATATAGTTTTTGTGACCACAATATTTTCTCGTACTTGAGTAATTCTTCGGTCGCATTTGTTGACGTCAATTTAAATGCTGGTGGCACTTTCTGTTTCGCAGCAGCTAGCACGACGCTTTTGTTCGATTGCCCATTTTGTTCTGCTTCTTCGATTCGTTGGGTGGATGGGATTCTGTTTTGTTTCAACATAAGTTTTGGTGTTTGTTCATCCTAACACCTCATGTTGCCGATCTCCCCTAGGGTGGATGGTGCTGCAATACGTACACAGCTGAATATCATGTCTTCTCACGCCTTCCTGCCCATCTCCATGTCCATCTATTTTCGCGAACCCCAAACTCCCGTATCTCCATCTTCACGCATCCACCGTTTGTTTATCACCCACTTCTTCTGCTGCATCTCAACGTACTCATTTGCAAGGACGTCATTTCTTAAAAATGACACATCTCTATACTTCCTTTGAATTCTTCTTATTTCAATGGCTTCACAGTGCTATTCTTCATTGGTTGATCAAATAATTTAAAGTAGCAATTCAGTGTGGGTCAGATAGCAAGGCATTACAAATGGGTTCAGGTGATGAGTCTATAAGTGGAAAATACGCACACAAATAAATGTGTGAAATGTGACTCTGTCGCCCAGGTCTTTGCTGCCGCCGTGAGAGGACATGACACTCGGGCGGAATGTGTGTATTGCGTGGGACATTTGGGTGGACCGCCCCCTGTCTCCCTTAACAGCAGAGGCATTGCATTATACCACGATGTAAGGAGAGCCATTGCACTTTCTATTTGTTAATTTGGGATTAGCTGCCTTTCTTCCCAACCTCCTCTTGACAAAATTGCATGCTGATGACTCCTCCCACTAACTTGCCACGTGCTATTGCTTGTCATTGCAAGCACGTGCACAAACTTGCTCACTGAGACCTGAAGGGTGTATTCAAATGCTGTGTTAATGTGTGAAGTTTTGCCTACTCTGCCACATTTGAGGTGAAGTTCATGCTAGACAAAGGCTCTGTTAACTCAGTAAATTGCGTAGTGAATGAGAGTGGCGCTTTATTTCATGCAATCACTCGACTTTCACTAATGCGTGACACACCAGAGCAGTGGGTGGAATGTGTTTGATGAAGAGGCATGAATGGGGTGCGGGTACAGTGGCACAATGCTGCACAGCGATTGGAGCGAAGGTGGGTGGAATTTGAAGGAGACGGATGGGATGAATGGAAATGGAGGCGAGATTGGGTGATGGATTGCATGTGGGATGCTTTAGACAGACGTAGCGATGAGGGCTCGCAGCTTGTCTTCAATCGTGTCTTGCAGTTGGCTCATAATCCTGCTTTTAAAAGCTATAGCTGGTATGGGAATACCGAACACATAGACGTATACATCACTGAACACCGGTGCTGACAATTCCAATTTGACTGCACGAGGCACGGTCGTTTTCACGTACAAGGTTGCTTCCAACTTCACGAGCCCCAATCGCACTTTCGTTACGGTCTAAAACACAAAAGTTGCTGGTCAGTGTGACAAATTGCAAGATCCCATAGCGCACAATACCTTGAGGCGCAGTGCACACGGAGGAGGGAGGCATGTTTGTTACCTTTGAGGGAAAACTAATGCTTGAGTTGTTTAGGTGACGAATCTTCCCCGAAGTGCGCATTCAAATGTGCGACTGCAAGGAATTTGTGGCACAATGCTCTCAACTGGGATTAGGGTTTGGGAGTACGGGTGTAAGGGAGGGAAGAGAGGTAATTTCGGTGATGTGTCCATAACACGCAGAGGACTTACCTTAATGGGAGGAGTCGTCATCAAGTCAGCCACATTGAAGCAGATGCCGAGCTTGTAATTTGCTTCCCCTTTCGGCACGGTCCTGTTGAAAGTAAAGGGGCACGAGCGGGCAAGACTGCCAAGTGATTGCACATGATATTTGGCACCATATTTTGTCAGGTAGCTGACAACATCCTGTATGGTCGAGTCAATGACGGAATCAACGGAAACACCTGTGAAGTTTGCATCAGGAAGAGAGCATGTTCGACTCACCAGAAGCCAGAATGGAGATTGGGCATGAGTGCCAGCAGAAGCAGCATACCACTGAAGTGATGCGTCTGCATGTCAACGAAGCGGAGTTGTCCCTTGATGCAGAAGTGGAAGGTTTTCGTTGGGGATGTCGTTGGGACTGACTGTTGGGTGGTATTTAGATGGGAAAGGGTCGAGTCTTCACCAATGAGCACACTTCACATTTCCCCGTGCTGCAGCCAAAGGGCGTAACTGGCAGGTCAAAGCTGGTTGCACCACGCATGTGCACCTCTGCAAAAATGCTGTGCAAATTACCAGCCGTTCCAACAATGGGGTGTGTGTTTCTTGTGCCAACGTGGCAGGTTTCTCAAGACCTGGTGTATGAGAAATGTAAACTCTCGATGGGGAACATCAGTTAGAGTGAAAGGCATCACATGCATTGCCCTAAACTGCTGAGCACCAAAGATCGGCTGACTGTGGCCACATAAATAAAGCAGCTTGAGGCACAAGTGCTACAGACATTCGTGAATACCTACGTGGGGCAAGAGATGGGTGCATGAATCAAGCCTAGAACTCGTTTTCGAGACCAGTGGCGCAGCTCATCATCAATGTGACAGTGGAGCATGCGCAGTCACCTTGCAGACGATGAAACAAAACGCTTTCGTCTTGCAGCCTGTGTCGACAGATGGATTATGTGCAAGTGCACCACAATGTGTGGTCAGTAGAGAAGAGACGGAAAAGAATCGCAGAGCAATGAATTACTTCCAATCGAGACCGATGGAAGCGGCACCACAAACACTGTAGTGAACATGAATGACTGTCATGCCAGAGGTCTGAGGATTGCCACTTGGCATGAGAGAGCGGCTGAATCTGATTGGTTGGTGGCAATTACTTTGGATGGGCTATGGCTACCTGAGGGGGCCCTTGGTGTGGCTCAAATCCATTCAGCCCATTACCGCAAGCACATTTGATGGATGGTGTGGTCTGCTTGAGGGCAACAATGTGCACACCTACAGTGCCCCTGTGTAATGCTTGGTTTTACATGGACAGTGTGGAGAATGTGCTAAAATTAGGTTAGCGGTGAGAAGTGGAGCACAGTGGTGCATTGGTTGTAAAACTCTTGGTTTATTTGAAGGATCGTTGTGCGTTCGCCCGGTAGGCTGGTCTCTGGACAGGATGGTATTGCGATCGTGTGCAGCTGGCCATGCATATGCGTCTGCTTGGGGTTGGTATAGTGAGATGGTGCATGTGTGATGGGTGGAGAGCACAACGCGGCGTTGGCAAGTGACTCCAGTCAATGTCTTGCCCAACGTCCCACATCACCCGAGGAAAGAGAATAAAACTGTCTGTTGCATAATTAGCTGTGATGGATTGGCATAGTTGGCATGATTTAGACACAAAAGCAATTGGAAAGGCAAGGGTGCATTGGTTTAGAAGAACTCGCAAACATTTGGCTGTGACACACTGTCAAAGCTAACGTGGTATTGACATAAGAATAGAATTGAGCTTAAGTAGAAACAATTTGCAGCGAATGACACTACTTTGGAAGGGTTGAAGATTTTCGCATCTTATTTGCGTGGCGCACAGCCGTGGTGCAACCCACTTTGACCTGCAAGCACGATGAGCACGGGGAGATGTGAAGTGTGCGCATTGGCAAAGACTTGACTTGTTTCATTTAAATAGCCTCCAGCACCCAACCTGAACGACAACTCTATTGAAATCCCGCCACTTCTGCAGCTAAGCACAATTTCGCTTTGTGTACATGCACATCTATCACTTCAGTGGCATACTACCCCTGCTAACACTCATGTCCATCTCTATTCTGGCTTCTTGTCAATCTGAAATCGCCCCTTCCCGACTCGAGTTGCACGGACCCTCCAATCGATTCCATCACCGACTGTTCTTTAAGCGATGTGCCAGAATATTCAAATAAAATTGGTGCGCAATTTTGCATGCAATCAATTGACTGTCCCTCTCCTTCATGTCCCTTTACATTTAACGAAACCGTGCCCACTGGAGAGACCAGTTGCGAGCTCGGTAATTGCTTCAATGTGACTGGGTTGATGGTTACTCCTTCCATTCCAGTAATCCCTTCATGCTGCCTACCTCACCGCATTCGTCTCTGCTCCCCCCCTTACTCCCTTACTCCCGAAACCCCAAGCCCACTTAACATTATTGCGCCACAAATCCTTGCAGTTTCACATTTAAATGCGCACTTCAGGGAAGATTAACCAACAAATCATTTTGAGGAAATTTTCCTTTTTAAAAGTGGTAGCCATACTTTAAACCACTTTTTACATTGAATCATGAAATTTATTCCACTAACCAGCCACTTCCCTATGCTAGATCGCAAATAAACTGAAATTTGGCGGAGCCAAGTTTGTTGTATTGTGCAAGTGAAGACTACCGTGTCTCCTTAAGTTAAATTTGAGTTTTCGGCAGTGGTTTTCAAAAATGCACATATCTATATGCTCCATTTCCCCATATCAGCCGCAACCATTCAACGATAAAATGACCCGTCAAATGCAGAACTTGGTAGAAGACAAAATTAAGGCCTTGATAGCCCCTACTGCTTAATGCATCTCACGCGCATTCAATCGTCCGATCTCGCCAACATTCCCATTCACTCCTTCCTTCTTCTTCTTCTTCCAATTCCACCCACCTTCACTCCAATCGCTGTGCAGTTGTGAGTGTGCGGCAGTGTGCCATTTTACCCGCACCCCATTCATGCCTCTTCATCAAACACCTTCCACCCACTGCTGCCGTGCATCATGCATTGCTGGAAGTCGAGTGATTGCATCAGTTAAAAGCGCCATCCTCAGTCAAATGTGTTGGTGAGTGGTTTGGGTGTGAGGTGAGGTGCCTCTGCTTACACCGGCAGTGTGCCTCGGCCTGCTGAAAATGCCTTCAGTGGTGGAATTGGGTACCTTGGAAATAGTGAGGTGTGCACATGCCCAGATTACACTGCAATACAGCACGACTCATGCCCTGCTTGCCTTGGGGATTTCATTCGCCTGCCCATTTTTCCAGCATAGAGAAGGGTTCTACAACTCGCACTCTCGTTCAATTGTTTGCATGGGTAAGCATTATCAACAAATGTGCATTGAATGTTGTGGCAGTGGAGGTGAGGCCAAAACAGCATCAACTACTGGAGGAGGGAGGGGGTGTGAGCTTGCAGAATTCGTCGTAAGACCTTAGTGAGGGTGCAGAAGTTCGCAGCCCACGAAGAGCATTGGCACAACAATCACCTCCATCTCGTCATTCTACTACTTCCATTTACGATACCACATGCTCACCAAATACATGTTGACGGCTGCTTCCTCTTCTGCAACAGCTGCATCCATCCTGTCCAGCAGTCGTTTCACCCTTGTTAACGGGCATAGTCAGTGCACAAGTGCAGTTGGAGCAGATGGCTGTTTCAAAGTTCTGTGCAAACACAATTATTTAAACCATCATAGGAAGATGTTCTTTGAAAGGAATAACAAGTACGATGGCAAATTCGCCTGTTTTGAGTAGTCCTATGGCTTAAATATACTGTGTTGGTGTTTTCAAGTAGTATCAGTGGTGGTGCTTCTGCTGCTGCTGCTGCTGCTATTACTGCCAAATTTCGTTGACACAACCGCAGATTCTATCGCACAGCTTACAAATGGATGATGTGCTTGGCTATCCACCTGGGTATTCGATCAGTGGAATCGGAGGTCGGGGTCGAATGAAAGGAGGTAGGGGTGAGTTGGACTAGTGGAATGCGCATAACACCTTTTAGTCGGAAGCATTCACGCAGACCTGAATTGCGCTTTCAACCTTTTGTTGATCTCTAATCATTTTGTTTTGCGAAAGTTGAGCTGATATTGGAATTTTCTTTTATGGCCATAAGAGAGGCGCTTAGAAATACTCGAACGGCAATAAATGACTTTCAACAGAACGCGGTCTACAATAGAGACCAATGGAAGTGGCACCACAAACGCTGTCGTCAACATGAATGACTGTCATGCCAGAGGTCTGGGGATCGCTACTTGGCATGAGAAAGCGACATCTTCGTGAGAATGAAGTGCTACATCACCGAATCTGATTGGTTGTTAGTAATTACTTCGGATGGGCTGTGGTTCATTGAAGGGGCTCATGGTGTGGCTTAACTCGGTTGAGCCCTATTACCGCAACCGTACTTGGTGGAAGGTTTCCTCTGCTTGAAGGAAGCAATGTCTATGCTTGCAGTGAACGTGTGTAGTGTTTCATTTTACCTTGCCAATAGGATAAGCGGTAAAGCAATGCCTTTCGTGTCAATTTGTAGTTCAAGCATATTTCTTACGCATTTGATACTAATGAATGGATCACCTGACATCCCAGCCATTGCGGTACCTCATTTGCATATCCAAAGTGCAAGAGAAAGTTCGATTTTCGCCGAGCTGACATTCAGTGTCTTACTTTTACTTGCATAATACTCGCTGCCATTATTGTTTTTTTGCTAGTGCTGATTCACCTATGCACCCAATTCAAGATAATTATTTTTATTTAATCACTTAATAATCAATGGCAATTATTCGTGTAATGTCGTTAATAAAATTCAAATCCGATCGAAATATAGCGTCTTTTTACATACAATGACATTGCAAGTAAGTGCTTTAGGATCTAGAACTACTTTTTAAGCAGAGTTCAAGTTAACCTTCTACTGCGTTTGGGTCAGTCGAAGAGTTATTCCCATGGTACCCGATATTGCCGCGGCATTTTAAATGGAGGATTCGTGAGCAAAATCGGTTACAGACAGGGTGAGTGAATAGTGACCTAATGAATTCGACTTTGTTTACTTACTTGTCATGAAGATCTACCAGAATATACTTGGTGGTTGGTCTTTTTCTCAATACTTAACATTGCTGATCGCACATTATAGCAATACATTTGATTTTGTAGGTCATTTATGCTTGTTGACAAATCCACATCTCTCACTAATGTATCAAGGAACTCCATCGAATGACCAGGCATTCCTTATCGCTACTCTGGGTGATGCACTTCGCGAGGGTTTAACCCAACTTGTCATTAAAAGTCCACCCGACCCAATAGACTTTCTGGCGAACTTCCTCAAATCCTACTCAATGAAGCAAAGCATGATCGACTACTGAGCGTTGCTCTCCCCTCTCGATCAAACAGTTTGTAACAGCCCCATATCCAATCTTCACTGAGCATGATCTGGCGACACCACTCCGACACCAACACGCATACGACCCACCCCCGCCTCGAAATCAACACTTGAAGTAACTGCACACATCAACGTCCACCTTCCCACACATTTGTAGCACAGCAATGCTTCCATAACATCGCAAGACACCTCCGATCAGGCGGGCTTGTTTCCAAGTTGACGCACATGGGGAAGACGCTCGACCAGACACACCCCCCGCTTCGAAATGAATTACAAATTTGCTGACTTTATATTCCTGTACAATTAAAGTGACTTGCAATCAAGGGCGCATAGTTGCAAACTCGCACTTTGTTGTAACGAGACGCCCTACCTCGGGATCCTGCATCGTCAGAGCGCGGGAAAACCCTAGATGGGGCGAGGGAATTAGCATTTGAAATAGATTCTGATTAAAGAACAAGGAGAAGAAAGGTACAACTTGTTGATTTGTGCAAAATGAATTCTCGGTACGAGGAACTACAATGCATCTACACAGAGGGAGAGTTTGGAGGATTTCGGGAGCGCCAGCACCGGTAATAGTCCAGTCGAAGTTGATTATCGACGTCAGCGGTAGCGTGGGAGGAGAGTGTGGAGAAGTTGAAAAATTAGGGAAAGGGGAGCAAGGGACCTAGGAAGACTTAGAGACCAGCATAGTTCACGCGTGCCACGTTGCGTTGTGAGCGACGACAGCCGGGAGAGCTACAAATACAAAGGCAACCGAAAGCAAACATTTATTCATTGCTGAGCATAATCACCCCACCCACCAATACAATGCTGAGGACCTACCCGAGGCAACCAGGAATGACGTTCGAGGTTTCCGTCAGCTGATAACGAACAGAAAAAGAAAATAAGCGTAAAACGCTCAACAGCCTAAAATGATTAACGCGGCTTTCAGGCGATACAGCCACCAGGGCTCGGTAGGAAGTCATTGCGAGAGCGAATTTGAATACTACCATTAAATTCGAGCTAGTAGCATCACAGACAATGCATCGAATCGATCGAAACACACAAAAGGAAATTTGATTTATTCACTGGCGAAAGATGACTCTTACCCTTGGAGGAGGAATGACTGATCCAGGACATCTGCTTCGCCTCTTCCCTCTGGTCGTAGTGGTGATGGCAGTGCTAGAGGCAGGAGGGGACGTGTCGTCTTCTCTGTTGCCCTGATGACGACGGCAGCGGTGACATGGAGCAGAGCTATTGAGGGACGAAGTGGCCCTTTGGAGATCGTGCTTGGAACTAAGTGGTGGGGAAGGTTGGGTAGATTTCCACAAACGCTTGCTGCGCCGCAGACGTCTGAAAACCGAAGTGTGTGGAGTCGCAGAAGGAACAGTTGCATTTGGTACCTCCTCACGTCCGACTGTAATCGAGGTGGTCTCAAGCTGACTCTTTCTCTCATCACGACTTCTTGCAGTGCCTATTATCTCGTCAATCTACGCGAAAAAATGGTTAATCGAATACACAATCATAAATAATTCCAGACATTGAGTAATGGTAAAGATTCAGTTCTTGACGGAGAACAGGAGGGCTTTTCTATCAGTGAGGGAGTACTAACGTTTGATTTCTTGCCACGACTTCTACGAGCAGTCTCCTTAGCGGCGACCATCTCCGGAGTATTGAAAGCCATGGAAACCAGAGACTCATCGTCACGGTTTACCACCTGAATCAAATTTGAGGAGGCATTGTTGCTTGCATTTCTCTCGCTTTTGCTGGACTTGACATCCAAGCTCGATGGACGCTGTAAAGAGCTCTGACTTCT
Source organism: Echinococcus multilocularis (assembly GCA_000469725.3). Classification (NCBI taxonomy): domain Eukaryota; kingdom Metazoa; phylum Platyhelminthes; class Cestoda; order Cyclophyllidea; family Taeniidae; genus Echinococcus; species Echinococcus multilocularis. The sequence continues at coordinate 7,142,033 of LN902846.1, read as the reverse complement.
ACAAGAGCATTAAACACTCGGCCTTATGAAATTCAAATTAATCATAGTACCTCGTGATTCAAATAACGCTTACCGAGATATAGGAGAGTCCGTAAGCTTGATAAAATATCTTGGGCGATTTTGATCTGTCTGGAACATAGATGTTTGCGAACTATTTGGGAGCACAGCGTCATCAGAATATACCGTGCTCAAAAGCGACGACTTTGCCGGGGCGGACGGTGGAGTTCGAGGAATTCTATCTCTGCTGACGAAGGGATCAAGAACCAGATCTTCGAGTCCCATTCTAAACTACTGGAATGCGCTCCACCAGCAGGGCAGCAATAAGGATAACGAGAACTTTTACAAATGGCAACAAATATACTATGTTTTAACAACAAAATATCGGATGTCAACCCATAAAATTCATCTCGTTTAACTCCGGCTGCTGTGTTCCATAAAACTGAAAGATATGGCAAATAATGATTTGACTAGGAGCCAGTAGCGTATTGATTGAGAAAAGTCCTGTATTAAAATAGAATTCCTGCAGTCAGAGGCCTTTTAATGGCATAGATTTCGACTTTTAAAGACCAAAGCGTTAATTGCTCGCACGACTGGTGTTCGTACTGATGGGCGCGAAAGACAGCTGTTAAATCTAGCTACATTTAAAGGTCTCATCATATTTTCCCATATTTATGCAATTCGTTTATTTTTTATTAATAAAAACGCTTGAAAAATATATTTTGCATTGGTGGACTGAAAAATATTTATTTTGTTTTTTAACCCACCTCGATAGATCAGCGCAAATACAGTTTATCAAGCTTTTTAAAACCTCATAGTGTAAGTCTTTTTTCTTCAAAAACCTCATTGTGCGCTTAGCGGCTCCTAAATTTTAACCCATTATCTTAGTGTCATGGTATACAGTCTCAACTACTTCCTTTGACGCCCAATTATTGCATCTGTTCAGTCCTTACATATTTGCGTCTACAGTTATGGTCTCACAATGGTCATAAAAGACAAAAGGCTACTAACTCAATACTCAGTGCCTGAATACTTGCCTTAAACGCTCCATAAGAGGGCAGACGTAGCTAATGATTGAATCTGTCTTTAGCACTCCAAGGAGGAAGTGGCTACTGGCTTGTTTCAAAGGTCATGCTATGTAGCAGAAGCACAATGGCGAGGCCTTAAGCCTCTGGTGAATAAGAGTAAGGCAAGCAATTTAAGCAGATGTTTCACTAACGAACCTGGATATTGCAACTTGAGAGATTGTGAATTTGCTTCCAATTGTGGTGCTAGCGCAGCTGTAATGTTTTCGTCAAAGTAGTTAGTGACTTAAACAACTACAGTAAGTAATAGCTTGTAAAAGAGAGTTCAACTTAATATCTAACACAACCGTCGGGTTGGTCTTTGATGGAAGTGTTGTGATGGGTAAAAAGTAAGTAAGAAAGCACTCAAAAAAGCAGTCAAAAAAATTTAAATTTTTTTAAGTTGCATGTTTAGAGGCGAAATTTCTTTAGCCTTAGAGCTTTGGTGGCATATTTGGGCTGATGTCATTGCTGCTTACAGGTAGATATTCGCCACGGATACCTACTAAAATGATCGATACAGATTCTTAAGCTACTGTAGCGTCCCAAGACTTTCCTGAAGACAAAACGAGACACCATTCTCGATCAGAATATATATTTAGCGCAGAGAAGGTGTCTGGGCTTCTGGCATGGCCCAAAAGGCCGCTCCACCCAGTGAGGTACAAGAGGGCTAATTCAGAGCACAAAAGTAGTGCCTTGCCAATACCGGGGGATGGACAACTATTGTAGTACACTCTAGAATTAATATTCAATCAACTAGATTGGTATGTAGAAGCCTACTAGTAGGTGACAGTTACCTTTTTAATTCAGTTAGCCTAACATTTGAAGTGTTTTATAAAAGTTTAAAACGGAAAACAACATATTTCATTTAAACATATTTGTTTACGTTGTTTATTTCAAAGTGTTAATGCTGGTTGGACCGACATCGCGATATACGGGTTACTCTTGAATCTATGTAGCTGCGTATTTTTTTAGATTTCTGGCATGCTTCTTTGCCTATTTTGAAGCTATTTACACTTTAAAAAAATTATTGATTTAAACCCACTTTTACCTTGCCTTGTTTGCGTCAATTAAAGTGGGTGTCACAACTAATGGTGTTAATATGAAACGGCTAGCTAACTATTCTTGTAATGCGTGATTCTGACGATATTTACCATTTGATTACTCAGAACAGATTTGCTAAGGCTTTGAAACGCATTTTGAAATATGCTAGAAAAGGTAATTTAACCTAAACTTTTACTTGAACATCAGTCTGAATGTTTAAAGCTTTCCCATCTTATCAAAAACCTAAAGCATGAAATTCTCTTTGTATGCATAGTCGTTGCTTATTTTGTAATTCTAAAGCTGTTTTAGAGTATTCATTGGTTTAAAGTGTCCTGCTATTTTTTTATTCATTGCGATATCCGAAACCTTATCTTCGTTACATCGTAAGAATGCCTGAACAAATGTGTATAGACGTAATTAGGTAGTAATGAATAGGCAAATGCATAAAAAAAATTTAAAAAGCTTATACGGCAATGAATTAATTTCTTTTTTGTCATTTTGCTTTTTGTAGATTCACTCTCGGAGGTATCATCTCTTTGTTCTTATTCTCAGTGGTACGTTCTAATTATTAACCATCGTACTGGCTTTAAAGGAACTTATTTGCTTAGTTTTCGGATGAGTCCTTCTGATTTTTAGAATTGGCTGACTGGTTTGCGTATGATCAATTAAATACTCTAAGGCAGGGCTCTATGACATACGATTTCTAGCGTTCCCAATTCAAATTGGAAAGATAAAAATTTTGTTTGCTGTATTTTGCAATTAGTTCTTTAATTCTCCACTAGGTCTCAAAAACTAAACATTTTTTTAGCATTATGAATGGGCTCATCCAACTTTATGTTGCATTCATTAATCTGCAATTAAACTACGGATGAAAACCTTATCTGCTAACCACCAGCTGTCATCAAACATTTCTTAGGCTATTAGTCAATCTTATAATAAATAGGACAGCTATTTTATTTCCGTCTACTTGTTTCATCACGCGTGCAAACCCATGCATTTGTAGTTACTGAACGGCGCTTACTTTGCCCTTTCGGAAGTGTTTTAAGTGTCACCACGAGATTCATGACTAATGATTAGGTAACTATTCTTCATTTTTTCCAATTTTAAGGTAGCACAGTAAATGGGGCATTTAACACTAGGCAATACTGTAAATGTAATGCAGATATCTGATAAATTGATTAATTAACTGCAACCATTGCCCTAAAATTGTGGTTGTGAAAACCCTCGAATTTGGCTCAAAAAGTAACTCATTCGCATTACTCGGTCACGTAAAAGGTGAAGTGATTGCTAAAACGACATTTGCAAAACTTGTTTAGAGGAACATGCCTCTGAAAATACATTTGCATTATTAATGACGACTCCGAGTCGGCGGCATGGCTTTAATACATCAAATTTACACATTTAAACGGGGTCAAATTAATAAGCTGCAACAAAAACCAGATCAGTGACACGAACCCTTTGCGCAATCTCAACAATTTCATGTTGCAATAAATTACGGAGTTGAATGCTTCTTGAAGAATGGTAGAGCTACTGAAAAGCCTAATGTTTGACTTTCGCCCTAAAAAAGACGTAACATTTCAAAAGTTAACGTTTATAATTTCTACAGGAGTCATCAGCACTATTTTTGCTGACAATGGTTTGACACTTTGGAGATTGACCACTTGAAGGTTAAAATGGGCTTTCTTGATGTGGCATACTAATAGGGCACATTTACAAGTCAGGAGCTTTACAATTGCTTTATCACATGACATTACCTCCAGAAAAGTTCTTTTCGAGTATCTCACGATTATGCCTGACTTGTAGAACAAATAAGTGTGAATTTCTTTTAATGTCACCAACAAAACTACGCAGAAAAATATGAATTGTATATGTTGGATAGAAGAGGCTGCAATCGTTAATTTTAGACTTGTTTAATAACCTTGTAGTTTCCAATCCATTGGATTATCTTTTCTGCAAATAATAAGATTATTTAAAGCTGGCCAATTATTTGAGTGAATATACTTCTGCATTAGCAATAACAATAACTGACATACATGATATGAGGCAGAACCCGGCCTACAGGACACAGTAGTCTGTTCAGGCTACTCCTTCAAATATTTTCGGCGTTTGTGCAAATTGTTTGATAAAAATCTCAAGCGCCGCTTTTAATAAAAACTACCCGAGGGTTTACACTATTTCTAAGGCATTCTATAGTTTATTAATTTTAGTAAAAAATGACCAGTGTATAAAACTTTGATTGAAGAACAGCTATCAATGAATGCATCAAACAGATTTCATTGGTAACGGATGCGTCGTCTTTGGAAGATTATGCCGCAGTGAGCCCCATCACTTCCAGAGCAAATCATAAAGCAAGTGTGAGGAAGTAGATTCAATGTAAACGAGCAGAAGGGCTAGAAGATGAGCAGCATCGGCTGCATGAGTAAAAAATGTGCTGTCACCCTTCAGGTCGAGGCGCAGGAGGCAAAAGTCCATCGGAGGAGCAAACATCGGTCTCTCACATAGCTGCTCCTTGTTTCGAGAGTCGTTTCAAGGAGTCCCTGTGATTATCCTTCCACATTATTCGTTTCACCAGCATCCATAAAAAATAAAATCACCCAAGGAGTAGGCCCTACGAATTCCAAATTTTGAGGGGTCTACGCATTACATCGTACTTGTGAAATGAGCTATGCAGATTAAGCAGAAAGCCAAACCTTTAGACGGATGATGTTATGCAATGAAGATAAGCTATGAAACCATCGTCCAGAGCAAAAGTTATGGAGCTGCCTTCATAAGGATCCTTGAATACACCTCGACAGTATTTTGATGTCACCCAATCGTCTGTCTGAGTCGCGCCTAACTGACAAGAAGCCAAAACATGGCGTATTGTGAGCCAATATTATTTGATATTTTTGGACAAAGAAAAGCTCAACCATAAAATAGTTGCTATTCCTTTTTGAATCTTCTGTTTTTAACTTTTGCAAATCAATGTGCCTATTTTCTGACCATTGTGGCACCAGTAATCCATGAGGTGTTGGTTCGAGGAACTCCTAATGTCCAAATGAAGTATGCAAGTCTGGAAGCTCGTGTGCCATGAGCTTCTACGACGGCTTTGGGTATTGGTGTGGGCGAATCTGAAGATGGTTCCACGGCATCAGTGTAGAGAGGCTGAAAAACTCTTGCAGCTAAACCATTTCTTGTGATACTTAAGTGGTGACAGCGATAGAACGACTGCCATTTGTTAATGGATTTACAGAGGAAGGCTAATCATGACACCCCTAAAGGTTCAAAACCATAAAATTGTGCGAAAAGCCACGTTCATTTAATTTTTTTAAATGCACTAATCAACTTGCGATAGACAATTTTGTGCTAATAGTTAACACAAACTGTTTACATGCACGTGAGGTCTACGGTAAGAAAAGGTAATCGGGCCTCACCTGTATGCAGCGCTGCCAGCCAACACAGCAGATTGGTAACAGCGCCAGCGTACCTTCATTCCCATTAAAGCATATGTCACGAGTCGATTCAGGAAAGAAAAATGGAAGGGATTAGGTTTAACATGACTCCTCTGCGAGCAGCTTATTGTTTGCCTCCACGACGACACATCTCCCAAAGCACGTCGGCTTCCTTCACCAAGTTTGGCAGTTGAGTTTGTGCAGCGGCCATCAAATTACGATTCTTAGGGCTTCTCGACCGGTTGTGGTAAGGAGACCAACCCTTATAAAAGAATCAATTCATTACCTCACCAAGATTCTTTAAAAATAGTCCCACTTTGATCCGCATCTTTTACATTAGAATGGTTTGCAACGTTCTGCGAGCTTTCAAAGTAACCCTTCCCTTATTCGATTTAGCAGTCCCTTTCAGTGCTCTGTAACATATACAACGAAAGTGTATGCGCATTCTCGTTAAGTTTAGAAACTGGATCAGAACTGGTTTATAAAAAAATCCCTTTTAACTTTAAGCTTCACGGTCCACCGTGAACATCCTTTTAAAGTGGCACGGGAAGGATGAAGGTGTATTTGCAAGATCTTTGCTGAGAACAAAAATGGCCAACTTGTAGTGGGCACTGTGTTCAAAAAAACTGCCAGAGCGGAGCATTTATCTTGCAAAGTGGACGCATTAAGAGAGATTCCTGTGAGTGTGTTCGTATGTTTCATTGCAATAGCTAAACAAGAACGGAGATTAGCCTAATGTGGTTTATCATCCAGCCGGCTAAAATGGTGGATTTTAAACAAACCCGAATATTCAATTAAATGACGCCGACTTCAGATCCTCCCATGCGGAAACACTGTTTATTCCACGTGTTCCATCATCCGTTCCATGGTACATCCGTAATTTGGGTCAAACCTGTGTTTTTCTCTACCTAACCGCAGAGAAAGCACTTTAAGGATGTGCGTTTGATGCTAGGTAGGTCTAAAGCCACAAGAAACTCGCTCTTACTTCTTTCAGTGACTAATTAGTCCAAACTCAGATTCTCCAGTTAAGTGTATATAAATTCAAAATCTACTTTCCCACTTTCAGGTGTGAGATCATCCACAATTGTATCGCCAGCTCATCCCAGAGCGCAGGAACTGCCACGACCCGTCAATCTGCACACAGCTGCCTGAAAAGTCTGCTACAACTACAATTCTCGGAACAATCCACAGTGAGGGACCTCCAATCCTTCATCAACCATGCCGCGTCAATAGGTAATTTGGAAGCGGTGCGAGTACTACTGACTCCTGCGAGGGGGCAGTGGTCACCTGCCATTCTGGATGACATCAAGGCCACCGCGCTGCATGCTGCGGCTAGGCACGGATTGATGGAGATGGTTCGTAAACAATATTAGAATTTGTAGTCTTACTGATCAACATTTGACAAGCAGAATCTTTAGTACCACTGGTTAGATCATCAAAGAGTAACCATTTATGAAAGGTGAATGAAGAGGGCTTAAGCTGCTTCCAAATGAATAAATTGTGGATTTGCTGTTTATTCGGGAATGGCACATTTGTCACTCAAGTGTGGGATCCTTGGGCGCCTTAAAAGTAACGCCACATGTGGATCAAATTTCTCAACCAGATGTCGGCCGGTGTCCTTTGAAATCTCACTACACCGACAGTGATGCAACTCGAATTCCGCTTTGGTCGAATTTTTACTTACAATCTCTAAATTTCTTCGGCCTTTTTTATCGGTTTTTAGGCATACCCATTTTGTAAAAGGAGGGCAGCTTAACTAACGCCACGGTTTATCTGTTAAGGCGTTCAATCTCACCCCAGTTAAAAATAAACCGCTAATCACTACGTACTGACTAACTATCTTACGCGATCAAAATACCTGCAAAAGGGAGGTAGGCATGTGCATTTGTGAATTTTTACATAGATATCCGACATTAGCTGCCTTACTAACCTCGATGAGGCGTTTAAATTAACTGTGCATGCTTCTCAACTGTTATTTATCATGTCAATTTTAACTACCTTAACAGGATCACCTCAAAAGTCTTAAAGGGAAAATTGGCCACTGCCACCAAAAACCCTCCACTCTTCTAAGGGGATGGCAACAGCCAACAGTTTGCGATAATCCAGTTGATACTTAAAACGTAAGGAAGCAATGCATTTGTTCTCAAACCAAGGACATTCCACAGTTCCCCTTTGATGCAAACAGATGTCACAAACTGATAAGGAAAGTGTGCTACATAGTTGTGACGTGAGGCTCCGAGAGGGTCACTAAAACGTAACCCCTAAGTAAAAATGTGTCAATAGCTGCAGACATCGGCAAGTTGCTCTTAGTCCCGAGGTCATTTTCATTTGTTACTCTCCCTTAACAATGCTTCATAAGTCGCATTCGCAGGCAGTTAAGCTAGTAGAACTTGCCCTCGTCTGGAGGGTGCAGACTGTTCGTGAAGGAGCAAAGTGACCCAGACACTACAAGGTCGCATTCAGGACACCTGTCGAACAAACAAATGATGTTGGATGTCGAGCACTGGGCTGATTTACTAAGACATGGATAATAGACCTACTTTTTGCAGCTGGATACTCATAAGGAAGCTGCAGTCTCAGTTACACCACATTTGCAGTTTCAGTCAGTACACTGGCACACATCCATGTTAACTTTGAAACCTCCACCTTGAGACCATAAATGTCAAACGCAGTCAGGACCAGGAAGACAGTGCGTATCGTCATGTATCCGAAGGCTGCTTCGTGAGACGCGGCTGTGCTCGTGTTTGGATTTACCTGAGGGTAAATACCTTTTGTGAGAAACGGTGCGCTAGTTTTCTGTTTGTGCTTGAAAAGAGAAGGGCATTTTTAAACCCATCTATCTGGTTGATCCATTCCCAGCGCCTATACCTAAGAACAAGGCTTTCTCCATCTAGCGAAAATGCACTACTTATTTCATTTAAGCCTTCAGTCCACCATTAGTGACATTTCTTCTTAAAAAAGACGAGATTTGCTGGGAGGGAGGGGTTGTAACAGGAATTCCTCCATCAAAGAAACAAATGGTCGGTAAATTTCTTTCTTATGGAAAAGTAAATGATAATTTTTCTCCACTAATTCGTTCTGGACGCCAACTTCCCTAAGGGAAGTTGAATGTGGGAAGAACTTAAAGTTGTGAGCACCAACTGATTCCCAAAAAATAACATTCTCAGGCATAACCTGCAAAATTGGTGAATGGGGTCAAAAAACCTGTAAGCTGATTCTTTGGTCCATTTTAGGTGGATAACGTTTGTAAAGGCCTACAACGCATACAGAATAAAATCTGATAATTTTTATAGCACAGCCGAGCCCTCCTCTATGCAAGGCATTGAAAACGCACAACTTTATAATTTTATTTAAAAGGCTTGAGAATCAAAGTGATTCGAAGTGTTTGGGAAAAGCCGGTTGTAGGACTCCATTCTCTACCGTTTTTTTAAGAATCTTTGACAAAGCATATTAGGGCAGAAGGGAATAGAACGTTTTGAGGGAGACGGGACTGGAATTTAGCAACATAGTGCCATCGAAGGGCAAATAGTTTGTGTTGCCGGTAAGACAAATATTTTGTCCATCCATTCAGAACGGGTGAATCCAAGGTACACCTAGCACAATGTCTTAAAAGGCCTCACAGGTCCATCTTTTACTGCTAATAAAAAGATATTTTGTAACTGATTTCCTTTGGAAGTGCAAAAGTTTAAGAATGTTTGATTGACAAGTGTAAGTATCCATTTTTATGTTTGTCAGGACAGTCTCATAACAAAGTGTGTGATTTTCAAAACATTGCAGTCTTCGTGTCACCTCGCTTTCCTCATTTTAAAAAATGTTGAAAAATTATCGCGTATGAACTGTGAGAGGTGACAACTACATTGACTTTACCAAACATTGAAACATGCCCCAAATTATGGAAAAAGATATTCAATTGAATTTAAATCAAATCCTTTGGGAATTTGTATGTTTACTCGTTTTGTAAGCCAGCCAGAAATCTTGGACAAAGGCGGTTGGAGTGTTCAAGTAAGATCGAGACTTCTAGGGCTACATATACCAAGAGAAAAAGCCAAATTTTGGGAAGCAGGAAAGTCATTCACTTTCCAACAGTCTTCCACCACTTTCACACGCCAACCTCAGCAGTTAACTTCCACCCACCAACGACCACTTACATGGACTCATTTGTCAGTGCGACTAACACATCCCACGACGGTCTCCTGCACTTCCTCCTCGGTGGTCAGTCTGTGCTAACCTTCACCCTCCTGAATTATTGTCCTGTCTTCTTTTGTACTGTCGTGTGTTATGCTCATTATTCTCAGGAAAAGCTTCGTCGCATGCGCACGCTCGGTGCACGTTGAGTGGGGTGACCGCGATCAGAAGCATAATGCAGTCATTGTGAAGGCTCTGAGTTGAACACCACCGTGGCTAGCATCGTCACTGACATGTAGACATACGTGTGTTCCTTTCGAAAGGCGAGCAAGTGAGCAGCACCACCACCGCGTTGTGTTTCAAGCAGTCTGTACCAGCGGTTGGCCGTGGATTCCAACCAAATGTCCTCGTTTGTGGAAAAATTATGCCTTACCCCACACCACACCCAGTTCCACGCACAAGCAGGTATGCACCGACGCCGTTGCCTAACGCCTTGATTAACGGTGTTGGAGGAGGCTCCCACATGATGTGTGCACTGGGCAATCGCGATAGTGGTGTAACACACTTGCCAATTACTATTGCATTTTTCAACACCACAGAAACATGCCTTTTTAATTGTAACTTCCAAATTTCCATTTAGCTTGAATATCTTCCTTCCGGAAAAGCAGTGGCCTCCATAAATTTGTAAATTACATTGAGGTTTAACTCGCGCTTGCGTTATGGATCTAAGTAGATGTGTTTCATTACCGTCTCAATCAGTGTTGATTTACAATTCGCTATCCCTTCGATACATTTGACATAAGTAAACAGTGTCTTTAGGACCAAATGTTTGAACACCACATTTACCACTAGTTATGTTTTCTACCTTAAAGATTCAGTGGTTAGTGGAGGAGGAGGATGCGGACGTGTTGGCAGCCACGACAACGGGCCAAACAGCGTTGGATTTTGCAGTTGAAGGCAAACACCGAGGAGTGATTCGCTACCTGCTCCCACGAGTTATCAACAGTCAGTTACAGCCCAATGGCGGCGAGGCAGACACCCCACGAATCCGCAGAACGCGGTCTGTCTCCTTGGCTGACGCTCGCCTCCCCCAAAGCCAAACTCAAGCCTTCACTAAGCTCTCCGACCCACTTAGACGACGTTCAGCTCACTTCAATCAGCAACTGACGTGTAGGGAGCATACGATCTATTCGAATGTCTGTGAAGCTGCAGCCAGTCGACCGCTAATCGCGTCTAAGTGAGTAGTTTTGTGAACAAAATCCCAAAATCCTTGTTTGATCACTTATTGCTGCTTAAATCCCATTAAGAAAATCTAGCAGAATCCATCAATTTAGCCCTGCACGGTATTAGAAAAGAAGCATTTGATCAACATGGTAACCTTAAACAGAGACCAAAAACTTGGGGCAATGGTTTTATAAAATGCAAGTGGTATTGCTTTAGTTTGTTTGATTGCTTTACTCTCAGTTGTAGCGCCGAATGATCCACTGACACCTCTCCATAGGTTTTCAAAACATGTATTAAAAATTCCACCAAAAAGCCCTCCGATGAAGAGATGAACTAGTTGCATTTACCTTGGCAGTTGTGTACTCCATATTCATTGGCGCATAGGAGGGCTTGTTTGCGATTGCAACGACATCACTAGTTTAAACAAAGAACACAAGGCTGTCACTGGCCATTATTATTTTCTTTCAATCCCTTTATTCAGAGTAGTAATAAACTTTGGAATAGTTTCTTGTATCCAGAGCTTCTGATGTCATTTAATTAATTGTAGGGAATACCTGTTTCACTCTTATTAACGGAGGTCACGAAGAATGCAGTCGCAGAGCCACCGTGGTCGACAGCGTAGGCGGCCTGAGTGCTATGATGTTTTGCCACCTGTATCACATAAAATGTTGCCTTTAGAAGGAATTTCCAGTAGACGTGGGCAGGGAGACGGAAGAGATCCGCATGGAGCAGACCTGTAAATTTAAATCCAAAAAGGCATGTTTCTGTGGTGTTGAAAAATGCAATAGTAATTGGCAAGTGTGTTACACCACTATCGCGATTGCCCAGTGCACACATCATGTGGGAGCCTCCTCCAACACCGTTAATCAAGGCGTTAGGCAACGGCGTCGGTGCATACCTGCTTGTGCGTGGAACTGGGTGTGGTGTGGGGTAAGGCATAATTTTTCCACAAACGAGGACATTTGGTTGGAATCCACGGCCAACCGCTGGTACAGACTGCTTGAAACACAACGCGGTGGTGGTGCTGCTCACTTGCTCGCCTTTCGAAAGGAACACACGTATGTCTACATGTCAGTGACGATGCTAGCCACGGTGGTGTTCAACTCAGAGCCTTCACAATGACTGCATTATGCTTCTGATCGCGGTCACCCCACTCAACGTGCACCGAGCGTGCGCATGCGACGAAGCTTTTCCTGAGAATAATGAGCATAACACACGACAGTACAAAAGAAGACAGGACAATAATTCAGGAGGGTGAAGGTTAGCACAGACTGACCACCGAGGAGGAAGTGCAGGAGACCGTCGTGGGATGTGTTAGTCGCACTGACAAATGAGTCCATGTAAGTGGTCGTTGGTGGGTGTGTACTAGCGGTAGATAATTACGTTGATTAGGGAATGGGCCTGAAATGTGTGAATGCTTTAACGTCCTTCATTTCACCAACGTGATTCCCAACGCGCTCTTTGTGATGGAGGTAGTGGACGTTACCCACATAATAGACACGCATGGCCATGCAGGCTTCTCACACCTCTTTCCATTATTGGGTTTGAAGTAAGGCTTGCTGATTTATGGCCCCCGTTAATAAGTAACACAGTCCGCATCAAAAGCACGGAACCCACACATTTGTTTGGGGTAAATATCGCTTTAATCCTTGTGAATCTATGCGAAAATGCGCATGTTCTTGAAAATTGCCTTTGATTATTATATTGGAAGATATCACTACAATTCGGCATGGCGTAGCACTTCATAAAGGTATTTCGTTCTCATCTCTTGATGTTTATTTTGAGACATGAATCACGACGATCCTCTCCACTATGGAGTCACCAGCCTTTTCCCATCCTCCAATCAGTCAACCTGGCCGAACTTTGACGCAGGACTCAGGCTTCAAACGCCTTAGGAAGTACTTAGCTCTTAAAAATATGTTTCCTATACTGCGACGAATTTTACTTGTCTCAGAGCAATGCTGAGACACCTGTTTTTGGTGTCTTATCTCATGCGAGTACTACAGAATGCGTGAAAGATCTCAATTTTGGGAGTTTTGCATTTCTCCACTTGTGGTGTAGTTTAATAAACCAACAAACACTGACGGTAAGGAAAAAGAATTGACATGGAAAGTAATTCGCTTATCTATGAATGCAGGGAGATAATGGCATAACAGGCGATTAGCCAACCCACAATAGGGCATCAATGTGGAGGGGATAAAACTGACATCACTATCACACCTTTGCCTGCACAGTTATAAAAATGCTTTGGGAGATGGGAAAGCTAAAAATCCCTATGAGATGCAAGGGTAGTTCATTAAAATAAATAAAATGTTTTGGTTTCATATTTATTATGCCATAGACGCTTTGAGCCCCTGCCTCCCTGCTTTGGTCCACTTTGCGTTGTTTTAAAACATTGTCCATTAAACCCTTTCACAAATAGGCCATCAAATTGACAACCACCTTATCTTCTCTAAGAAAACGCCTACATTTGAGAAGTCTTGACTCTTAAGACCCTTTTTTGCCAACGCCCTTTGTTTGTTTTCTATAAAAATGGCACTTAAGGCCTAAAATATTGCGAAGTAAGGTAACAAAGACTCGTAAGAACTGGTTCAAAGACTAATTACTGAGATGTAATTGCAGTTTGGTGATCACGACAGTCGCTGATCCTGATTTATGGGTACATAAGCAGCTCATGGCTTAATGTAGGAAAAATAGGAAAAAAAGTAAGGAAAGAGCGGTATTGGAGGACTGTTGATGGATACTGGATGGATAAACGGTTGAATGGCCTGGTGGAGGGATGGGTACGGGATGGGTGGATATGAGGTGGGTAGACAAATTGAGAGAAATGTACTCTTTTTTTCTAGCAAAATCATTTGTCCTACCCCAGTTTCTTGATATAACAAGTCCACTTTTAGGGGTAAAATTGTTCCGTTTGTAGTGTTTTAATACACCATATGCTAAAAGGTGCGGTTTTCAGCCACACCCCTGCTAACCAAGTGCTTTTACTTCTCAAGCTGTCTGCACGCTGGAAACAGCTGGCAAACAGCAGCATATTCTTTACACCCTTCAAAATTCCTTCACTTTGAGGCAAGTTGAGGATAAGCTTTGGATCTGGGTCATGAAAGTCGAGTGCTTTGCACTTGACGAGCTCAATATATTGTCAGCCTGCGTATGTTTGCAGTAGCTTGAGTCGTTATGTTAAATTAGGTCAAAAAACATGGCTTTGTGTTAATCAAAATAGGTTTCCGGTTAACAGATATTACCAATTAGATGCAGATGCATGACACAAGTCAGTGACCACTACATTCAGCTGCTACAGTTCAAGTATCTACTAACTTTCTTAGCTTTAGCAATATTTGATGATCTTTGTCTCATTTTTAGTACAACATGAAGATTGCTCAACTGTTTATGTTGCTGATAGCGCTAATCAGTAGTATTTTATTCGATCCGAATTGAGTGGCTCTCTGCCTCCCTGCAGTACTCCACACCAGTAAGGAAGCAATTTGTAGTCCTTTAAATCTGTCAAATATTCTTTACTTATTTCCACATAAATTGACTGAAACGATTCCGCAAGTAAGAGTAAAGATTCTCAGATGTCTTTTAAGGGTTATTTAGAAAACCCTCCTTTTCTCCACGGAATAGAAGCTATTTTGATCCACTTTTACCTGCCTGCTATTTTAAGCGATTGCTCTTCAAAGTCGATCATTTCTACGAGATTCAAGACAAAAATAAAACTTGCATTAAATTTGGAGCAGTCATATACATGGTCGACATTAATGTGCTCACCTTTGGATTTCTGTTAGAACGGTACATTTCTGCGGTTCATAGTCCCACGACAAGCCCAGTTTTCATACCAACTGCCTAGCATAGGCAAATTTATTTTTAGCAGGACCACTTGACTTAATGCAAAGCGTGAGGATGTCTTTTAAAGTCCTCTCTGATTTCCCTCTTCATCTACTCTTCATTGATCATCCTCACCCCATCTGACCCCTCTTCCCCTATGCGTGGCCGCAGACTCACCCATTCCTCCATATTATGTACCAAGATTTTTAGGCAAAAGTGATTTAATAAGCATCAGCGGCTTTAGAGACAGATAACACACCGTTTTTCCGTTCCAAGACACAGGTGTCCGAAGGTGGCTTAGAAGAGTCAGTAAAATCCAACACGGAGTAAAAGCCTTGGAAGCATTAATGTTCTGGCGTTACATGCAGGCAAACTGAAATTTGCATGCATAGTACAATATTATTCAACAGCAAGGATTTCTTCTTCACAATTTTCTACGCTATTTACCTTTTTTGTGAGTGGTTGAAATGTCATAAACAGTTTGACCTTTTCACCTGTCTTGCATTTCAAAATTTCGAGGCTTGAGCCATCTACTCTGAAACCAAATACAACAGCTGCTTTTTCACTGGAAGAAGGTGGCTATGTCAAGCAAAAGACGAGTGAATTAGTTGCTTTAGTGGGGCTTTGACTTTTTTTGTTCCCTTTTGCATTAAAAAGTGGAGAGAAGGTGAAGACCGCTTAAAACGCCGCATTTTGGAACAACAAACCATTCAAAATGTCCACAAATGGGTAGCTAAAATAAATATTTCGCAGAAAATTTGGCGTAAAATTGCCGTTGCTGGCAGAACTGCGGCTAGAGAGCTATTAGCATACCTGACACATGTATGTGCTGTCCCCTTTTCCTATCTATGACCTACGTCACAAATATGTGACAAGCATAATTTATCAGATTCATGTGATAGGCTATTGTACTGAGCTCTCGGAATAGGTATAATTGGGTTTTTTTAAAATTAACTAGCAGTGTATAGACTGAAGGTATGAAAGAGCACTGAAACATTTCCACTGCGGTGGCTGATTTTCCTCTGTGACTCTGTTAGCATACATCACCAAAGTGCCTTCAAGGAAGGGCTGGCACTGCATGTTTCAAAAGTTGTAAATTAAGGTAGGTAGGTGTTTTATTTACTGTCCAACTCACTATACTGTGTAATGCACCTTCCTAATTATTCAAAAACCGATGGATCTTTTACTACATCGAGAATATCCAAGAAGGAGCTTTAATGGGAAAATGAGCTCCTAATTGTCAGGCCCTTCAAAGGCAGCAGAAATATACAGATCTGGGTTAACTCCCTTAGAAATCACAAACCGGAAGGATATGATAATTGTTTTATTAGTAACATAAAGAAGTGGAAGACTGGTGACATGAGTGGGACCTCGTGTTGTCGGCGAGGAGGCGGAATCGAAAGGGACGAACGAAGCCAGCGGAGTAACCTAGGCAATTGTAGACAAGCATTATTCTACTGCATTGGAGCTATTTAGGCAATGGAGCTCAAATTCTCTTGTCCATTAATCCAATCTGCAGGACGTCAACGACGCGACAAGTGGGGAATTGGTTCAGATGGCGATGGTAATGCAATAATCTCCTTCCAGTCTGTCGATGTAGAATCTGGAAATAGATTGATGCAATTTACCATCCATTTGTACACAGAGATATGATTGATGGCCTTCTTGTCATGCTTTTTATGACTAGGTGCACTGATAACCTTTACATTTTTACCGAATGAAGAAGCTCCCAAAGAACGCATTTACAAAACTTGCTACATATATAAATTTCCGTCCTAAAGAACATAATAGGCTATCCTTAGGAAGTATTTACGCACCTGTTTTGCGCGCCTTGTATGCATTTATTTGTAAAACTGCATTAAAAAAATGAAATTTTTGGTTAAATGTTTGTCACTTGGTGTCACATATATGCGACGGTCAGGCTTTCTTCCCCAGTCCCTGAGTCAGAAACATGTGGCAAGTGTTCTTTTCAAGCTTGTGATAGTTGATAAAAGCTGGTAAAATAAGTCCAAAATACTGAAGATTGGATACAGGATATACTGGTATGAGGAGGGCAACCATTTTTCCTGGAGATCTGGGCTACTGCGTCAGCAAATTTGTCAGTTCAGTGGCTAAAGAGTTGATTTATAAAAAGAATTACAAATCTAGGGAGTGGTGGTTGACTAATTCCCTGAAGTCTCCAAGAAGTGAAAGTGCTATTTTGTTAGCACGAAGTCTACGCATCGGTGATGCAGTTCTTCCTGCGATATAATGAAGCATATCAACACCAGTCTCAACGTATCGGTGGTTTTATTGGCCTCACTATCAAAACGACCATTTTCCCCTGCCAGTATGAACCCTTAGCCCTGATAGCTCAAATAAGGGAACCTACTTTTTTTGCTTAAAGCCTGCATCTCCCCGGCGAATTTTCCTAGAAATTGGTAGAGAGCTCCTTGGCGTTAAGGCCTGTCCCAGGATATTTTAACAATCTCAGCATAAGGAAGAGGTTCTTGCATTTTTTCATTTTTATTAAGTAATACACAAAGTGGTGTAACTAGACCGCTTTATTAACTCTAGACGCATTCACTGGTAGAGTAAGGAGCAACCAGAAATGGCCTGGGTGGACCTGTGGTTCCACTATTGACTCCTCCCTCGGTGCCAACTAACGGTCACGTTATTAAACAACGGGCAGAATAAACCAAAACTGGTCTGTAACAGCCACACTCTCTAGCTCAAGGTTAACAGTCGAGTTGTCTTTGTTTTATCCTGTGAAGGCTAAAATATACGACCTTTTGTACATACCCCACCCAATCGTGCAAATTTTGCCACTTTTTGCCACGGTACATCGAATGGGGGTGGGATTTTCATTGTTCTTTTTTTTCACCCCGCTGGTTTCGGCCGCTTAGTTTAAAGAGGTGAGCCAGAGGTAGACATCCTGTATAGTGTGATGCAGGTGGGCTCGCAAATCATCAAAGTTCTGGGGGAGTGTTCGATGGCTGTCTCCTCCCTCGGGTCAATCACACCCACTCGGTCAAGGGGTTGGTAAAAGGAGTCGTAAGGCACTCCTACACGTATTGCTTGAAAAAATTTTAACCTAACATTAAGTGTTTGTGCTCGTGAACCTGACATCGGTGCCTAGTCGGGACAGTTTTCTAGAAGTGACACGGCAAAGTATTTTACTCGCTGTTTGCGATGTTAGATAAAGCACTCAACAAAAGAGCAAATTGTTTAATCTTTAAGAAGTATTTTGGGCTCTTTTAGACAAAGTTCGTGATGCTTACTTCTGCATTAACCACCACAGATGTAACCACCTCTTTGCATGGAAGACAGTCCTGCTTATTCCTCCAGATAAAATAAGTCGTACAAATAAACAAGTACCAGATTTTTAGTTCTAAATGCTAGTCTCATCCTTTAAAGTACTCTTCATGTCCAAATCACAGTCGTGTTTACAAAGGTCAGCAAAGACCCGAGCGGTATCGCGTGGACTACTTTGCCACCAGCTAACAGAGTGGATATGATTTTACTAATTAACCTTTGGATTGGACCATGGAACAACGAATGGTCATTTTTTCTATGCAGGTGGCGGCCAGGTTCATGGCCGTTTTAGTTCGCTTCCCTTACTTCATGATGGAACGCAAAATCGTCTTAAGTCGGATTCATTGAAGGCAGTAACGCCGTTGAAGGGATGGCCATTTGTTGCCCATTGCGGCGACGTTGGGAATTTTTCTACAATTTTGGATTTTATCCAGCTTAAAGTAGGCTGCAGTCACTTTTTAAGGTCTTTTAGTGTCATCAGTAAAATTTTATTCTTGAAACGTGAACTCGTTATAAACCGGGGGATCACATCACCTATGAAGAGGCTACTTCACGGTCTTTAAGCTGGCTTACCGAGGCTGCATTGTAGAGGCAGAATTTGCCATCCAACAGGCTGGCAGGCTCTCCGCATTCTCTAAGGAGAGTCAAAAGATGGGTTTGTTTCGATAGTTTCTTTCCACAATTTGTCAATTAAATGGGATTCTGAATGCATTCATTAGGTCAAAAGCATTCAAGCCTAGAATTTCAAGCTTGTATCTGGTTGCATTTACGTCAATTTTTTCTAAGTGCTCTTCCGGCAACCACATTACTAAATATAAGGCTACTAAAAATTAGGATGTAGGCAAATTTGCTAATTAAGTAAAACTTCCTGAAATGATTCAGCTGCCATGATTAAGCTCTGTACACTATTTAAATTCACAATGGCATGGAAGACAGCCCCATCAAAAGCGAATGCAACCACGGAAATGAACTTGCGCGTCTGCCTCACATCTTTTTCCTGCAGTACTCAGTCCATGGTATAAGGGTGTTTATCCTCAGATTTTGAGGTAAACTTTACCCAGCGTATCAATTTTTTACTGCAATCTACAGCGGTGACAGGAATACAAAATCATTTAACATGCGATTAATTCCTGAACTTCACTGCTTATATCAAAACATGGGCATTCAGGAACTTAAAAGCACATCTAGTATAATACAGTGATTTTCCTCGTAGGAATATACCATAGCAGTGTCTACAGTCATTAAAATAATTCCTTATCCTAATGCAGTCAACTACCTTCAAATTCACCAATCAACTCCGCAGTTGCTCTACGAACAAAACCACCAACAGGCAGTTTGGAGAGGAATAGCCTGCCACCGATATGTCCAAACCGTCGAATCCTTCCTCCTCGCTTCGGACATCCCACTCTGCCTTTCGCATACCACTCACAATGCTCCATGGTTCGCATGGTGAGTATCCGCTGAACTTAATGTTCTACTGAAAACAATTAAGTGGGCATTTAAGAACAGGTTGCATTTTGGTGCCCTATTGAAGGATCCTGAGCACGTTTTGAACAGGTAGACCTTCTTATGGTAAAATATTCATTCTCTACAATTTGGCCTGCACTTAAATTTTCGTTAGGACTCATTTGGACATCTACAATTATGGGGCACTTGAATTCCTGTATCAGGTCCTCTACTACAACAACCTAAGCAGGCTCTCTTTAAAATTCTTTAAAGGCGCACATCTAATGGAAGGCAATCACAGGTTGCTGATAGTAGTTTCCCCTTAAACAAAAAGACCTACACTATGAAGTCACTACAAACTCCAAAAATCGACTTCATTTCTTCCTCCCTTTTTACCTACTTTTGTTATGCTTTGCATTTGGGCGTGACCCCCAACGAATTTGTTGGCCCATAACCCTGCATAGAGAAGCAGCCCCATCATAGTGAGTCACACTCCAAGGCAAAATATTCTGGAGCTGCGCATTTTTTCACCTTATCATCATCTAGTAGTTCAAGGCGTTTTTCCTTTGGGTAGATTTGTGTTAAGTGTTTTCTCATCCAATCTCTCCTTGCAGCAAATTTACTTTTAATGAAGAGAAATGAAATGTGATGACTCAGAGTCTGAATGTTCTGCTTTTTCACATATTTAGCCCGCTTTAGAACAATTCTGCAATTTCTGGTGATTCACTTTGGTTCAAAATAGCTTTAGAGAAGCGATAAAATTTCCACTCTCCTAAAATTGTTGAATGCAGTTAACCTTGGGTTTGCACGCAACAGAAAGGAGCTCAGCAGGTGGTACTTGAGCGAAAACAAACGATAATTGGATAAATAATGCTGAGTAGGAGCATCTCCATGTAAACTGGCTACCTGAGGCACCGTTTTGAGACAGTAGACAATTCTAGAAAAGTCTTTCAAGAACGTTAAATTTTCGCTTTTCTGCGTTCATTTCCACGTATAATTCGTTATCACATGTATGTAACGCCCTGATTTTTAATCTGCACCCCCTTAGTCCTTTTAGAAGCAGTAAAAACACTGAGTAGTATGAAAACTGGTTCATTATTAGTATGCAGAAATGCTAGGATGCAAAACACCATTGTAGCGAAAGGCACAAATACGGCGGCGACTGAACACCTCGCAAATATGTGTGCCCCAGTAAAACAAAGTACGATTCTAGACATCGATACAGTTCAGTGCATTTAATAATTTCACATTTTTTTGATCTAAAACCCCTCATTGATCACATACAGTTGTTTAGAGGTCATTCATTTTGCTGCCTCTTCCGGTAAACAAAATCTCTGCAGGATCGTTAAATAAAATGTGGAACTGCGTCATGATAATGGTGTTTCGCCCTCTTGGCATTAATCTCCCAACCATAATTAGTGCCCATAAATTAGCACATTGGGAGTCTTTGATCATTAATGGGCAGAATCGTGATAATTTTCGACGGGATACAACCTGAACTGCCAATGAGGGGATTAGGTTAACCCAGCCAATGAATGACGCGCTTTGGATGCGTCACCACAGCAAGTCCATCCATTCGACAGCACCTTCACACGCACACATACAGACAAGCGCAAACAGTAGGTACCTGCACGACTTCCACCGCGTCTCGATTGCACGTCGCAGACATCCGTACGTTACTTTCATTTGCCTTCTCGCCTCTTTTGCATGCTCCTCTCTGAGTTGTGCCGCCTCTCCTAGCATCTGACCTTATACTGACCTGCAATGTAGATACAAGGATGAAGAAATCGGTGGCTAAAACAGTCACACAGACACGCATGCTTTTATGGCTTATTCAAACAGCTCAACAAATTCTACTGCTTTTGGGAGAAGTCGTCCCTTGTGCAGCTGAGATTCTAATCACAATCCCATTCCACTTATTCATCTGATTCCTCTTTTATCCGCTTTTTCCATAAAAAATTGGTTTTACTGTGTCGTTATTCAGTTTCGGTCAGAACTTTGAAATGGCATTTTTGTCGCCAAAGTAAAGTCCTCCTTTTTTCACTTGGTGGCGAAAGACTTTTTGCCTAAAAATGGTGAAAGTTCCCATTCCCGGCTCTCGAATCCTCGAAGGCCAGCACTCGAATTCCTTTATCTTGGTGCACGATCACATCAAAAGGAGATTTGAACGGGGATATCAAGGCATTGACTTGAAAAGGGTGCATTCATGGGAATGGAATACTTCTAGATCTCTGTTGAAGAAAATTGGTAGTTTTGAGGTCCTTTTTTTAAAACAGCTCATTTTTTTGTGTCGATTCAATGGAGGTAGTTATGTACAAGTTTACCGCAAAGCAATTATCAATTTACACTGCTAAAGTTCCCAAATAAGCTTATCCAGTTAAGTCAACATATAAAAACATTTACTCTTTCATCATTGGGCAATAAAAGAGATTTTCAAGATTTATTCAGGCAATTGTGAACCGCCACCACTTCAAAATCATGAGTTACAGTCAGCGTTCTTCCATTGTTGCTATTTTGAGGTAAAAAAGCATTTTTGAAAGAACTCCTAGCCTCTTTAACTGGTCAAAAAACAAACTCCTTTTTGTCACCGTTGCAGTCTTTTGTTGCTAGACTGTCACCTTAGTAGTTAGCATTTTGTCGGTAGAAAGGGATTCACCCGGAGTGTAGTGCTTTAAGTCTTCCTCATTGTCGCAGTGGGAGAGTGTACTACTTACTACTACTACTGTAGACGGGCTGTGAGGACACCGACATGGTGGTCCGAAGGCCACGCCGCCGAGCGGAGGTGCAGCCTCTAGCGACCCGAATACCCGCCTGCAACTCTCAACTCATGCGGTCAGACAAACGAGTAGCAAAGTCTCCAATTGAAAGCCCACCTATTCTGTTAATATGAGATGCCGAACTATAAATCAAAGAGGTTTGGCTACGATTTTCCGCCTAGTCTTAAACTGTTTCAATAGGCCGTGATAAAATTGACGCCGTTAGATTTCTTGTAACGAGTGTATTTTACTTCGTAGGTAGTCGTATGCAATGGAAGACACTTTTGTAGAAAATTTGATTAGCATCTGACGCTAAGTTGCTTATATTGGGGCATTTTACCTCTTTTTTCTTTCAGTTGAGAACAATGCCACGATTTCCGGTCACTCCTCTTATAAGTTGCTTTCTTACCACACACGACTCGGCATCTCCAAGAGCAGGTTCACATTACTCCATGGTACCTTTGTTTTTGGTTAGGTCCCGAATTCCGTCAAATTTTTGTCGACTAATTGCTGATGTGAATTAGAGGAGCAAAAGAAACTTTGAGACCAACTTTTTTAAAGACACTCAAAGAACAGAAACCGAATGCAGTGGGTGTAGTATCCCTCAGGATAATTTGCCATGTCTTTCCAACAAAACCAAGGCGTGGTGTGAGGTCCACTATTGTGGAAACTGTTCTGTCTCTAGGTGATAGGAAAAGGCCTAGCCCTATGCATCACCTTTTCTATTTCTCATATGAGCATACAATTGTCTATTTAGATTAAGAGGTGACAATCATCACGGGAGGGTAGACTGGAGGTTGAGGTGAGGTATTGTCCACCTCCCATCACAGTTTAATTTACCCTCGTGGGAATACAACTTTCTTCTCTCTGCTTGAGAAGAAAGTTTTTTCTTATATGCCTTTGAGTGAGGTGATAGGTCCCACCCTGTAGAGCCCAACCTTTAGAAACGGAACAATAGAGCCCGTCCTCTGAACAGGAAGTCGGGCCACAGAGGTGTAGGAAGGGCAATGGACATTACTTAACTAAGAAGACGCGCAATTCAGGACAAGATGCACCAACCAACCAATCAACCAGCCAAGGCTTTGAAATCGCGTTGAACCCAGTCCGTGAAGCGTACAAGCTCGTGTCACATCAGGTTTTTAATCCACAATCCATAGGGGTTCATGCATAGTAAGAAATGGTAAAGATCATCCTTACAGATCGACGCACTTCCTCCCTTTGCAAACAAACAAATGCCTAAAGAATCGCACATAACTTGCAAGTCTCCATAACTTATAGCACCTCTTTGCAGCATCCTGTATTCAAAAATCGCATTGGCTTTTCTCGGTCACGTAATCACTCGACAGGATGCAGTTTTTCGTTGCATGCGACGCATAAAAAGTAATGTAGTAGTGTAAATTGGCTAAAAATTTTTGGATGTTCTGAAAGTAGAAACGGTCTGACAAATCTCGCGCAATTTTAGGACTCGGATGGCATTCATCGTTCGTGTCTGGTAAGACACGGTGTTTTAATGAATAAATTCGAAAAATCGTGCACGAAATAGCTTCGGTTGTGCGATCTTCAGACACCGCAATGGCTGTTAGCATTCGGCTACAGTGAAGTCAAATTATCGCTGCTCAAAGAGCATCCAATGCATTTCCAGCCTTACGGGGAGGGAGGCGTGACTGAGGATTTGGGGAGGGGGGGATTGCGTTGTGGATTGCATGGGACTTAGCATGGCGGGCAAAATGTGAGGTCTCCAGAGGTGAGGGAACTGATTCGACACCAAACCCAAACAGAATGACATTGCAAGTCCTCCCCCACTGCCTAGTCGCAGTGTCGACATGTTTGAGAGATGACGGTAAATCGCTCCATAAGTCGACGTATCAGTCATCGCCCATCGGTCCAGCATGAACAATCTCTCCTGCGGCTACCATTTATGGTCTCCACGATGGAGGGCTTAGTCACCCCCACCGACTCTGGTCAAACGGCTCTGCACGGATGTGGTGTGTGAGATCTAGCACGAGTTGCCTCCGAACTTTTAGTTAGGCCTAGTAATGCGTAAAATCAAGGTTTTAGTGTTTAAATAATAAGAAAAACTGGAAAGCTAGGGAAGCAAAAGGCAAATTTATGTTCGACACTGCCTGTCACTACTATTGTGCATTTTGACCAACGTTCGACTGGTGCCTGTAGAGCAGCTTCAGCGTGGGAAGATTTGTCAATGCGACTGAAACGTCCTGGGCCAGGAAAGCCTAAATCACTTCGGTGTAGATATTCAGCCCGTGGTAGCGTTCCCTCGTAAATGATTGAGTTGGGTTACATTCACCATTCTCACGGAAAAGGCTCGTTACGTGTGCAGTCTCATCATACAATAGATTATGTGCATTGCCTTAGGCTGGCAATCACTAGGGCCAGAATCATTACCGGCATAGTTATGGACAGCTGGCAAATGTGCCACTGCAACTGAGAGCCTCATCTCCGCACAAACCGTGTAGGCAGGAGCAGACACCCACGGGGTTGGGTTAACATGACATTTTCCCTCAACTGTGCCCCTATTCATGTACCCACTGTCATTTCTTGCCCCCTACTTTAATTATCAGTGTCCATGTCCGACATTTGCACTGGTTTTTTACCAGTAGCGGGGCGACCTGTTTACTGCCCAACGTGGCAGCCAACTCATGTCCTATGAAGTTAAGTGATGCGGTTTAATGTGAAAATTTCGCCACAGGGTTGTATAAACTAGAGGTCTTCTTTGGTGCTCCTGGATGTGACTTAAGTGCGTCGGGAGAATACACCGGAAAGGGGTGTGATTGGCTTGATGAAACAGCGGTCTTTATTTCTATGAGATTTGAGGCATTTTGTGGGTTTCGTTTATGATTTATTTCTCACCCAGATCCCCTCTTGCCTTGAGCATCGTACTTAGGTCTTCCAGATGTAAAAAATTGCTAAGGGTAGTCTGTGAAAACTGTTTCAGATCTTACATTTACCGCTTTATTAGTGAGTAATTTAAATAGACCATCTCTACGCTGTAACAGAACGAATTCGGTCATGGATCATGCATTGTGTCAAGTGATGCTCTTTCACTAGTACACATTTTAGCTAGTCTGCAAAGTTCCGATTGCTTTCACACCAACTAATTCCCAGTTCTTTGAGCTATCTTAAATGGAATCATTCGGTACTTAGGAGTCTTGTTTCCATCTCGTGGTCATCAATTGGCCAAATCCTTGTGGGGCACCCTTACACTTGACTTTTTTGGAATCATCATCCTCTTCTGTGTCGGTTCCACGATCAACTTCGCGCCTTACAGCATCGACACTACGTTTCGAAAAACCAAGGCTTTAATGAAGCTTCCTGCAAATGTTATTTTGAAGCTTGCACATTTTCTTGTAATATCGGCGGAGTAAGGCAGCAGTAAATCAAAGAAAACTGCGAACAAGTAAAAGGGAATTCAACTGTCTAAAGCGACAGAACCCTCCATCTTCTTCGGCTAGTCGGTATGTAACAAAGTGGACTCATATCCGGCAGAACGAGGAGTAGCCCAAATGCGGCATTGAGGCTAGGTACGCGCTAAGCTGCGCCTACTACTGAAATCGGAGTCTTCAGTAGTTCACACACCAAAAGAAATGAGTGCCTTGATTTCTTGCCGCGAAGAGGGGGTGTGAAACGCTAGGCACATTTAAAAAAATTTTAACGAGATCAGTTTTCCCCTCTTTATTGAATATAGCATATAAAGCCCAATAAAAACGCTATCACAAGGCCATTATTTAACCTAGGCATAGGAACCTCGGCATACCACGAGATTCATTCTTCTGACACCTCGATTTTCTTGCTTAACCACAAGTCACAGATATATGACACTCATTCTTCCATCATGCAAACATCGACAGGTTGTCGACTTGATAGAAGGCCTGCTGTGCCCTGTGCCTTTCCGCATCAAAAGCACCCACTCTCCTAGCAACTTTCTTTCCCTTTTATCACAAAAAAATTGGTTTTGGAAGTGGCTGATTGAAGTATCTGCGTACAATACTGAGGGAAATGTAAATATGTGACCACTTTAGTCCGCTAATAATATGCCGACAGTGCACCCACGCCTTCTCCTCATTCACATTCAAGTCGGGTTTCCCATGATAGGTTAAAACGCTGGGGGCTGTTTGCTGCCCACTCATTCTGTCACGCTTTTGTATGGCGCAAATTTTGTTTCAAGGACGTGGGTTTTTTAGCAGTCAAGTTAAGTTTGCAGTCACGCGGAGCAAAATACTTTCCCAGGAAATTTTGCAACAATTTTTCCTTCATGCTACTCCCATTGGGATAGCTGGTACGGTGCTGCCGGATGGATCGTCAGTCAAATGTCAAAATGGTAGAGAATATTTAGTCTGATTAATACCATGTTTATATGCAATCATCTGAGTACTTCTGTCTAAATTGTCCTGTCATTTGCTGCTTCAATCTGGGGTTTCAATAAGCCTTTCAATGTCAAACTCCAAAAGTTGCAGGCTAGAGTGAAGAAAAAAGCAATTGCGCAGCATTTAAACAATTACAGGGGTAAAAACTTCTTAAAATCTGGCTTTAATTAATCTTTTTTTGTTTCATTGAGCTGAGAAGGGGTTTTCATAAATGAAATCAAATTCGGACAATCTTGAAGTAGGTCTTTGTGATGCAGCTCTCTCTCAATAACTCCACTAAATAAGTGGTCTGTTGCCAAAAAAATATCATTACCAATTCGTAATTAACGGATTTAGATAAAAAATTTTATCAAAACGAACCACTGCATTACTAATAAACACGTCTCCTGCCAGCGTCACACATGCGTGACATATGTTCATTGTCAGTTTATAATGTTTGCTTGAGCAGCTAGATTGATTGATTCTACTTGTTCCAGTTTCTGGGCTGAATAGCTGTGGGGATGGATTTGTCTCTGAGACACTAAAGAACCATGATCCGCTAAAGTCAGGAGAGGGTGAGGAGTTGCACGCCTATGATTGGCTAACTTTTGTGTTGGATTTCAGAAGACGACGTTTTTTTCTGTTAGTAAAGTGTGAACACGCAATACAATTTAAAATCGCTTATAATTTGTCAAATCATGTAATCAAATAGCTCAGAAGACCGTTTAATTATCTCATTTGCTAGTTCTGTCAATGATACTGCAAGGCATGTCCGTGTCGGTAGCGCCTTCTTTGCTGCCTCCCTCCCTCTTACTTGCTTCGACAACGTTTCAAGCGCATTATATTATAAGCATCAAACCTGGAGATTCGGGTAAGAGCAGGCTCTAAAAAAGCATGCGTTCACTCATCTCCAAGTCATGCAGGTTGTGTGGATACTAGAAGCGGTGTCTCGACTAAATTTCTCAGTAGCATTTTCCATCCAAGGTCTTTAAAACTATAGCCAGTGTCTGGAAGCGGGTTTTAGAATGTATTGTGGGTAGGGAAGTGCCATGACGTACCCTCCATTGCCTTATTGGTAACGTGTATGAGCTACTAAGTGATCCCAACATTTCTGGCAGAATCTGATAGCAGGAAAATACTTCCATCTTTAACCTCGAAGGAGTGAAGGGACCTTTTTCAACTTCTAAATGCTAAAAATTATGGTCACATTCATGATGAATGCAGTTTCCTGAATTAATTTAATGGATAGCTTGGCTGACGACCAAGTGGCAGTCCAGATTTGCTGCTTCGCCAGACTGACAGCAATTGGCGCTGGTTGTCCCTCATTCATCGCTTTAGCTGATACTCATATTCCCAGTAGTGTAAACATTCTTAGACCCGCAACCTTCCAAAATCTGTTTTATTGTTTCAAACTCACCTAATCTGTTTACTGCCCTCAATTTTACTAGTGTGACCATTTGATGGAAGCACACAATTCACACGTTTGTGAAGTCGGGCACCGGTAAATAAATTGGGTCGTCACACATCTGGTAGCTAACGCATCAAAGTGTATTTTGATATAACTTAGGTATTTTAGTTGAAATCCAGTTCAAATTTGCTACTTCTAATAAGTTCTCTCGTGAACTTATCTGATGGTATACCTGAAAGCAATGGAAGTTTAACGAAGTCTGCGAGCTTGAAATCTCCTGAATGCACGGATTAATTGATTTGCTTAGCGCAACAAAGGCTGATTAGGCTTTCAAAAGCGGAGGTTCTTCCTCCAATGTTGCCGGTTTTTTAGTCTGGCGCGATAATTGTGCCGCGGAAAGAAAAAAGGAGTCCAGGTGAAGAGGAGAAAGAGGAGGAAACTGTTGTGTGATGACTAACTTTGACTTGCCAACAACCTAGTCAATAACATTTGTGTTTTCTGTGAGTCAGGCGGAGGCCAAGACAGGACTAAAAAAGCTTTAGTAGTTAATCTGAGAGGATTTGACTGAACTTTGCGGCAACGCGCGTGTACACCCCCAGAAAAATGCGTCAAAAGGTCTGCTAGGGTGTATCCTTGTGACTCAGAGTGCCTCACCAATCGCTAATTCACTAGGCTGGCAACTGACTGACGGTTAGTGGGTGAAGGAATGGCTATTTTTTGAGGTAAATTGACTGCTAGATGGATGGATGAAGAAGGTTCATCAACGAGAGAATGGAAGAAAGACAGATCTCAATTTTCCCCTACGTTGCTCATCACTGCTTCTGTAGTACTTCTGTGTCGATGGCATTCATTCACCTCCTAGCCAAAAAACGCAACACAGCAAGAGAGTTCCGAGAACGGCTTTAACTTAAGTGGTAAAATATGAAGTTATAGGGTTAAGCAGGGAGTAATTGCAGAGCATTAGCTTTATGACAACAGATGATAAAATCAGCTTGAAAATTCTGGCCTCTACTGCACTCGAATTGGCACTTCCTTGAGGTCTCTAGAAATTTTTTTACTCTAAATTGGGAAGCGGACATGGAAGTGAACTGCTCGTTTGTCACAATTAGGCACGAGCCGTAATGCCAATATAACCAAGGGCCAGGTATTTGGAATGCGCGCACATGCTCTCTTTAGCCAATCACAGCTAAGAGCGCGCCTGATTGGCTCACAAGGTTCGAGATGGCTGTCCGAAGAGGTGATGAATGAGCTAGCGAGAAAGAGGCAACGCTGAGGGAGGTATCATCGTGCATTTCTCTGTGGGATTTTTCTCCCTAAAATGGATTTTAAGACACCGCTACAACCACCACCCCCATCAGTAAGGGGTGGGAGTGAGGGAAAGACTCGAAGCGGAATTGGTCCTGCCGTCCCTCCTAGGATTTGTTCACAACTCTCCAGTTCAACTGCGGCACCAACAAGTACACCCGACCAAAATTCACCCGTTCCATACAGGAAGTTTAGATCTGCTGTAGATCCGGTACGCCTCTAAGTCCATTTTGTAAACAACTTTGCTTAGACGGTTGTACGTTGTCGAACTGGACATTTTTCCGCAAGTTCTTTGCGACTTTATGCACCATGTAACATGTTCATGCAACACCTTTAGCTGAAAAAATTTACATTTTGGGGTTAACTATCGAGCTCCAAGTTTGTGGTGGCGAGATGTGTTGCAGTTGACCGTCCACAATTACACCATTGTTGTGCATCCAGGTGCTTGAACTATTTTCTCACACGGGGCAATGTCTCTCTTTCTGTTGCTTTGTCAGTGAGTCACCTTCTTCATCACAGGCATCGTGAAATTTGATCCGCCAAACCCTCACTCTTCTGAAATTAAACAACATTCTCCTTTTTTTCCTTTCAACAGCCTTTCTAGGCACTCTCATTTCGATTATAGCTAAACAGCCTGGAGGTCAATGTGGAAAGCACTTTTCGATGAGCAACCGATCTCGTTAACACGAAAGTGAATCAACTGATCTGATTCTCCACAGATTTGGGAAGCAGGGTTAAGGAGTCCGGGTGGCGGGGGGTAAGGGGGTTTCTCCCTCGGTAGATATGCATTTTTGTTGTCAAAAAAATTTGAAAAAATTCCCTCTTGGTCGGCAAAACCATCTCCCTCTCTTCTTTTTTTGTCAAAAAAAAGTAAAACAGTCCTGATTTGTCAAGTTGTGTTGCGCAAGATGTAAAGGTTTTTTATCACGGCAGACCAAACTCAAAAAGTTGGATGCATTGGGTGAGCGTGGGGAAGGCAAAACAGCAGACGTGCTGTGGGTGTAAATCAAAATGTTTCAGCTTTTCCTTATTCTTATGACTAGTCTTAGCGGAGAAACCAAAATACGCCCTATACTGCGTGATTTATGAGGCAGAGCTTAATCCCTTTTTGTGGGCAAATTTAAGTCTACTTAGCGAGTTTTCCTTTCTTTTCGTAGAGGCACATATTTTCCTGAAAGTAGACTAAATTCTTAAGCAAAAAGCTCCCTCAAACGAAGGCTTTAAAGTTATTTTTTATATTTCATCCCAGGATTTGCAGATCATTCTTCCACTATGCAATTTGGAGGAGTAATTAGAACAAAAAAACGGGAAAGAACTCAACAACCTGTTAAAAATTAAGGCCTTAATAATTAAAACAGAGTAGGGTTACGTTTATTCATTTGCTTGGGATTATACGAGTCCCTGACTGGCATCCGAAATGTGAATTGATGAAGGTGTTAGAATCCTTTCAAAATGATTGTTTTCATGACTTTCACGGCTATTTTCTTCTCACTTTCTCCGACACGAAACAACTAGGGAGAAAAGACGAATTATTTTTTGGGTTTTCTTTGCCACACGGTTGTGCTTCTCAAGAGGGGCTGGACGAGGTGCTGCTTTCATGGTATCCATTTGTTCACCTAAGGTCATCGGTCGGGCTTCCACAGCCTTGTATCCCCACTAATGAGGCTCATCTGTCGCATAAATTACCCTCCTCTGCAAAAATGACTGGGACTAATGTAGCCGAAATCCTATTTTTTTTGTCTCTTGAAGTGCTTTGAACCGATTGCTGATTTGCCAGTAAAGTGATGAATGAGTTTTCCTGTGAAGCGTTCAAAGGTCAACCATTGAGACGCCGACCTGTTTAGCACACGAGCGCTGTCCTAAAAGTGGCAACATTAAAGTACGCTAAAAACAAAAACTCTTTTTAACTGAATTTTCTATCAATTTTAGCCTACAGGTCTTGCGACAGAGAACCTCACGTCGACTCAGCACCAGGCGATGTTTAGCTGCCTTGGAAAGGGGAATCCAGGTGTAGAAGGTGATTCCAGCAGCGCTGGTCGAAGGCACACCATGGGCGGCTCCGCTTCAGTTACTGGAAGATCCAAAAACTTGGCTCAGAGTCCCTTTTCTCAGATCTCTCCTGCTAGGCATACTCAGACAATACCATCTCCTTGGGCTCCTCAAGGTAAACCTTTCTAAGTAATTCTATTATCTCGAGGTCTGGGGATTGCCTAGACACCAGTGACGTACTCGCCATGTCTCGAGAAGTTTTACATTCCTTTTTTTATTTTGAGCAGTCAAATTTGCTTTTTGGAATTTTTAATCTAAAAATATTTTTGTTAAGATTTAGTCCGAAATTTTTCCCAAGGCCGTATCAGTACGTTTCACATGGCGGTAGCAGAGGTAAAAATTTATTTATTTTGAAACTCAAAGGCGGAGACTTGGTCTTTGATTCCGGTCTACAAAATCGGCTCTATTTACAAAAAAGGTAAAAAAATAAAGTGTCTCACGACTCCTTGAGCTCTTTACAGGAGGGGAAGCGGTTGATTGGGCAAACACGGAAGTAAACCTAAAAGGCCACAATTTTTAATCCTTTTGTGTGATTTAAAGGCTGCACCGCATTGTTTACCATGCTT
This sequence comes from Echinococcus multilocularis, assembly GCA_000469725.3. Lineage (NCBI taxonomy): Eukaryota > Metazoa > Platyhelminthes > Cestoda > Cyclophyllidea > Taeniidae > Echinococcus > Echinococcus multilocularis. The sequence continues at coordinate 7,110,138 of LN902846.1, read as the reverse complement.
GAAGCCTTTTCACACCTCATGCGTTTTTTATATGTAAAAAGTATTAAACTTGTTCTTCTCGCGACTGGTGTCACACATGAGTGACGCCACCAGTTATTACCCTCCGTGTGAGAAAACAACTTATGACGTTGACACATTTGCTGTTGGCGGAAGATGTATGCCATTCCCCCAGTTTCAATACCTGGGTTTCTTGAATATGTGTGATGCCTTCTCATGATCGGTCTCTACGACTTCGATGCCCCGAATCGGGGCGCATCGAGATGAGGGGTTTTTTGGTCTTAGGCTTCTTACACGGACTGTGGCTGTTGTGATTAGTCTTCCACTAAGGTTAACAGAGAAGGTATTTGGAATGTGCCTTAGCTGAAAAGGCTTCCTTAACTTCGTAAACAGCCGTTTCATTCGACATCTATCCGAGAATTCGGCCTTGTCGAATCAGGCTCTACAATTGCGCTTTTTTCTGCATAATCTACGGCAAAAGCGGTTTGAGGTAGTTATATAGTGCTACAAAAAGCCAACGCAATCTCAACTTCTTGGAATTGGTTGCGCTTGCTTTCTTGTTAGACAGGGCCTACAACACACCCCTGGTCTTACCTTACTTCATCTGCAATCCCGCCTGCATCAGTTTTCAAAATGCTTCCCGAAATATCGTTGGCATAGAAACTATGCATAAATTAGGTTAAAGACTGGATCTTTAGAATATTTAAAGTAGTTGGAAGTTGACCAAAATTTCTTTTTTTTACCGGATTTCATGTGGTATGAATAAAAACACAGCAGAAGAGGGTTAACTTACTTCCCTTCATTGCAAATATAAACACCGCAGTTGTTAAATCATAAACTATTTCAGCCTTTTTTGTGCCACTTTTTTCCTTGTTTCCACCATGCATTTTCACAGGAATAAATTTTAACAATCCCAGCGAAAAACATTTTGGTTTTTTTGTGAAAGAATCTGTGTTTATCAGGAGTTAAACAGACATCATTGTTACTCCTCCATTTGTCCCAGTCTTTAATATTCTTGTGCCAACATCAAGAAGTTCTTTACCATGCAAAAATTTATTAATTAAAAAAAAGTGAATTCTGAAAAAAAGCCTTTCAGGAAATGGCATCAGTTTAACCGATTTGCGAGACACGTTGATTGGCGTGCCTGAGCCCGATGCTGGAAATGATGAGGCCTGGGTTTTCCGTGCTTACAGGGATGCCTGTCGAATGCATCAACTGAAGGGATTTCCTTAGTCCCAAAGACAACCACAGCAGTTAAGGCTGGCAGAAGTTGCAGTGCTCGGTTCAGCGGTGGGAGTTGCGGTACAACACCCCGGGTGAATGCTGTGGTCAATGCCTCGCCGAGAAGACTAACTTGTGAATCTAGTCCACCGTATTCATTAACTTTCTGTAAAAAGTCACCAAAAATCCCCGCCAATGTCGACCTTTGTGTTAGAAAACCAAAGAGGCCAAAAGGGTCGTGGGTAGGTATTACTGTTTCAAAAGACAGAATGTCTAAAATCTCCAAGAAAAATTGATTTTCGCCGCTAGCTCAACACGCTTTTACTTAACGTCCTTGCACTTTACCTCTGCATCCTTCTGTGTTGCTTTTCAGAGTTCCTTTTCCAAATTTTTGAGTGCACTTATTATCATATTTTAAAGTACCTTTCTAAAATAGTACCATTTCTTTCAATCTGGGAAATTGGTATGTTCTCTGCAGTGGTTGGGCTAAGGCTATACAATCTGAGTAAAAGTATTCACAGGCTTTCTCACCCTGATGCGATTTTCGGTTGTGCCTTTTTTTGGCTCACTGAGCCGTGGTAAATGCCATCCCTGGCTGAAGAACCAGAGTTTTATGTGGGTTTGAAAACGCCGCTATAGAAGGAGGGCGAATTGTGCTGCAGGAAACCTTGAAAGGTAAACGCTTTCATTGGATGGATGGAGTGCCCTTGCTCCCTCCCATCCTCGTCGTCGTCGTCCTCCTCCTCCTCCCCTTGGAAAGCGACAAAGTCAAAAGCTCCAGCTTTGGTATTCGGCGCTTTTGCTATACTGTATAGTTGAGTAGAATACACATATTAGCTTCCCAGAGAAAAAAAACATTCACATATATGATTTCTCTGGTCCTTTTCTCTCTTGCCTGGAAGAAATCTCTCTTGCTTTAGCTTCTGCGAGAAAGGTAGGCATTCAGAGTGTGAAGAAGTGAGCTGATGTGTTGGGAAAAACGGAGTAGAATGAGGAGGCGGCTAAATTCTAGGTCAGGGGTAGAAAACCATGCCAGTTTTTTACACTGATGAGGTTGTGCTGTGGACGTCTGATAAATGCCAAGTGTGGTGCATGGTGGCGCCCTCCATCTTTTGTAATAAAATCAGTGACTAGGCTATTTACTGTCAGCCTTTCCCTCCATGTTGATTTCCCTAGTAAATCGCGTTTTTTGCTCTTGCCTTTGGGTGGACTGCAGCAAAGTAGACCTCAGCTTCTTCGTTGACAGTCTGATGCTTAGTATCAACCAAGTGGACTGTCAGTTTTGTGGTGCAGGGTTGAATTTTGGGAGAAAAACTGATGGCATTACAATCTCCAACGCCTTTGACTAGAGCGAGTGACAGTGGCAGAAAATTTCCCCACTGTTCTTAATTACATGCTAAGGGGTGTGCAGTACTTCGATCCTCTCTGAAAGTGTCGTGAGGTACATATGTGTCCAGAGGGAAGTCAGTGAATCTTTACAGACGCTCTTAAGGCCTGTTAACGGAGGTGTCTTGCCCGAAGCCTCCGGCGTCTGAAGAGCCCGCACAGTTAAGCACGCAAGCTTTAGAACGTGCCGCTCTTCTACAAAAGTGGTCCATTTTTGTTGGGCTACTTTTAAAGAGGCTTGAAATTAAATGCTCTCACCTTGAACATATTTAATTTATAAGTAGTATATTTTCTTCTTCAAGACGGAATCAGACTTAGGCAGAAATCTAGCGTTCTTTCCATTTACTGGACCTTGTAAGGCACTCTACTTGTAATGCCTGCCTTTTTCCATGTTGTCCAAGAAGTGGGCTTTGCGCAGTCTTCTATGACTCTCAGCATCAGGAAGTAATGCCATTCCTTTTCTTCTTCCTCTTCTACTTTTAAATAGCCTCATACTCAAACCGTCGGAGGCATTACCTCACCCAGAGGTGGCTCATTCGGGTCTACTTCTTTTCCGTCGCAAACAGATGATCTCCCATCTTGTAACTCGCTGACATTTATGATTATCAGGCCAAAATTACAAAAAAAAAATTCCCTTAAATTGGGATTATTTTTTGTTTTTTGCGAGAGAGGAGACAGCCTCATTATTAAGAAATTTGGAGGCAGAAACTTCTTTACTTGGTTGAACGAGGATGAATTGACACACGTCAATCAGGTAGCTCAAATGGTGTCTAGATTATCCTGTCTGGAGGCTACTTTTTTTCCTTGCCCAAAATTTTGCTGCTAAAACCAAAGGTTAGTCAGCCTTCCCCGACCAAGTCAATTCAAATGTTTGCCTGAAGTCGAGTTTTTAAAGTTCAGGGCCTTCTGCCCACTCCAAATTAATCAAGTCGTGGAACACACAATCGGGGATGGCCTCCCCTACCCTGGCCATGCTTGACTTGTCAACGAATTAGGCGAGAGTGGTCGCTTCGCACGTCGTCAATTGATATCTGCCTTGGCAGTGTTCGTCTTGGAGGACCGAAATTCGCGGCGTCTTTGAACATCTGGCGGGAGAGTGTTCCCACGACGTGTGTGGTGGGTGTGTAGGAAAGCGATCAGCAAATGTGACTTTAAAACCTTGTGCATTTTCGGTTTCAAAGAGTCCATTTTTCTCCCATATGAAGTATATTCTTACCTTTTTTGACGTTATCTACTCAAGTCAAACTTACGAATTTTTTGGCCTGTTTAATGATCGGATTTTCTTGCCTGAACACGCTGTCACGAATTTGTGACAGCTTGTACTTCACTAGTTGCTCGGAATTAAAAAGTCTTCACTGTGAATGTAAATTTTATTCCCAAGTTCCAGTAACGAGTGAACTTGCAGCTGCTTCCCCTTGAAGGAGTGATGCAACCCACACCCACCCTCTACAGACGGGCAATGTCGGGCAATAAATTTAGTCCAGATTAGAAAACGCAATAAAAAAGTGGCAATCATCCAAGTGGGTCAGACAGTCAGACTCGCCTGTTGACCAAATGTGACCCAACTTGAATTAAAGTGGTCCTCTTCCACGTCATCAATGAAGGATGTCCTCCTAGTGGCATTCAGTTTTGAATGTTTTAAGCTAGATCTGCTAAACATGTTCCTACTCAGCTTGACGGGTTCCACTTTCAAGCTGTTGAAGTGTGGATCATGTGCTGAGTTCCAAAGGAAAGATATCACTTGGTGAAGCTTAATGGCCATAAAAAATCTCCCACTTATAGTATATGCTGGAGTAGTTATAATCAAGAAGAGACTGCTATTTCTGGACGTAACCTTATACTTTGCACATTACCACAAATGGTTTATTGTTCAAACTTGACATCAACTGCCACTGGGTCCTTCATCGACTGAAGCTTCCCTAAAAGTACTAGAAGTGGCTTTTTATTGACCAGAAAAACGTTGTGCATTTACCTTTAACTCAACTGGTCTATGTGAAACATGGCTTGGGGGCACAGTTCATTGCAAACTGGTGAAGTCCATGTGCCACATATGTGACGCCCAATCCCACTAAAAATGACGTGCTGCCATGGCAGAGAATGGATGCTTTTCTCCTCATACACTTCAACTCAAAATTGATAGCAAAATCTTCTTAAGCAATTCTTGTAATAATAAAAACGCAATTCATATAGGAATAGGGACCTCGGGATCTACGTCACTCACTGCAGCTATAAGGTCTCTTGTGGGCAATAAATAAGGGGAAGGGAAGGTTGGTGGGTGAGGGGAAGAAAGTAGGTACCTAAGCTGGACCTGAAATATCTCCATACCATGTACATACATTGAAATTGCGGCTCCGTACGGGTCGACGTACATACAGTGACTCATCCTGGCCTAGATTCACTCAGCAGCCTGGAAAGTACCGAATCGAGGAGAGGGCTGACTAGGCGACCTTCGTGGCATTGCAGAATGTGCCTCCATGTCTATTTATTGCTCTTTCCCCTTTCTCGCAAAGACCTAATTTATGATCTTATTTCTGGGGTTTCCTTACTGCGTAGCACTTTTGCTCTCGGTGTCACATATATATGACACAAATTTTGAGTTGGTTCATGGTCGCTGATTACACTGGTATACTTTGCAATCTGGTTGGCGAATTGTGAAACAGCAAAGCAGTTGCAGGATGCCCTTGATTTATTTGTGAATACATGTTTCAGTTGGTCTTTTAAGAGCTTTCATTGTTGCTGCCATATTCGCATCATAAGGCGCCCGTACTCTGGTGGATGGCTTTCTTCCATGACCCTAAGGAAGAACAAAGTAAACCACCCCACTGACTTAGCTGCTAGCAATGACATCTAAATGACTCCTAATTTCTCCTTCCAATGGTAAGTGGATACATTACAGAAATGGGGCTATTTCTGCCTGCCGGTGATACTGACAACTGCCTTTATCCTGTGAACTTGCAACTGGCATGTTACAATGCACTGCCTCACTATTTTCGCATAGCACTCGAGTTACTCACGGAATCATCAATGACCCGCTAGCGTCCGAAAACCACAGGGGTAGAACAGTTGACATAAGCAGACCCCGATGCCATGGCCTTAAAATTTGGGGCATGTAGCAAGCTGAGATTTTATAAACAAAAACACTCCGTTTCGGGGCCTCCTGCATCAACCGCCTTGACTGCTTACCTGCGTCAGCCATCTGATCAACCGCCAGATCGGATAGTCGAGCCATTTATGTAGGTTGGCTGGCTTGACTCAGTGATGGACAAGTGCTCCTCTTTTGTACCAAAGGAGGCAAATCCTGTCCTCCAGTCCACGCGTGCCTTCTACTGGGATCGACCAGCCCTGAAAACAGCCACCCTCTGTTGTGCCACTTTGGTTGAACCCTGTCAGTGGGGGTGAATAACACCCCTTTGTTTTTATCTGCCTTTCAGCAGGAACGCATTCGGAGGTGGTGAAGGCGCGAGCCACTGCCTCCTTCCACGGTGCTACTTGTAGAAGTCAGTCCCTCTGCTTCAACGAGGGAGACATAATTGGGGTAAGCTAAATGACCTCTAAAAAGACAATAGACCTTTTGGCAGATAGTGCGCATTCACTCTGGCCATCCCGTCATCCGCAGTGGACACAAACGAGTTCTTGGTATTGTAACGAGCCACTCTGTTGCCCTCCTTAATGAGGCTTTAAGCATTATGTGGCCCTCGGATTGGAGGAGGAACTAGAAGAAAACCTAAACATGAAAGATGGCATGACATTATAAAATTTAGATAATGGCTACGTGCTATGGAAATTTGTTGTGTCCAACTTGACATTTCTGACAATATCTGATCATCTAAAACTGTTTACATTAAACATAGTAGAAACGTCATTTGCAGTGGTTGTAGCCCCTCTTCTGATCTTTAAAGCAGCAAATTTTACGATGCTATCTCAAAAGAGCTGTAGCTGATAAATGGCACTGTTTATGAAGTGAATTTAACGGAGAGCACTCCGATTGAACCTACCACAAAAAAATGACCAGTCGTCCATTCCCCTTTGCTCCTCGGTGGCGTTTATGTCAAGGTAGTGGTAGGAGTAGCAGGCATGCATGTTTCACCCCCTCCTTCTCCCCCCCTTCTACAGGTGTTTGCTGACTCCATGACCTCGAAGGAGGACTCGGCATGGTGGCGCGGTTTCCGCTTTGCCAACGGACCCTCAGGGGACATTGGGATGTTCCCCAGCTCCCATGTCACCCTCCTACCGCGACAACCGCCTCCTCCACCAGCTACGCAAACTGGGAAACAGAAGAAAAAATCAGACTTTTCTGTGAGTTTTTTAAGACTCAGTTTGGCTCAAATGCACCACCACTTGCAAAGCGGGGTTCCAGGGAGTTTCCGGGATGAGATTTTCCTTGGCAGGTAATCTGAAAGTCGGTTGTACCTTCATGGGTGCATTGTGCCCTAATCCACAAAAAAGGTGGCATTGCTGACATTTTCGTGTAGTCGTTGTCGGAGCAATAATCGTAAAATTGAAAATATGTGTTGCCTTCATTTCTTTGTCAAAAGTGCCTCCGTACTTCCTCTAAGAGTTACTGAATATTTAATGCCTCATTACACGCCAATCGGTGCTTTTCCGTCTAGATATAAAGAAATTACTTTACGCTGCGTTTTTTAAAACCCAAATTTTGCAGTTTTTGTCCAAAAATTTCTCGCAAATATTCTTTTAAAAACCTTTGTTGCGACAGTAGCCATAGTTAACAATGGTGGTAGTTGTGTTGGCTGTCAAGGTCTGAATCGGTCTCCCCCTAACCATGTTTTCCTCATCCGCAGTTCTGCCTTTGCCAAGTCTAGACTAGACGCTGATGTCTACACTTTCAAATGCCTCACCTTCTTCTTCTTACCCTGCCTTTGCTTTTCCAAAAGTAAACTTAAGAATGCTTTTTTTAGAGCCCAGACAAAAAGCATTAATTTTTTGTGCCAACACATTACAGAAGGTGTTAATGCTCTCTGCAGACAGCCGCGTTGGTTTGCAAGTCTTGCTAGCCCTTATGGCTAAGGTTACCCGCAATTTGTTGCAGACCTTTCTTGGAGAGGAATATCGCCAATCTCAACCAGTTGGCTCACAAGCAGTTACATTTAATGGGTGAAGGCTTTAATATTCCATCCTTTACTCTTGCTCCATTTTGCTTTACTTTCAACGGGTAAAGGAGGCAAAGCAGTGAGGAACAGCAAGGACTATAGGGAGTCTTTTTTACATAGAGCAAAAGTGCCTAAGGCAACATTAGACGTTGAGAATTCCAATCGAGGGTTTAATGGGTAACATGATCCTGAAGGCGTTCAATCATTGGTCGCCAAGTGTCTGATGAAGCGAAATAGAGGTGTCGTATGGGTGAGTCTCGTTGTAAATTCCGATTTTTGATAAGAAGGATGCACTTCTCTTGACAACTCCAAAATTACCAGGCATTAAACCCAGTCAAAACTTTGTCAAACATTACATCACGCAAAAGCTCAGTTGTCATGACCCTGCTAGTCTTCGTTTTGGATCAACAAGCCACACCATGCATTCCAAAATCTCACCTGTTAAAAATGTGGATTTGAAACTAGGGTGAGATGATTAATCAGATGGAATGTAAAAGGAAGGAGTTTGGCGGAACGTTGCACTCTTAAACAAAGACTGGAAGTCGCTCCTGCTACAAATCGTGATTTGGCAATGCCACGAGAAGCTAAAAGTTGGCCGGACTCCCAGGTAGATGTACTATTGGCATTTGATGCCTATGGGAGCAGTGAAAAGTGATGTCATTATTTACGCCGACTTTAAATAGTAAAGCCCCTCAGAATTTCGTCATTTTGCTTAATTTTTAGGCCCAAACTGATGTTGAATCGAGCTGCTCCTCCTCTACTGAAGACGATGGAGACGAAGAAGCTGAAGGAGGCGGATCTTTGCTAAAAAAGGATGCAACAACTGTTGCTAGTGACAATGAGGAAGCTCCTCATGTTAATGAAGCAAAAGCGTTATGCGAGTTGGAGACACTAACAAATGCCGTGCTTCCCGTACCGCTGCGATCGTCGGCTGCAGGAAGGCAAAGTTCCACTTCCTCCTCCCCCTCCTCAACGACAATGACTGCCTCCACACCGACGTCTGGGCACATGAACATCCTGATGGATTCGAGCAATCGAAACAGCGCGACCAGCTTGGACAGCGGACGCGGTTCTGCCTACGCCACGAGCTCCGAAGGATCCAAAATGGTAATTCCTGTCTGATGTCATCCACAGAGCTAAATTTTCCTTTTAAGTTTTTTAGTCATCTACAATTAATCTGTTGCTTACATAGAAGTAACTATAATTCAAGGCGACAAGTTGTCTAAGAAATTATCCAGTGAGATGTGCCTCAAGAACTGGGAAAATCTCGGCGTAAAAATACTAATCTGATGCTTGATTTACGCCAAAATCCAAAGGCAATTTTGACATTTACTCCTGTTAGGAGATTGCCAAATCTTTCCTCCAGAAACCTAAAAATGCCTAATTGTCTGGATTTACTTGGCTCCGTGGTTGTACTTTTCCGTGACGCCAGTCAGCTTAGCGTCAGTCTGGTGTCCCTCTGAAACGCAAAACTTTTGTAAATCACTCCCTCCAAAGGGTGTTGCCTTGGCAATTGCATGTCTTACCTTTCACGGGCCTCCGCTTCATTCCGCATCAATTTCTACACAAATATAATGGGGATGCATTCAACTGTTGCCCACACACTTAGAAAAGGAGGAAAAACATTTAATTTTGTTTTAATTAGTGAGCGAAATGCGGTATTATTGGCCATGCAGAAGTACACGAAAAAGGGAGGCCATGCTTTTCTGAGTACCAATTTAAACCTTAGTTGACTGTTTTTGCAAATTTGTTTGTTTTTCTTCCTCTATTATTTCTTCCTCTCCATTTATGGAATGTCTTCTGCAAGAACGCGGCTGGAAGTAGTTCTACTAATGCGGCAAACGCCTGCATGACTTTTGCCTGTCAATGTAATTCAAAAGTCAAGTGACAATTTTAGATAATTAGCAGGAAATAATAAAAGCAATTTTTGCCTAACAGGTTTTTTTTTGCCAGGACATGCAGTTTTCGCTTCCTTTTCTTTAAGTTGTATTTCTCAACTGCTTGATGTGTTGGCTGATTAAAAAGCGTATCAATTATAATAATTTCCGTGTTGATGGGTAAAGCAGAGATTCTTTTAATGACAGTTCAGTGTATGATCATTTGTCAAGATTGCTTTTCGCCTTTCCCTGGGTAGCTTTCTTTTTGCCTAAAAAGTAAACAAGTGGGAGGTGCCTGAATGCAAGTGATTCTGCAGCTACTTCAGGCAACCTATTCACTTAGAAGAGGCAAAAGTAGAAGGAAAGAGGAAAGAAACAAAAAAATACACTTGTTTAATGTCAGACTGTTGCGTTGATAAGCCTGGCAAAGATGTTGATGGAAGTGAGAAAATTACGGTTCAGTAGGTCTTGCTGAAGTGATCTCTCCACGAAATAATCGCTGCTGCTTGGACTCACTTTGGTGGCTGTGAACTATTCACCTATAAATAATCAATCTATACGAAATTTGCTATATTTTTTGCAATAATGTACCTGGTTAAACATTAACTATCCTTAGTAGATTGTCGTTTTACCCGGTGGGTGTTGATAATCTTGGTAAGATGAATTAAAAGGATAGCAAGCAGCCAAATGTATTTTAGCCGCTAGAATAACTAAATTAAAAGCAAGATTTAAAAAATTTACAAAAACTGTACTGCCATAAAAATTATTTGCCTTACTAAAAAAGGAAACGAAAATTAGTATAAAATGAGTTTGAATGAAAGTCTAATTTTAATTTTGATAATAATTTCCTAATACCCAAAAGCATTAATAATCATTTGCCGGACCTTTATTAAAGTCTCTCTTATAATAAGGACGAGAATATTTTTGAACCTTTACAATTTGCCTTTTAAAATGTAAAAGTTTCCACTTGAGCAATTTGTAAATCCATTAACCAATAAAAAGGCTTGATGAGTGGATGTTGACCTTGACGGACCAGTAATGTGCAAACTAATTCAAGTTGTGATTATACACCTTTATGGCCTGTTTTTTTGCAAAATAATTAAGCATTTGCTATCACTACTATTTGCATACTATGCAACTTACTAGCGTCTAGGTTAAAAGCTCATTTACCAGTTTTCTCATACACTCGAGAATTTTATGTGGTTCATCTAAAGACTCGATTTTTGAACCTTCTGAGTTATTATCCCCAGATTTTCCCTTTTTAATGCTTTATTCGAACATCAGCAGAATCTACATGTATCAATTACTTGCACTTTTTGATAAATTGGATTTGTAGAACCAATGACTTACCTGATCTGTTTAAATCCCACTGACATCCAATCCACTTTGTGCTTCCTCCCCATTGTTGACGAGTTAAAAGGCTTGATCTGAAACTAGATCCATGTCAAACTGAGCAAAAAATATTTTATCGGTTAAATTGGACCTTTTCTGAATAAATTTCGAATTACAGTGCTTTACAGTGTATACATTTGAGCAGTCACTGGAAACACCTTCCTATTCCCCACGGGTTACAGTAAAGAATTGAAGGAAGGTTTAATAAAACCACCAAATATTTTTTCTGTCCATCAACACCATTTCTTTATAGCGTCCAAAGCTATCTACGGAAACACACTAAAATGGTAGGGAAGTTACTACCGGTGCTTAGAAGTTCCAAAAGTTCCATGTAATAATGCCAGGGTGGAGAGCCCATATAACTGGCTGCACAACTTATGTAAATATCCTTCTTTTCCCAAACTTCTGCTCTCCTTTCAAGAGCTGGCGCCGCAACCTCTTGTTGCTGTTGTGGACTTTGACGGATCTAGAGTCACGGCCTTTATGTGAAGTGGATTGTAGGGTATCACCAACAGATTAAAAATTAACAACGAGCACAATTCTGCCAGTCACTTTTACTTAGAGGCGCTCATTTTACTTCATCAAACTAATTACAAAACCCTCTTCCCCTTGTTACTCTGTTGCCACACTTCGTGGTATCAAGGCGTGTCGACCAAAATTGCAAGGGAATTTAAGAGCCCGCTTGGCAACTTTAACCCTGCACTAAAACGGTTCCTTTGCAACAGGAAGTCGAGATTACTTCCCTTTTTATGGTAATGCAGCGTCGAGTCGACGTAAGTAGCCATAAATTTTTCCAAAAATTTGCCTCACGGCTGATTTTCTAAGGTGCTAGTCAAAGGCAAAAAAGGCAATGTCTGAATGCATCGGACATTCCGTAAAAATATGCGTGCGTATAGAAACGTTGGATGAATTTACAAGGTTTTCATCGAGTCAGCGACACGGCTGCATATCAGACGATGTTTCAGCAACAAATGTTGATTCTGCCCCTTTTCGGTAGCTTTTTTCTTGACGCTGTTCATCGTTTACACATTAAGCTTTTTTGCCGTACTGTGAGACAGAGAGGGGAGGAGAGAAAGAAAAACAAGGAACACCCTAACTGATGCATGTTTGAACGTCTGTCAAATCCTTTTTGAAGGCGGAGAAATAGGGAGTGATGATAGAGCTGCAGAAATCCAGTGAGTCATAGAGCAGATGGGGGAAAATTTTAAGATTTGAAATTTCTGTCCTCCAAATGTGCACCAATGCCTAGGGAAGGAGAGGCTCTTTTCAAACATTGTGGTTGATCGTAGACTGCTTCTCCGAGCATCGCATGATGAAAGGTTTCCTGTTCGTGGGAGGGCTACTGCATACATGTCTGACGACCACTGAAGTTGGAAGTTAGGCTGTTGGCACCACATAAGACTGCAATTAGAAAAAATGAAGCGAAAATCAAATTTTTAGGCGATTTACACTATTTAGCAATTCAGTGTACCTGACTGCAAAGAATCAGGACTTTATGGACTGCTCCAGTAAACCCACTCAGCTTTCAGTTTCAGAGGTCATTTCACGCCTCCTGTCCTTGGAGCTTTTATCACCTTTGCTTCCACACGATAAAATCTTGCTCCAAATTCCACTTTTATAACACATTTGCCTTCTGAAGGCAAGAATAATATCAACTTACACAGCTGCCACTCTAATTTCCTTTAATTTTCCATTTGTTTGATCACGCGAGTGTTTAAGTCTCAAGGAATGAGGAGGAAAATGAGGAAGAAGTACGGCGAGTGAGGAAATAGATGAGGATATAGCAGTGCTTCCTTCCCTACTTTACTATTATCCAAAAAATTCCATTTACGTGCAAACTATGTGGTCTTGCTTTGCCCTCCAAGACTATGGCCAGGACTTCCTTCCCTCTTACTCAAGAGTCTTGCCTGGTGCTGAGGAAGAAGACATTTCTACATACCAAGCAACGGGCACCAATTCGTGTCATATAGATAGGTCGGCGGATAGAGCCACTGCAGCCGAATTGTGTCTAGGACGCATTACATCCGCATATTACATGCACGATCTAGTGCGCATGGAGTGGTGCGTGTCTTAGCCACAGGAGTACGCAGCATCCAGGCAGTGAAGCATTGCATTCCATCCCAATAGTCGCCGGTATATTTATTCGCTAAGGAATCGCTAAATTAAGGTTTAAAGGTCACTTCTCGTCAAATCTCAATCGGTAGGTCAGTGAGATGTCAACCCATCATCAATGCGCCCTGCAGTATTACAAAGCATGTGAACAAAATGACGGAGAAAATGGCGGTCTCTGAAGATGCCTGTCTGCCATCTGCTGCTAATGCTTGACATGACACGTGAACGGTCAGGCCCATTACCGCGGCCGCCTGATATGACATGCAGACCTCCGGTTATTTGCATTGACAACAACTCCTACTCCCTCTTGCTTATTAAAAGCGAGGCAATTTTCCCTCCAATATCATTTAAGGCTGCGTTTGTCTTCCACTAATTCATCACTCTCCACGGTTCAAATTACTTGGAACCTCTTCTAGAATATACTTCCTGCCATCAAATAAACTTCTACATTTAGCAGTTGTGGTACTTCCCATTTCTTAGATTTCGACGAGTACCTGCGCAACCTTTCCTCACCCCCACCAACACCTTCAACAGGTTTGCCCTACACAACCGCTAAACATGATACCTCGCGTGCCTCCATCCTGTCTCCATCGAATGACCTCAGTTACCTCTGCCTCTGCCACCGCTGCCACCTCTAGCCATCCCAGAGGGGGATATCGAGCGGCCTCGGTACAACCCTGCGCCTCTTCTACCTGCTCTTCTGCCTCCTCCGCCTCGTCCGCCTCGTCGGGCGAGTCCTCGTGCAGCTCCTGTGCTGCTGCCGTCTCCTCTGTAAGCAGTGGCACCAGCAGCTGCGATCGATCTCCTGTTGAATTGCTCGTCAATTGGTTGCTCTCAGCGGGATTCTCCGAGTACGCAGTCGTTTGTTTACGAAGACGGGGAGAATCGCGCATAGCGTGCTCCTAAAATGGTGGAATTAATAAGCTTTTGACAAAATCTGTTGATATTACGATTCTGAGTGATATTTTTTAGGCAAACGTGGATAAATTAGTCACCTTAAAAACATCAATTAAAGTAAAGATTTGGAAGTGTGGTGGGCTGTTAGTGGTCGGAATGGAAGTAAATCCATCTGTCTCACCGGTCAACACCCACTTTGTCGTCCACGTATTCAGTTATCTATCGTTCCATTCAGGATCAACCCATCAGCCTGTCTTACCATCTCTCTATCAATGCTCTAATTCATCCGTGATGTCTACGTCTGCTTGGGGATTCATCTATCTGCTCAAATTTTGTCTTCCCTTCCATTTGTCGATCCATCGTGGATCTGTTTATTTGATCTTCATCTATTTATGCGTTCACTCATCAATTATCTACCTGTCATCTACCACTCAAACCACTCATTCAGTCATCTATGCATTCTCTTACTCACCAATCAACTCTTCCATTTACTCTGGTAGAGATTATCGACGATGAAAGTCTTCGTGCAACTAAAGCAAAGGCAGATACATCTACACAAACTAACATTGAGGCATTTAAGGTAACTTTGTGGAATTAATAAGTCAAAGCCTCGTGCTGAAGAGCGTTTTAGGAAATACTGTTTGATCAACCCGTGTAAAGCAACTTTATGACACTTTGTCAATCACAAAATCTGTTTCAACACACTGATTGGAAAAAGCGAATGGGTGAGAAACGTATCTACTCGACCCTAGTTCTTCTCCGCTAATCGTTTCACGGCTTATTCCAACTTCCAGTTACACCCCGTGCCTAGTTGCTGCGGGCTACGATTTGAGCACGCTGCGACGCGCCACGCCAGAGGACTTGAACGCTTGTGGAGTGACACATCCCAGAGACCGACAACAGCTGCGAGCACGTCTGAGTAGACTACAGCTTCCTGAAAACCTACCTGATTATATCCCGGTAAGATGTACTGCGTTTCTGGGTGAATACGATTTTGTAACTTAATCCAATAGAGGGTAGTTTCAACTCCAAACAGGACCTCTAGTTTTACAAAAAACAAAAATACAAATCTTAAGGACTGCAGCAAGCTTTTTTTATCAACCCAGGCATCTGACTCACTTAAACACATGATCTAGTATTTAAAAGATACACAAAGCACTTCACAGTGGAAAGATTCCTAAACCATCTCCATCGCCGCAATTGCGAGAAATTTCGGGCGATTCTAAATCTCCCTCCCATTACCGCACTAGTGCTCCTTTTGACTCCGGTGTGTTTCGATGTCAAGTTGTGCCTTTTGTGAAAAATCCGCTATCAGAAAAGAATATGAATCAGAGCGAAGTGGAAATTTATTGTGTCACGTATTTCGGTGTGTCGGTAAGCCGCGGGAAAAATTTTATGAAACCAATTCTTTTTCTCCTTCCTTTAAAGTCGCCCGATTGATACCGTCAATTAATCGCCGCACCATTTGATTTAAAGCGTGCCACTAATCGCAGCCTAACCCTTAGGTTGAGTGAATTTGAATTAACAAACAGATGTACAATAATTTTCGGTCGGTTGTTTTTATTGTCAAAACAATTTGAATGCTGCTTTGTTGTTTTTGCTTCTTTTTTGACCCCAAATAAACACCTGATAGATATTTGTACTCCCTGTTTTAATTCTTTTCCATCCCACCCTTATTTTGGGAAAAAATGATAGTTTTTTTTGCGTAAGCGAGTTTTAAAATTCCTGTGCGATTGTCATGTTTAATTAATCACGTTCGAGGCTGACCTCGGGTGTTATGAGAGAGAGAGGCTGAGGCGGTACAACCGCCCCTCCCAACTGCCCCACTAACAGTCGCGGGGGAGCCTCGCGCGGCCACTCGCGTCTCGTCCGTGCGTGATGGGCAAGTTATTCGGGAACAGGAAGTGAGTTATTACGAGGGGAAAATTGCCTTGCAGCCAAATTGGATGCATAACTCGAGGCGGAGACAACGAGCAGACACTCCACGGAGGCAACACTGGCGTTTACTGAAGCCCTCAACTGGCTGTGTTGTAAGGCTGCTAAAGACATCGCATCAACGCTGTAAACGTGACCATCAAAGGGACCTCAACTGAGGCAAACATGGGAGCCCACAAGCCCCGGTTTCTTCACTCCTGGATTGTGAAGGCTGTATGAAAGTGTACTTCACTTCCTGGTCTTGTCCAATAAGAAACTAGTCTTATCCCTACCGTGTACTTGACATTTTGGGTGGGGCTGAGCAGCCTCTCACAAGTTGGTCTCTGTTGGTTTTCGTCATTTGATAACCCTAACTTGCTCGACACATTTGACACGTCTGACAGTGTCCGGGCTACGCAAAAATACCCACTACTGAATTTTTGAGGATCTTTTAGGCTGCTTGATTCGTAACCCAGAATAGAAGCTTTGGTTGGGAGAAGAAACTGCCAACTTCTTTTCCAAGAAAGGTTAAATCAGGGAGCGATATGGCACACCTCATATTTAAAACAGCCTTCATGGAGTGACTTTGAACTCTAAAAGGATTCATTTAATTTTTTTGTCAGGAAATTGGTGTATTTGAGTTCTTTAGGGAAAAAAGTAGGCAATGTCATAGGAAAATATTATCGAAAGCAGTCTATCGGTGTACACTTGTATCCAACTTCACCCTCCGATTGACTACAACAATTGAAGGCGTAATCTTACTTCCTTTTTGTTTTACTCTCCGCATAACTAGAAACTAATTTTTATTTTTGCTTCTTTGGATAACTTCTCCCTAACTGTCTCCTAACTTTTTTGGGGGAAAGTTCGTCACAAGTTGGCCGTAAGGATGAGAAAAAGCAATTTTTCACTTTCCTTGTTTATTAGATAAATTCTTATGCAAGTACTTTTGCAATCATGAATGACAATTTCTTCCACGAAAAGGTAATTTCCTTTGGTCCACAGCATGTGTCACATATATGTGACGCATGTCTCATTTGCAGTATGATGGATAACCAGATAGCTTAGATAGTTGAAATCACAGAACATAAGTAAATATAATATTCTTAGTTGAAGAAAAAGTGCACCATTTGATTTTGGATCTGTGGAATTTTAAATTAAATGTGTCTTTCGTGACCTGTGAAAGTCGACTTCTCAGTGAGTTCTAGACCGAGTCCTTCAGCCTAACAAGAGGGATGAACGTGTTACTTCTACAATGTGAAGATTGATGGTGGTTTAAGGGTAAAAGACACCGACCTCGCCCCCTTCGTCCGCCACTACCATTGCTCCTCTTTCATGACTCACCCGGTTTGCGTTCTATCCTCCCCCTCCTAATTAATGTACGCGTTGTGGGCGAAGTGGAGAATGGGAAAGGCAAGAGCTGGCAAAAAAACTAGTCTTTCCATTGATTTTGTCCCTGTTCCTGCCACCTTCTAGCACATTGCGGACATTAACCTCCCAAAAGATCATAACAATCACCTCCATCTTTGCTTCCCGGATGTGAATGTGAAGGGCTCTTGAAAATAAAACCTCCTTTTACGTTTTGCGGACCGGAGCACAAAAAAGTTATTAGGAAAAGAGGAAGCTTATAACAAAATAGGTGATTGCGATGCTAGAATGGCTCCAACCATTACTGGTTGAGAGGTCGTAGGAAAACGCAAAGCATTTTTCCTTACACATGGTCAACACAGACGCAATAAAATATTTTTGGAAACACTAAGCAAAAACCTCTTTAGCACCCTTTTTACGATTTTCTTAAAATTTTCCGTTGAATATCCCGTATTTCAGCATTTAAATGTAAATGCAGCCTTAAAGATGAAATGGGTTTTGTATAAGGAAACCAGCCACTAGCGCTTAAGTGGGCCCTTTTCTGACTTCCTTTTCAGTCCTGCGTATTTGAGTGGTTGTCGATACTCAATCTGACTAGTTATTGGCCAGCCTTCCAGACGCAAGGACTAACCACTTTCGAGAAGGTTGCCGTCCTGACGTGGGAGGACCTTGAAGAAATTGGCATCATGAAATTGGGTGAGTCTTCAGGCTTTTTAGCTAATCAAATGTGGCTGGCCTGTCTTCTGATTGGTTCCTTTGAGCCAATCAGCTCTTTTTAGTTTATTGAGCTTTGCAAATCTTGTTCTACCTCCTTAAATACCGAAGATATTTTAATAAGCAATTATGATATTTTGCGTTCTTTAGGTCACCAGAAGAAATTAGTCCTGGCCATTGAGCGTATTCGAAGAGCACTGTCAAAACGCAATGAAGACCAGTCAGTAGGAACTGATTCTCTTACCCGAATTCGCCAGTCACAGCAACAGCAACATCTACTTTCTTCTCCAAGCCATCCAGGTACTATCTATTGTTACATCAGCAGGGAAATGTGTTGTGTCAATGCATTTCTTGTTTTTTAGGCAGAATTGGTGAAAGTGTTCTAACAGACTCAAATAATGAAAGAATTTATTGTATTTTATTGTTTTTTTTTTACTCAATTGCGGAATGGCACTGTTTTCGATAACAGGAGGTTCGTTTTCACTGGTAGATGGGACGACCAGTAGGATTTCACCGAAGTGGATATTTTAAACATGTATTTCATCCTGCTGTTGAACTGTCACCTGTCACACTTAATGTATGGCCTTCAAAGAAAAAAACTTTAACATATTAATTTGCCATAATTCAGCTGCGCAACCGCTGTCAATAGCGGAAGAGCAGGAGGCGACGATGACAGGAAATCTTGCAGATCTCACGCCACCACCCCCTCCGGGATTTCAAGATCCTCCTCACGTCGTGAGAAAGGGTTCTCTCGACTTCTCACCACCTTGTATCATCAACCCGGGCTCACCCGAGCCCAGACGGATGAGTCACCATCGGCACCATTTCTCGACCAGCTTTCTCACTGATGTTGGACGATTGGGTTCAAATGCCATCTCCAGTGTCGGCGACCCCGGGGGCGAGGGGAGCACAAAATCGGACCCCCTGCCAAGGGTAGGGACATGTGAAGGAGAGGGAGAGGCGGAAGCGGAAGGAGGGGTGACAAGTAAAGGAAAGAACTCAAAGGGTCATCAAAGAGGGGCTCAACAAGGACATGCGGAGAGCTTTCTGTCCGTCAGGCAGAGGCATCGAAATGCTGCGGCGGCTGCAATCACCATTCCTGGTGAGAACTTTTTAGGCCAAAATAAATTTCTCATGATTTGTTTAAAATTGCAATTTGTGCATGGTAGATGATAAAAAACCATTTTTTTTAAAACATATTGGCACAAGGCCCTAAGAGATTGTTGCATAGAGTAGAGTAGCACAGGTGAACCCACAGGTAGCGATGCCACTTTGCTATCATACCCCTGAGTCACCGAAAGAATACGCCTGTCACGTCAACCAATTAAAGGCACCTGCTTCGCCACACATGCACGCCTCTCCTTGTTTATATTGGCAAACTTTCCTTCTCTTTTTAGTTTCCGTCGCCAATCAGATGATTCCTCCTCCTACAAGGTTCGTCCATTTCACATGTACTAAAGTCTCCACCCTTACATCTCTCAATCATTTGACTTTATTAGGAGGACGCAAAAATAGCCAAGGAAACATGTTAGTCAACAAGAAACTAAGTAAAATAAATAAATAAGCATAAAATAGAAAACGAAAATTGGATCTAAGTGTTGGAGAGTTGGGATGAAGGGTCAATCGCCAAATGGTTAATCAGGTGGAAGGACGCCACTGTGCAGCATCAACCACCAACCAAGTCAGTCCATTAGGTGGGTTAAGAAAGTGCGTGCGGTCTCTCATGGCACTCGCTGCACCTCAATCGTCATTGTTGTAGTCACGTGTAGACGCTCGTGAGACGTATGCGACTGTCTGTCTGCGTACCCTCCAAGAAAGCACGCTTGATTGACAGTTTGTCACTGTCTTCACTACTCACCCATCACGTTGGGATCGCATTCCTTCAACCGCGAAGAGAAGTCAATGCAACTGGAGATCGTCTGCTCTACGACAACAGAGGCAGTTCGTCATGGTTCTGTGCTTGTGCAAGCCCTCGTCATACGTGTTGCCCTCCACGTAGAGGACATGAAGAGGGCGAGCTGCGTGACAGCGGAGTGTGTCGTGCAATACAGGCTTCAAGTGGTTTGACTTAAGGGGAAGTGACAAATCGGCAGAATGGAAGACAGGTGCAGCGTCCAATGATTGGGGTGGAGAGGCCCTCACTCTTGATGGGAACGCAGGAGTGCGTGGCGTTGCTAATGCAAATGACACGAGGTCAGTGTGCCCACGCCAGCTGCCAATCATGTCATATTAAGTGATCGTGGTGAAGCGACTACCCGTTTACGACTGCATCAAATTGGATGGGAGGGTGGTGGGAGTTACTGAGTAGTCGAGTGCCACGTGTCATGTGAAGCAGTAGTAGCAGATGACAGACAGACATCTTCGGTGACCACTAATTTCGCCGTCACTTCTCTCGCATGCGTTGTGGAAGTGCGTTGCGCAATGAAGAAGGTGGCTGACGACCAACCGACCGACTGACTAACGGAGATGTGATGAGAAGTGACCATGGAGTCTCACCTCAGCACCGCTTGGGCGAACCACCACGCTGTCGGTTACTGGGGTGACAGAAAGCTGCACTGGCCCGAGGCCGAGGCGAAGGCACGCACCACTTCATTCGCAGGAGAATGTGCATGCCCTGTGTGCATGCAATGCATCTCAGGCACGCTCCGTTACTTGCTGGAGGACCGATCGTCAGCTCCATCGCCCTATACACTTATCCTTCCATCCATCTATCTACCCCACCACTATCTATCAATTTATCAAACCAGAATTGGCAGTCTACTTGTCGGCAGTTGCAATACTTTCTTTTGCTATTGTCATAGTCCGATGGAATGCAAGTTAAATTTGCTGTAAGTTTATCAAATAAGTGAGGGCGCACAATGCATAATGACGAATTTTACAACACGCAAGCTACCCTAAAATCCCTTTCCCAATTTTCTGTTGCAACGATTTTGCGCAACCTGCCTAATATGCTTACAAATATAGGCTTCTTCTCATCGTCACTTCGTAACTCTCCGATAAAATCCACAATACATTAAGAGGTTCTACTACAGATGGCTATTTTGGAGATAGAATTCCACCCGTTGTCGCATGGAAACTTGTCATATTCTTTTTTAGTCCTTCCTGTCCTTCTTCTGCCTCCACAAAGTAATAAGAGCATTGAACTGGCAGCAACCTCATGTGCTACCCACTCCCTTTTTCGCTGTTGAAGGAAACAACAGAGGCAAATGCCAGAAAATGGCATCCTGACAGATGACCACACACTGAAAGGCCTTACATGAGGAAGCGGTGCTTCCCTGCCATTAATCAAAAAATCAAGTAGGTGGAGTGGGTTTGCTGCCACAGAAAAGGTAAAAGGTGGCTTCCTCTGTTGGACGATTTCCCTGCATTCGGGGATATGACAGAATACCACTGGCGTCAACAAAGTCTGTGTGGTATGTTTGCAGCGACGGGGCCACTACTAATCACTTTTTGGGTTACTTTATGAGATGTGACAAAATTTGTGACTTTTCTGGGAGAGAATTTGCTTCAGCTAAAACTGTTTGTATTCTTCATTCAAATCTGGGAAGGCCTTTGTTGCAGACAAGTTTTGTTTTCACTACCCAATAGAAAAGAGCGTTTCCTGTCACCTTGTCTAGCCTACTTCCCTCTGTAATTGTGTCCGATCGTCTATCCATTCTTCAGCCATCCCTTTATTTATCCCTCCGATTCTATAAAATTCTCGGTATGCTTCCAGCTTTCATTGGCGTTATCTCACTTCAGAGGCCTTGCGATCCAAACTCAAACTTTTGAGGTGTTTTTTTTCTCCTAAAGTGCTTAATGGCTCGGACAGTGCTCACCTCATGGATAAAGTCAGGAGGAGTAAGAAGAGTAGTTACTGGACACTTCTTCTAGGTGGAATGTTATCACTTTTCCTTGTGCGTCTCTTTTAGTGGATCAGCGATGGACAAGGACCTACAGGACATGCAAGACATTCGATCAATGCTGGATAAGCTGAGCGAACACCTGGTGCCCCGTGGATCACCCTGACTACAGCCCCTGAGCTGACTGAACTCCATCCAAGTCTTTCAAGCTCACTCCGTCTGTCCTGCTCCATTATCCCAGTGTGTTGATGAAATCGGTGCAAGAGAGTTGGAATGCTGGAGTGAACTTCACAACTTTTGTTTTCTTTTTTGGCAATAGCGCCCATCAACTTTGTTTTAATCTCTTCTCAATCTAAATAACCTTTTTAAGAAATGTAATTTATTTCTGATCAATTGCTTGGTTTATAATACCTCTTTCTGACTAACAAGCAGCAGTTGACTTGGTTAAATAGTGGCTACATGAAATGCTTTACCATCTCAATGGCACCATGTGCAGTTCCACCGGTTTCCAACACGTCAGAAAAGCAAAAGTCTAGATGAAGAAAACTGTGGGACTAGCTTTAAGTCATAGCCGTGTCGATCGAGTCGCAGGCATCTGAAAGGGGCAGAACAACCCTCTCAACACTTCGTGCTTATAGGCGAACAGAATAGAGAGAGGGAAAGGTTCTATTTTCCCATGTAATCTAGGCCCACATTCATAGACTCAAAACGTAGTTTAATTACCACCTAAATAGTTCCGGGGCAGGAAGAGCTTGCTGTTGCGGCTCAGTCAGCCTGTTTTATTAATCGCATCACTAGTAGTTGTGCTTTCTATCAAAGACTCCATTCACCACTCCCACAGAAGGTTGCGCCTCATGCGAAATTTCATGACGGATTATTTCAACACCCCTCGAAAGTCCTCCAAATGGGTAGGCGTCGTTCAACTCACTTGCTAAATGCCCGCATTGCCGACTGCGAGATTTTGCCTCAGTCGCATCCATGTAATAGCCGTAGAAAACTCTTCAATGCCAAAGGCGAACAAAGAGGTTCAGGCGGGCCTTAAGGCTGAGAAAATTCTAAACTGCAGTGAAAAGTGACTTTGTCGAGAAAATGTTTAACAGCTTTCACGCCTTTCATGAGTCTAGTACACAGGTCCCATGTGGCCATATTTATCTGCTTATTCACACTGCATACCACCTGCCTGGCCCCATCCGGCCTCATATCTCACTTCGGTTTCCCAACCTTCTATTCAATTTGGCATATAATTCCTCAATGGGGTCAAGCAAAAGGTGATGACCGTCAATTAGAGAAGTTGAAGGAAATACGAAACACGAGGGTGAGGACAAGGAGAAGGCTGTGCTCTCCCTTTCACTTCACTCCTATCCTAACAGAAGTGCCAAGCGTTTTACGCTAAGGCTTTGCTCATTTATGAAAGAATAAGACTAGGACTGTCTGTCCATTCGTTCAAGTGCTCTTCCTAGTTCATACTGTGGATCCTTTCCAACCCTCCTTCAAGTTGTACCGATTCGTGTCAAAAGGGTGGGTTGATTGATGGTGCAGCAGCCAAATTTGTGAA
The DNA here is from genome assembly GCA_000469725.3 of Echinococcus multilocularis. Classification (NCBI taxonomy): domain Eukaryota; kingdom Metazoa; phylum Platyhelminthes; class Cestoda; order Cyclophyllidea; family Taeniidae; genus Echinococcus; species Echinococcus multilocularis. The sequence continues at coordinate 7,086,758 of LN902846.1, read as the reverse complement.
TTAGCCTTCAGCAAGTAACGGAGCGTGCCTGAGATGCATTGCATGCACACAGGGCATGCACATTCTCCTGCGAATGAAGTGGTGCGTGCCTTCGCCTCGGCCTCGGGCCAGTGCAGCTTTCTGTCACCCCAGTAACCGACAGCGTGGTGGTTCGCCCAAGCGGTGCTGAGGTGAGACTCCATGGTCACTTCTCATCACATCTCCGTTAGTCAGTCGGTCGGTTGGTCGTCAGCCACCTTCTTCATTGCGCAACGCACTTCCACAACGCATGCGAGAGAAGTGACGGCGAAATTAGTGGTCACCGAAGATGTCTGTCTGTCATCTGCTACTACTGCTTCACATGACACGTGGCACTCGACTACTCAGTAACTCCCACCACCCTCCCATCCAATTTGATGCAGTCGTAAACGGGTAGTCGCTTCACCACGATCACTTAATATGACATGATTGGCAGCTGGCGTGGGCACACTGACCTCGTGTCATTTGCATTAGCAACGCCACGCACTCCTGCGTTCCCATCAAGAGTGAGGGCCTCTCCACCCCAATCATTGGACGCTGCACCTGTCTTCCATTCTGCCGATTTGTCACTTCCCCTTAAGTCAAACCACTTGAAGCCTGTATTGCACGACACACTCCGCTGTCACGCAGCTCGCCCTCTTCATGTCCTCTACGTGGAGGGCAACACGTATGACGAGGGCTTGCACAAGCACAGAACCATGACGAACTGCCTCTGTTGTCGTAGAGCAGACGATCTCCAGTTGCATTGACTTCTCTTCGCGGTTGAAGGAATGCGATCCCAACGTGATGGGTGAGTAGTGAAGACAGTGACAAACTGTCAATCAAGCGTGCTTTCTTGGAGGGTACGCAGACAGACAGTCGCATACGTCTCACGAGCGTCTACACGTGACTACAACAATGACGATTGAGGTGCAGCGAGTGCCATGAGAGACCGCACGCACTTTCTTAACCCACCTAATGGACTGACTTGGTTGGTGGTTGATGCTGCACAGTGGCGTCCTTCCACCTGATTAACCATTTGGCGATTGACCCTTCATCCCAACTCTCCAACAGCCAATCTTACTTTTTATCCTTTTTTATCTACATATTTACCGTTTTTCTTTTTATAATATTTGTTTGCTTGATCATTCGTTCATTTACTTGCGTATTTCCCCGTTTCTTTACTTGTCCCTTCATCAAAGTCAATTAAGCAAGTGGTGTGGTGGTGGTGCTGGAGAGGTGGAGACGCCACTGTATGTGAAACAGACAAACCTTGGCAATGGAAACTAAAGTATGATGAATGGGTTGACTCGCTCTAGGGAACGAAGGCAGAGGAAGGCGTCGTTTATCACGAGGGAAGGTATGAATGTGTGAAGAAGCAGGTGCATCAGTTGGTCGACATGGCGGCCAAATGCATTCGACGGTGCAGGGGCATGTTGAAAAAACGGCATTGCCGCCTGTGGGATCACCCGTCCTACTCTACCCTGTGCCTCAGTCTGCCAGAAAAGATTCAGTGTGGGGAGAAGCCCTTGCATCTGCCTGCACTACACTTACCCGCCACTCATCGACGGCGTAACTTGTGGCATGTGGGGCTTACCACAAATCGGTCAGGGACATGGCCAAAATCCATACTAACATGTTCCACAATCTATTCCATTATGAAGCCTCTTTGTTCGTGTGTCACTACTAGACTTTAGCCTTTCATTTCCCCATGTGGGTGGATGTGAAGAAAGAAAAAGTTGCCCTTTTCTTGATGCATATATGGAGGTAAATGTATGTCCATTTCTGGCATACACTTCGTGTCCACACAAACCTGGTACATTTGGTGGATGGAGAAACGCAGTGCCTTTCTCCTTTCTGCAGATAGCCCATGGACTCTAAAATCTTTTATTTTGCGTCCACAAGTGATGGTAAATAAGTAAGGTAAATCTTGGGGACCCCTATGCAATATGAGGCTCTTCATTTTTTCTTCTATCATCTTTTCTCTACTCTATATAAATATTCATTAATTAAACTATTAAATTCTGTAATTTTTATTAGTTTTAATGAGCTAGTTAATCTGATTTTCACTCCTTAATCCCTCAATGTGGACTTCAAAATGTCGATATCATTTTTTAAAAGGAAACACGAAATAATATTAATAAAACGGAGAGAGGTTTTATGTTTCAATCCTACATTTTAGCTTCCAAAGTCGACTCGGCGAAAAGTGCATGACATCTTGGGGAGGTCATCCTAGTCCGGAGGACCCTTCCACGTGCTTGCAGCAGACACGTGTGAGCGAAAGGAGCGCCATTTCAAACCACTGATCGATAGGGCGGTCCATGACCAGCGAGTTTGACGGTCTTGCCGAAGGAGACTATCGTACCCACCTGAAAACCACGTATTTCCGTTAAAAGACAAAGATTTTGCCTTCCCTCTCATGACAGATTCGGAGGGAAATGAAATTGGCAAATTATTTGTCGGGGGCATCTCGCAAAACACAAATAATGTTAGCTTACGCATCTACTTCTCTCAGTTCGGTGAGCTGGAAGACGCTGTTGTTATGATGGATAACAAAACGGGGCGGTCTAGGGGTTTTGGCTATGTCAAATACCGGGATCCAGAGTGTGTGAAGATTGTTCTAGCCGCAAAACCACATTGGCTAGATGGTAAGGAGATTGACGCCAAACAGTGCAATGTTAAGATGAAGGGTCGAAATCGTCGCAGTTTGAAGGTTTTCGTCGGTGGAATCAGTCTGGATCAAGATGCTGCCTCGATTAAGGCTTTCTTTGAGAAATTTGGCCGCGTCACAGACGTCAACTTAATGATGGATCCCAATAAACAGCGGCATCGTGGATTTGCGTTCATTGGTTTTGAGGAGGAGATTGTTGTCAATCGACTGATAAGCATGCACTACTTGACAATGGGAAATAAACAGGTGGAAATAAAGGCAATGGAACCACCAAACTTTGGTAGGAAAAGTGGACCCCCGATGACCCGACACTGCGGTGAAATTAGTGAGCTGAAGGCGTCTACCATGCGAGATACTACTCACTCCCACTTCAGCAGTAAACAACACTCCAGGAACCGAAATTATCAACAAATCAACAGCCTTCAATACGGCCCAAGTTTGGATGGAAATGCGTACGGACCCACTAATGGTCAGCAGCAAAGCTACTTAAACAGTTTTGTTGGGGACACGAGCGGACAAATGCAACAGGAACGATTAGCAGGGGAGCAGTATTCGTCGGGACTGTTTTCGCTTCCTGGAAAGTTAAATGCAATGCCTGTAATATTTACGAACAGTTTTGTACCAATAACTCCCACTATGTATCCGGGGTGCCAGTCGTATCCATATCCCATCCTCCAGCCACATTTCCTTCATCCGGGTCTTCTATCTGGGAATGAGGGATTCTGGTCCCATGGAATATGCACGCAACAGCAGATACTACTTCCGGCTGCTCAAAGTACTAGTGGGCCTACAAAGACAAATTCCGCCAGTCAGACTAGTCCCAAGATCTCAAGGTCAATTTCGGGATATTGTGATGGCTCCGATCGTGATCAGCGACGAAAAGCTTTTAATGAAATAACAGATGACACACTTTTAAAAGATGACGTTGAGAGCTCGTTGAACGCATTCGATCAGGGTCTTGGAATGTGGTGTCTCAACTCAGCCCGATGTTTGAAAGCCTGTAGTTCGGGAACCTGTCTAGATCAGCATTCCATGGGTGGACTTCTAATCCACAATCAGGAAATGTCTTCTTCTAGACAACAGATGGCTTTGGAGATCTCGGGTGGTGAAAGTCAACAGGCTACCATTTTGGCTAAGCCTTCAGGAGATAATTTCGACCATGATGAAACCGTCTCTGGCATCTACGAGGGTGGGTTGACGATTATGAAGAAGGCGTCCTGTGAAAGCTCCTCTGAACCGAGTGTGAGCAACGCGAACCTGCTAGCGCTGTCCAATTCATGCGCCAGTTGGCTGCTTCCACGATCCCAGCAGCTCACCTCGACGTGGAATTTTCGACCTCCTCTTTGGAATGACATGCAATTGCCACCTACAGGATTCAGTCTCCCACCAAGTTTTATATTCCAACCGGCTTCCACAACCACCTTTGATCATGTTACTATGGAGCACGCGATGGGAGGCTTTGGATATGCATTTCCAGTCCTCTCTGAGCGTCAGTCCTTTCGAGATGAAGGAACGGTCATCAACGAGCCTACCTCAAATACCCTTCTTCCAGCAAATCCCACTCTTATCTTCTCACCCTTTCAGCCTATATCAACAACTGGAAGCCTTCGACAGCGGCGATGGGAGTCTCCCGAAGCCCCCAATCTTGTTGAAATGCATCAGCTTCCAGGACCTAGACATCATGACACCATGGGCAGATGGATGCCGCAAACGCACATCAACATATCATCCACGTCAGAGGTGGGTAAAAGGACGACGACGGACGAATTTGGAGGCAAGGGTGGCGCGAGAGGCGGAGGTGGAGGCGCGGGTAGTGAAAGTCTGTGTGCCGCGGAGAAGACATCAGTGGCAGCTGGTGACCACCATGCCAACAATTTTAGGAGCTTCCGCATTTAGAGACGTCAAAAGAGGCTTGTCAGACTAGCGTCGGCAGGAAACATCCAACGTTGGCTTTTTGCACACTTATCTTTCAAATTGGAGTAAATTAACCATCCAGTAGCAACTGAAGCAGTTGTATCCGCCTTATTGGATGGAGTAGCAGTAGTAGGGTTGAAGTGTGTTGTTTCGCAGACCGGTTAGTGGTGTACCCATTTAATCAGTTGATATTGCCCATTACGGTGTTCCAGGACTTAGCCTTTATGCAGTAGATACCGTAAAATACCTCTTCTACTGCAGACAAGAAATACATTGCTTTTCAACGTACACTGTTTTCTTCCATCTGTCTAGAGGAAATAGCGCCACAGTTCATCGACGAGTGGGTGGATTTTGAGATCACCTGTAAGGGTTAACTCATTTGAAAAAGAAGTTTTGAGAAAATCTGTAGGTCTGAATTGTTAAAGTGATTTACCAAAGATGTGTCTCTAGTGGAATAGACGTTTTGCCCTTGGACTATTCTACTTGTACTTTAGAAATGGTGGAATATTAGTGCACCAATCAACAAAGTATGAACCCCAAAGGCTGCATTTTATTTAAGTTTGGAGGGTAAAAGCATCGGTTTCCGGCTGTAGTTACAAGTTTATTTTTCCCGTTTTAACCAATGCTAAGAAAGCTTTGTCCTAGAGGGAGTCAGTAGTACTGCCAACGCAGTCTAGAGTTGTCTGATTGGCTTTCCCAGTTCTCAGCATAAACCAGTCTTCCTAAATTTCAACTAAACGTGAACTAATCATTAAAAAAATTAGTCCCTTATGCAATCTCGGGGTAGACTACTTAATAATCAGCCAGAATTAATGCTTCGGAGAGAACCGCGCTGGGGGTCGTCACTGACCGAAACGCATGTCTAATTGTGACCGAAAGTCTGCGCGACACATCATGCAGCGCTTGAGGGCCCCCTCTTGAGGTGATATCCTCTAATTACAGATTTTGTACCCTTTTGCTGTTCTATTTACATGATTGCACCTGCTACCACTGGTCTCCTGTCTTAATTACCGACAGGTGCTCCATCTGTTGTCAAGTTGTCAGCGGCCACAATTTTAATCCACCACCTCAGCTGCATGTCTTTGACAGCACTCATAAACCTCGGGAAAAAAAATTAAAACCAATGTTTGCAAGTCAAAAGTTTCTCAAGGTTATTGAGTCAATGGGCGTGACAATTTCTAACTCAAGTTTCAGAAGACCTGGATGACCTAGTTAACAATAATGAATTTATTGTAGGAATAAAATCCACCATTTTTTCTAGTTAGTTGGCTTTCCTTTGAGGCGTCAAGCAGAAGTCAAACCAAGGTGCATTGCAATGTGCTTTTCATGGTGGATTTTTTAAGTCCCAAAGTTGCAAAAAGCCGAAGTAGTTGGAGAGCATGTATTAGTAGCGTTTGGCGGGGATGAGCGGCTGCTGACATGATCCGAAAGCCCTGTTGCAGAGCGGATCAGAAGTCTGACCTGCAGAGAGGGCGAAGCGTCCACGTAAGTTAACACGCAGCATCAAGCCCCTGCAGTTCCATTGAAGAAGTTGGAAAAGTTATGATATCTGTTGGCATTACGGCAGCGATTGTTTGATTGAGACCAGTCACTGGAGCATTTTACTATAGATAACGTGATTAAGCGTATCACTTCAAACATTTTCGTCCCTACTTAAAATTCAACTTTGTTTTTGCCCCAGAGTTCCCTAGAGAAGCATTTAATTCTCTCATCATTCCATTTTTAATTATAAATTGTGCGCGTAGACTAAAGAACTTAGGAAATATTTTTATGTGGGTTATTTGTTCATCTCTTTCCCCTTGAAGTTCGAAAAAAAGGGGAAAACGTCATTGTCGTGAGTAATTCCTTAAGCCATACAACGGAGGTGGCTTTTTCCTCCCTTGTAATTGCATAAGCTGGATCAGATGAGGACGAGGAAGAAGAGGGTCAATAAAAAATTGGCGGAAATGTAAAGTCAATGTCTGGGACAAAAAGGTGCACGAGTGCGCCCATTTGGAAAGGCCTTTTATAGCATTGTGTTGACTTGATGTTTTTTCTAATTGCGTGGGTTTAACTATGCAGAAACTTTAATTTTCTTCTACTCTGTGGCCTGGCTTTTGGTTCATGTTTGTGGCCTCCCAGTCCCACTGCACGTCAGGTAGCGGTATCGCCTTCCACTGCTACCTTGGCTTTTTAATGCTGTGAGGAGGACCAGAGGCGGTACATCATAAATTTTTCACAGATATTTTCATGTCTAAATCGTAAAATTCAGGACCTTGGACACTTTAAAAATTTCTGCTATTGATGCATTTCAAAGTATCAGTGGATGGTAATGTTCCCTTCGTCAGATTTAGTAGCTAGACATAAAATTGAATTCCTGCAAAAAAATTTGCTAAGGATTTTTTTTAATTTAGACTAAACTGTAAAAAGGAGAGAAGCAAAGTCAGGCGTGTTGGTTTAAAGAATTATTTTTAAATCCCTGGCGAGTAGGTTACTGCAGGTTCTTGGTTTAACGAACGTCAGTGTTCGTCAAGGAGGTGACGAGCATTAAGTCCTCCCTCTGTTGTCAAATTACACTTTTAAATCTCCCCTTTCCGTTCCTAAACATACATAAAATGCCCTTTTTTAGTCAGCCCTCTCAAACCCGAGATTTGCAACCCGGAGTTAAGAGTAGAACAACGAAAATATTATTAACGGTAGTGGACAATGCTCCTCTTTGAAGTCGGACAGCCGATTTCTTTTCTAGAAAATGAGAGATTTTGCCCTTTTTATTTAGATAGATAACCTTATCTACCCTCCGGCTATTGCGGATATTAATCAAAGAATAACTTCTCCCTGCCTTGGTCAGTGCCAAGTGGCATGTCATAAACAAGGCCGCTTCATGAATATCGCCTCTAATCCAGTAACCATTTATCAAGGTCTGCCAATTTGACTGGAAGCTATCAGTCAGGGCATCGGAGCAACAACAGTAGCAAGGAGTTGCAAAGGTGCCCTCGAGTCAGATTCACGTGACGATTTTTCTGGCTGGGAATTATTTGGGAGAAGTTTTAATTGGTTTAACAATTTGAACACGTGATTGCTGTGGAAATTCGTTGCAATCCAAAGTTGATGGAGCTCTCCCACACAAAAACATCGAGGTTTGATCGTCGGAAGATGCCCACACCTTGTTTTGAGATCTCTGTCCAGTGTTTCCAGCATGTACTCTTCATCTTAGGGGTGAGACGACATTCAGCAGCAAGGAAAACTTGGTCTTTGCCTACTTTTAGTAGGTACACTTGTACACTAATTTCTTTTCCCAAATTTGTCTTCATCCTACTACAGCACTGCCTTCCATCTAGAGTATTCTGAACGTCCTGCAGGGCAGCAAGAATACCACAATTTTGAGGATTTCACAAAATCTTCCCCCATGTGTAGGTACTGCAGCCATACCTGTCAAAACGATTTTGACCCATTTAATCTTAGTCGCATTTTGTTTCTAAGACTTATTTTGGACCGTCTAAAGTGACTCCAAGCAATTTTTAGCTATTCATCCAATCAGTAAAAAGTTAGGACTGTTGTTTAATTTGTACCGCATTAGCTTACCTTTTGTCATTAAAATTAGCGTCTAAGTCCTATCCGGAGACGTTACAAGATGCACGACATTAATTGCAACTTTATTAGAAGTCAGTAGAAATGTTGGCAAGCTGTTAATGGAAAAGCCATGGAGGGAACATCGTGGCAACAAATTGAGAAGCCCGCGTGGCCGAGTGTATGATATAAAAAAGCACCGTCAATTATCTGTTTTTTACTTCAGTCCCAGCAGTCCTTTGAGGCATAGCGTCTAAAATATTCCCCAAAATCGTAATAAGTAGTAATGGAAGGCGATACTACTTGCCCACAGTAGGTCCGGCTAGCTATTAGCGTGAAAGCACAAACCATAGGTTCTACAGTCTCTGCTTAATTATTCAGGATGTTGATTAAAGAATTTGAATACAGAATTGGCGTAAAAGGGTACGAGTTTTATAAGGCACTCCGTCAATTAAGTCGATGTCAGAATAATTGCCCACTTTTATATTCTGATGAAGGGCTTAGTAAAATTCAAGTAAAAATATTGGAATGCTTAAAAAAAAATCGTAAAAATACGGAGTTGGGACATTAATTGGTTCTGTAAAAATACATTGGATACCCTACACTATAATTATACACGCTTTCCAGAACAAAAGTAAAATGCTACTGAAACTGTTTCAGTAAGGCAAGGCCACAACACGGCACACTTTCAACAGCTTTTACCCTCTGTACACTAAAACTGACCCCACCCACTTTCCACTGTATCTCACTTTGATTTCCAAATTGTTTGATAGCGTAGTGTTCGGGCAACACTAAGATGAGATGTTATTCATAATTTGGAGAAAGCTGAAAGCAATAGGGAACTTAAGGCTGAGTATAAGGACGAGAAGGTATCGCACTAACTAACTTTTCCCTGAGTTAAGAAAAGTTCCAGCCTGTTTACGCATAAGTTTTACTCCGTTGCGGAAGCAGAATTTCTTTCATATCAGTCAATTGATAATGCAATCAAGCTCCAATCACATTAGCTTGAATAAGTCAAAAAGTAGTAGAGTGGACAAAAAGCGCATTAGATACAAGGCACGGATCTATGTTTTTATTGCTTACAAGCATTTTGCGATTTTCTGCTAGCAGCAAGAGGCAAACAAAGTCCAATATTTCAAAATTTTTACGAATTGTCTTGGACACCTTATGAAAAAACCGACTTCTATTAACTATGCTGTTCACTTACTATGAAATTTTTTGCAGATTTTGCTGTTATGCTTAAATAAACTTTGGTCTTTAACACCAAACAATCAAAATCCCACCACGCGTTAAACATTTGGTGGCTATTTTTATCAAATCGAGTATCAGAGTGACAGACAATAGCCAATTCTTGAATTAAATCTATTTAACAAATAGACTTTCTCAAAAAAAAACCACAAAAACTCGCATGGAATCCAAAATCCCCAACGGATATAGCCAAATTCATTGCTTCATTTAAAACATCATTTTTGAATGAGCAGGACATTTAGTTAAGTGTACGCATAATTGCTTGAGCTTTTCGGTTTCTAGAAGTTTCAGTTCCACCTTTCAGCATGATAATCAGGTGCGGAGTAGTAAGTAGCACAAATTTCGGTAAAGCTTTGGCTCGTTGTGGCTTCTGATAAACTCGGTTAAAGCAGACGAAAAACAAGGTAATGCCCTTACACCCAAGCATTAAAATGTGCTATAATTCAGATATAAGATCACATAGATGCGATTTATATGTGGATGAATTTCTATGTGTTCTTAATCCATAATAAACAAACCCATCATAAAACAATTTTGCGTATTTTAGCAGTAGTAATGTGTATTTGAATAGCAATTGCTCCTAAAACGTTGCTTAATCAAAGGTCATCTTCATTTTAGACAACATTCTGGAATTTATCCACAAATTTGTGAGTATTGAAAGAAGATTAAAATATTTCACTCCTCCTGAGCAAGTATTTAGAAGCATCTTCATAAATTTTATTTCATTTCTTAAACGATGGATGAATAACCTTCCCAAACTGTTTTGTAACTTTTCGATATATCCGAAGCCACTTTGATTTCTGAATCAACCATTTAGCAGTACATTGGCGTAAAATGGATATAAACTGTGGCGTCATTAAAAATTTTGTTTGTACCTTTGGTAGATTTTTGTACAAATGCTATCATTACAAACATTTTTACATTTTTACAAATGCTACTGATGATTTAGAAGGTCGTGGGCTGCTCCCCAGCCCCTCGTCGTTTTGGCCTGAGAGTTCAGTTGTCCCTTCTTGATGGCACTTTCTGTTGTTAGAAATACGTTAGAGAGGGCCTTAGACAAAGACCTTTCAGATTTAGTTAGGGGAATAAGGTCACACAAATATAATGAGGTATACAGTAAAGTGCATCACTTTTCTATTTTCAGACCAAATACATCAACGAATGCATCGATGAGATTAAAAATGAATTGAAGACAGGAAATATAGTATCCAAGGCCAATGCTATAAATAAACTGGCATATGTAAGAACCTTTTTGGTGCTGATTTTTAGCTTCAAATGCTTGGATATGACATTTCTTGGGCTGCCTTCAATATCATCGAAGTTATGAGCAGTTCAAAATTTTCACACAAAGTAGGTTGCCTAGAAGGAGTTTTTATTTTCCGTTAGAGAATTGGTTACTTGGCTGCGTCTCAATGTTTTGGAGAGCAAATTGATGTGTTAATGCTCGCGACGAATCTCATACGGAAGGTAGGTTTGGGTGGTTTTTCATTTTAATCTAAATTAGGACTTAAATAGTGGAAAATTGTACGATACAAGCGTTGCAATTTCTGGTCTGTCCTGTTTTGTGACGCCTGACTTGGCAAGAGATCTCTGCGATGATATTTTGGCTTTGGTAAATTGTTGTGCCTCTAGTAACTGAGCCTCTAGACTGCGTCGCCTAAGCCCTATATAGCCAGAAAGGCTATTCTTCTATTGTACAAAGTATTTCTTAAAAACCCAGACGCACTCCGGACTGCCTTTCCACGACTCCGCAAAAAGTTGGAGGATCCAGATCCAGGTTCGATTTCTTAGCTACTTTTCCATATCTTTTTATCTTTTTCAAGGCGTTCAATCAGCCGCCGTGAACGTGATATGCGAGTTGGCCCGTAAAAATCCCCAAAATTACTTGTCACTCTCACCTGTCTTCTTCAAACTCATGACCACGTCGACCAACAATTGGGTTCTTATTAAAATCATCAAGCTGGTTGGTCCTTTTTAATTAATTTTATTCACTCCTTGACTTAGTTTGGTGCTCTTACTCCACTGGAACCGAGGCTGGGCAAGAAGCTCATCGAACCGCTGACAAATCTCATCCACAAGTGAGTTATTTTACTCTTTATTTGCGTTCTCAATACATGTCGAGTTTATTTATTCGTTCGCTACTAAGGTCCGCCTCAGGAGTAAAATAACCGCCACTCTAATATGATATCGCAATTATGTCCCAGGGGATTAACCACTTCAACTTCGTGATTGTTCGCAGGTCATGAGTGTTCTACGTCTAATTTGCTGTTTAAAACACAACAAAGTTGGCTAAACCAATTTTCATAAATTAATTTGCAAACTCTTCTCATGTGTGTAACTTCCAGGCCTAGATAAGAATAGTGACGGCAGCTACAAACAATACTGGTAGTGAAAGTGTCAATCTCGTGGATAAGGCTGATTGGTTAATTTGAACTGGTGTGAGTGAGTTCCAAGAGGGCGTTCTAAGTTGGATAGATGGAAAGTGATTTAGACTAAAGTTGGCTTTATGTGTGACCGCTTTCAACCTCATCCCTTCCTTCTCCTTCTATGCGCGTGCAGCACTTCTGCTATGTCACTGCTCTACGAATGTATCAACACGGTTCTAGCAGGTGAGTCAGTCTCTCGTGAGTTGTGTGTGTGTGTGCGCGCATCCACTCTCTTATTCTAAACTAGGTTTAGTCATTTTTCCTTTTTTGGCTCCTCATCACTTTTGCCAATTGCTACGATTCGGTTTACTTCTCTTGTAAGACAGGCGTAATGATTTCAATGCCCGACGGAGGTTCTCGCTTGTAATGTGTCACCATAGGGGGATTTTTGATAATTGTTGCTAAAGAAGGCCTGTTGTTGAGGCTTAGCTGGTCTTTTGGGTAATTAGATTCTCTTTTTAATTGCCTACACCATAAAATTCGTCGTATGTCATTTACTTTGGTAATGTTGTCGCAAAAACAGGTGTAGAATCGTACCTCTCCGGAGTTTGTGATGCCTCTAAATCTACGCATTATTTTGGTCCCCAAATTCTGCGAAATTTGACTTATTTACCCCTCAGTTAGAAAGACTGAATGACGTTGCATCTTTTTTTGAAGAAATGGAGCAATCTTTATGAATGCCATTAGGGAGCATTGCATGTCATGGCGAAAGTCACTTGCTGACTTGATCTCATTAGATCGAATTGGAGCTTTATTAAACTAACCGCTACCAGCACTCCTAACACTGATGCTGCCTTTTTTACCTCTGTGCCTTCTCCCCTCTTCGAATGGGTAAATCTACGGCCTTGGGGCTATATCTATGTATTTGTATTCTGTGTGTGACGTCTGTATTGCTGTGTCTGTTGTCGTCTTCAAACAACTAACACCCAATTGATCCTCTCTGCATGCCTTTGGTGCAAATTTATGCTTTGCTTGCTCCCTCGTTTGCACGTGCATGTTTATTCACTTCCTCACCTGAAGTACTCCTTTCAATTTCTTCAGGCGTGCCTGATCATCATGCCTCTATCCAGGTGAGCATCCTCATTTGTTATGACTGCCGATAGTGGGAGGGGGAGGTGGGCGGAACGATCGGTAAAGCATGAAATGTCCGATTTTCTTACGGACTAACAGTCGTCTAGCCTTCTTTGGCCTTTCTCAGTTAATGAGTTAATGTAGATACGAATCGCGGAATCATTGAACTCAGCGAGTTGCATGTGAAGTTCTAGCAGACGATTTACTTGTACAAATGTGTAAGCCTAATTATGCGCATTCATTTCGTAATACTTATTGTAGTTTATCAATCGGAACAGGGAGATTTGTAAATTAATTGACTGTTTCCGTGGTAAGGAAAGGCGTTTTACTCTTTAGACCTACTTTAGGTAACCTAACATTGTTGCAGAAGCAGAGACCTGAGTTAAGTATTCCTCCCAAGCCACAAATGGCTTCAAATGCCTCTATGCCTAAATTTGTGAACAAAATTTAAAACTTTTGCTGTGCTATTGCTCCGGGACACATTAGGCTGTGTAGAATTCGATTGTCGCATAGTCTTGCGGATTTCGTTATAGCTCTCTCTGAAATGGATTTCTGTAACATGTAGCTCCCTGTATACTGGTACATTAGTCTTGTTTACCGTTTCCTCTACTAGCTCCTCCCCTTTTGAGTTCTTGTATCATTGGAGCTTTGATTGAACCCGATAGAAGTGCTTTGAACTTGTCTACTTTGCGAAATTCACCTCCCTCCTCGCGAAGTTGTAGAACCTTCTCATCATGTTTGTTGCATTAGCATTCGGAGCAGGTGCTTTGTGTGGTAGCAAAAGGCACCGCTCACAAATAATCTAGAAATGTGGTTTTGGTAATGAATCACCCATAAATACGTGGGTCGTAAAGATGAAATCAAAAGACTTCTTTTTGACAATATCGACAAATATGGGTCTCGAGGATTGGATAGCCCAAGATTAATCTGCCAAGAACAGCCCTCACTTCATTTTTTGTCGCGAGCAGTGAAATAATTTGTTTACTCCCCAGTTAACAGGGGAAGTTGTGGATGCCAAACCAGTCGATGTCATATGACGTGCACTAACAATAGATAGTTGACAACAGACCTCAAATTCCATCAATTTTTGGTTGCCTTTTTTGAGAGGACTGTTTGTTGGTTCACTGATCAGCGACGAGAAACGGCTTTTTGTATTTAGTGTTAACCTACTGACCTCTCCACACTTCTACTATGCGTACCACTTCAGTCCCGAAGGACTGTGCCTCTTTCATGCACGTGCATTGCACTGCCGACGCAGTTGTTCACCATGAATCGCCCACTTGCTGAAAGTAAACTAATCACGGCTAAGTCCCACACTTGAAAACTCCAACAGACGAGGGTAGTTAATCGGAGGGGCAGATTATTCGTACGGAAAAACACAGGACATCAAACCTTGTGGTGTGGCAAAACTTGGACATAATGCGAAATGCCTCCAAAGTGGTGATGGTGGGGGAGGTGATACTTCCTGCTCTACCTCCTCCTTTGCGTTCCTCCCTTGCCATTTCTTCGTGTGATGGCCATCCCCTTTCCTTGATACTGCGCCGTCGCATAGTTTCATGCAAGCAAAGTCAACAGTTAAAAGTTAAAAATGAGGCAGAAAGGCCGACAAAGCATTCGGTAGAAGTGGGATTCTCAGTTTGCGGGAAAGGTGATGATGATAAGTGCTAATGATGAATGCTTTGCTGATTGTACTCTTGTAAGAATCTTTCTGCACGAAAAATAAGGCCTCTTAAATATATTTACCCCCCCCCCCTCCCATCCCCTATAGTTCGTCCCGGTCAAATTTCTTGCTATTTCGCCACGGCCGCCCATCGGAGGCACGCCAGATTCCTGTGGGTTTCATCTTTCTTCGTTTTTCGATTTTGATTTGTTCATCCCGATTCACTTCTAGTGACTAAGGTAATCGCTAGATAGTAGTTCTTTTTTCAAAAGTCTTAACAGACAACCACTGACAGCAAATTCGTCTCATCAGTAATCTCGCGATTATCTGCGTGCAGGCCTCTCCTCAAATCCGTGCTGAAGTTAAAATAACACTCCTGAGGATTAAAAGGAGTCATTGTGTTGCATTATGGCTATGAAAGCAGCCTTGTCAACAAGTGGGTGGGTTTTCTGGGCTGAACTGCAACGTGCTTACTTCCATTGTAGCTGCTTTCAGCTCATCTAGTTTTTTCATTACTCCCTTGTTTCGAAGACGCTCAACCATAGCCCAATGTGATCTGAATGGAGTATTTCGACTTTAAAACTTGCTCTTTCCAGAGAGATTGGACATTTCATACTTGATACAATTAGCCAGTGGAACGTCCGTTCTCCTCCTCACAAAGGGCTGTTTCCTTGCAGCGGGTGTATTCTTGGCTGATTTAAATCCTACCATTGTGGGCGCATTACAATCTTGTGTATTTATTAAATATTCATCCCTATTCTTATTTGTAGCTCTGTGTTCAAAAACTGCGGAATCTCATCGAAGACTCCGATCAGAATTGTGAGTTACTTGTAATGCCATTTTACACCCCTCCCTTCTTTTCCTTCCATGGTGACATATAGAATTTAGATTAGCTGGCACTTCCGGTCGTCAGAAATGCGACCGATCCGAAGAGGGGATAAGGTCCAGTAATGACTTAATGATCTCTCGTGTAAATTGTGCCTTCACCTTGTGATATGGTGTAATGTAGACCATTCCATTGATGATTTCAAGTTTTTGAGCTTTCTCATTGGTCTCTCGGTTACGAGCCAATCATCCTTAAGTCAATTTTCCAACCAGGCAGCTCATTGGCTAACTGCAAACGGATCTTTTTTTTTATTTAACCATAATGCCGAGCTGGAAAGATGTGCAATCTATGGATTTGGTACTCTTTAAACAGGGTCACGTCATATTAGCTTATGAAAACGCAACCATATTTCGTGGTATGCCAGTCAAAATGATTGTTTAGTTGGTGCTTTTTTAAATATTGTAACTTGTGAGTGTCTCTTCATTCACTTCAATCAGATTATCAAAAAAATCCGATTTCTTTTTCAGTTGAGCTCATCGCTATAAAATAATTTGTCATTGCTTGAAATCCCCCTATCATGAGGTGCCGGCTTAACCTGGTTGGTGTGGACTTGAATCGATTCTGGAAACCACAGACTCTTCTCGCTGCATTTGTATGGAACTTGGAAGACAGATAGAACCACCCGGAAGTTATTAAAAGAAGTTGATTCTTGTAATGAACTACCCAAAGACAAACATATAGCGTTTGGACAGCCGTCCTCATCTAAAAATTACCTGTTGTCATTGGTTGGCATGTGAAGCAAATTCTCCTGCAATGTCTACCATAAGTGGTGAAATTATTTACACCTAAATTAACTCGAAAGAGAAAGCTAAGCATATGAGCTACGAGTATCATGAATTATTGTCAAATGACAACAAACTTTAGGAAATCTATCGAGTTATCCCCCATTTCTTTCATGAACGCTGTAGAAACGGTTCTAGGATTGTTTGTTAGTTAAATAGTCTGTAATGGGAAGTTAGGCGAACGTACATACCATGGATTGTCTCCAAATGGTTCATTCTCTACCCCCACAATGCTAAACCACGTACCGCTTCATCCGTACAAGACTGCTTGCTTTGTATAGATGCGGTGCGATGGAGGTGCTATTCTTCAGACAACAATTGGGCCTGTGGTCTACTCAATGCAACTCGTGGCCGCGCATGAAAAGCTTGTTCTTTAGAACGACCCAGGATTAGCAAGTAAACTGGGGGAATGTTTTGCTCGTAGAAGGTAGTGCAAGCCCTCTTACGACATAATTTATCCCGGCCAGAGTCCTACGGATATGGCGATACTGCTCCTTTTCTCCCTCTGTATTCCTCCAGTGTTATTACTTCTCACAGACGGTCCTCTACAATTGCGTTCTCACCTGCAAAACAGAGTAGACAGTTGAGGGGTAAAAGTGGAGTAAAAAACGGAGGCAATTTTGGTTCTGGGGGCAAAGGCTTCTATGAAAGCGAAATTTGCATCTCCTGGCCAATTTTTGTTTCTAGATTGACCAGACAACAAGGGAAATCAACTTTAGCAGCAATCTAAATGTAAGTGAAAGGTGGCGATGCACACAGATATGCCTCTGCAAGCACAACTGGAGAGTAACCGATCCGAATTATGGTGTCTGCACTACGCAGAGTGCTTTTGTACAGGCCACGTCTCTCCCAGTTAGCTGCTGTGAGCACTGACGCTCCCATTTGCAGGTTATGTCGGCTTTGATTAGACCGCTATTTTATGCACGTTGAAGTCGGGATAATTTGAGGTCGTGTACTTATGCGCAGCCGCTTTTGCATCTTTTTATTAGCTCAAGGGATAATTTGGCATATTGTCTACGTGAAGCAGTCAAATAAGTAGTATCTGGCAAGGAATGTAGTGTATTTTGGGGATTCAGAAATTAAAATAATGTTCTGCGCAGTTTTCATCAAAGGCAAGTTGATTTATTGTCTGCGTGCTACTGCCTGTTAGATAAGCAGTTGCCTGCTTGCACTTCAGTGAAGTACCTGGGACTGTTGGCTATGGGCAAGATTCTTCGCCATCACCCAAAGAGTGTGCAAGCTCACAAGGATCTCATCTTGACCTGCCTCGATGATCGCGATGAGTCGATCAGGCTGCGAGCATTAGATCTCCTCCACGGGATGGTAAGTCGAACCAATCTGCTGGAGATTGTGCGTAGCCTTGTGCGTCACCTCTCCGCACCCGAAATTGGTGCGCATTTTCGGGCTGAACTCATCACCACCGTGGTCCGTATCTGTTCACAAGGCAACTATCAATATGTCCTCTCCTTCGAGTGGTGAGTTGCTAGCCATTTTCGGCCCGCCCTTTTATGTTTCTTGGACTTGTGGGTGTGAGTGGAATGCTGAGTAGGGCTTGAGCGAGTGGATGACCTGCCAGATGCATAGTTCGCCGGAATCTTGGATGAATGAACTACCGATAGGGTTATTTTATGGTCCTTTAGCATCGTAGTATAAGGGATGGTTCATGGGATCTGTGAGTGATCGGTTCGTTGAACCGGTTGGTGGTTCAATTTACAGGAGGAAGGAAAGGTCAATTTATGCATGGATGAGCGAAATAGGTGCTAGGTAGTGAACGACTAGCCGAGTGATTACCAGACCCATCAAATACGTCGTCGCTTTTGAGTGTTGGATGGCTCTTTGCCTTTCCAGTGGGACTCAAAGCTCTCCCCCTTGTCAGATTGATGGAAGAATGGATGAGGTGATGAATAAGCAGTCCAGATGGGTTTTGAAGATGTAATCCGCTAAATGGATAGTTCGCGCGATGGGATAGTGGCCGAGTGAAGTGAAATTGATGAATAAGGGCTTAGACAGTGAATAGTGAACTTGATGAACCTACGGATACGTGGGTCTTTGAAAGGTTGTATATCTGGCTGGATGAGCGGATGGCTTCTTGAATGGTTAGTTGGGTAGTCTCATGAATGACCAAACCCTTGGCTCAGTGGTAAATCAAGTGATGGTCTGATGGATGGACAAATTAATTGGTGGTTTTTATACGCCTTCCACATAAATTGACAAACAGTTTGATGGCTTGGTAAATAAATAAATGAAGGTATTGTTCAAATAGGCCGATGACTACAAAAACGCTGAATCTCTGACCGAAGTGTAAGTCGACTAGACAGTTCTATGTATTGGGGAATGTTTCGGTTTTTTGGGTGAATATCCGGATAAATTGATGAATCCACGAAAGGATCAGTGGTAGCTGATGAATTTGAGTATATTTTTTGGAAGGTGAGGCGAATGGATGCTCTAACGTTTCATTACTTGAAGGCAGTTGATTGGACAAATGGAAAATTTGACTGTTATTGTAGATTAGAAAGATAGGGACAGATTGGATGGAGGACTAATTGAACTTAGAACGTTGAATTAATGTATGACAGGTGGACACGTTCGAGCTTAGCAGATACATAGGCGGAGTCTCATTCTCGATCTCGCCTAATATTATCTCATCTCCTTACTCTTGAAGGTACATCTCCGTCCTCTTAGAACTAGCCCAGTTGAACCTCAACCGAGACGGAGAACTTCTGGCTAATCAACTCCTCGATGTGGCGGTTCGTGTAGCCTCTGTTCGGCCCTTTGCTGTTAGTCAGATGGTAGGCCACCGCACTTGCAGTATTTTTTATGAGGTTCAGCCTTTCCTGTTAGTAGAGTCCTCTCTACAGTAGTTCCTACCAAAATGCACTCCATTGTCTGATGGAACCTCGTTTTATAGCGTAGTGTTTTACTCTAGCCAATCGGAGTGAAGCTAAATCGCATCCCGTTTGATTGGCTGTACTAATTATTGCTAATTTTTCATCACATTTAGGCAATATTTTTGCGTTCCTGTAAGGGTATGATAACCCACTCTAATCAAGCCAGTCTGCACGACGTTATCTACGCAGCTGCCTGGATTTGTGGCGAATACGCTGGGTATGTGCTGCTTACCGTTTGTAGGTAGCTTTATTCTGGAGAAGCCGATGTAACTACGAGTACTTGTTCTCACTTATGTGTTGTGAGTTGCAATAATTTCATCATTCACCAGGTTCTTGGAGGAACCGCGAGAAACGCTAGAAGCTATGCTGGAGACCGCAAATTTGGTGGATCTTCGCGGTCACATTCAATCCGTACTTGTGTTGAATTCGCTTAAGCTCTACTGCAAACTTGCGGCCAAGTGGTTCACCGAGTCAACAAATGGTTGCAAGTTGGAAAGTCCAGCGTTGGAAATGGGGACTTCGGATCCATCGCTATTAGAGCTTCAAGCCCTTTTGGATCGTCTAATTGGACTCACGAATTTTCTGATGGATAAAATCGCCCTCTTTGTCCATTCCGCCAATCTGGAAGTGCAAGAAAGGGTGAGGGTCAGTATGATTAGGTGGCTTGGCTCCTTTAAACTTACTTAACGACTTCAGTTGATTGTTTTTAGGCTGTTTCAATTCATCAGCTCTTGCATCTCATAGCAAAGAGGCTCTCAAAGTTGCGAGTTCAGGCTGGAGATTCGGTGCCCAATTCGACTACAACTGCCGAAATCGTAGATTTGTTAGGAAGTGATGGTGATGGCCAGCTGGATCCCCTTGGTTCTGTGCAATTCGAAATCAAGTCGTGTGCTAGTGCGCTTCAGTTTCTTTTTGTAAACTTTATACTTATTTGGTCTGAATAGGTACTCGTGATCTATTTTTGAGGCAAATCGGCCCACTCTTTGTGGTAAATGCTCTAAATGCCTCATGCCTTTCTTCTTCTGAAGGCGTCAGGAGCCAGAAAAGGGCTTGTCCAAACCCACCTAGTATGCCGCAGAGGGCCAATGTAAACTTCAAAGGTCCGCATAGTGGTGTGTGCAGTTAAACCTCGTCCTTTAACGGACCCCCCTAGTAAAACTGTTGCCCTGGTAACGATAGTAGTCTCCCTATAGATTTCGTTCATTCTTAGCTGTTTTGAGGTGCTGTTATTTAGCGAGTATGTTTGAGCAAATTTTGAGCACATGTAACTTGAACAACACCCGAAGCTCCATATTGTTCAATAGCCGTTCCTGTTATGAGTTGATGCAGGTTCATCAGTTCACAACAGACGGCTTTTTTCACACAGTAACCACTTGTTGATCCAAGTATCCACGTCAGTTGTCATTGATATTTACAAGGTATAAAGGCGTTCAACTCGTTTGTCTACTCCTGCTGTTAGAGCATGAGTAACTCCTAGAGACGTGTCTGGAGGTTGTGTTGCTGTAGGCTTGTGGAAGCCTAGTAGTGTGGCCTAAAAGTCGTACCTTTAATTTTGCGGTGATAAAGGCTGCTCTTGAAATGATCTAGCTCCTCTTGGTTTCCTTTGAATAATACGTAACTCTGGTGTTTGAGGTTTTGTCCAAAGCTGTCCAAAGTGCTCCGCAGTAGTTTTATGGGGGAAAAGTACGTAAAGGGCTCGAGTATGTAGTTTCACCCTACATTCGTTACCCTGAGGTTGTTGTCACCTCAATATTACTTGACTCAGATTTATATCCTTTAAATGTGAATGCATTTTTAATTTGCATTTCAAGCCTACTAAACAGATACAGATGGATGAGCCAATTTATTTTCTTTCCAGAAGCGCCGCAGCAGGCATCACCAGCGCATGACCTTCTCGTGGGACTGCACGCTCTCCTCTACGAGTTATGCTCTTTTTTTGAAGGTGAGTTGAATCCAGTGGCACCGAAGGCTCAACGCAAAGTACCCGTACCCGAGGGACTCGATCTGGACGCCTGGATCAACGAACCGCCGTTGCCACCATCACAGCTGTTGGTAGCTTCGCCCATTGCCCTCTCCTCCTCTCAGGATATGAAGTCTAAGAAGACCAAACGCGGCAAAAATGTGTGTTTTTATTTTTCGTAGCAGTTGTTTTACACTGATGAGTTTAAAATACGTCTACGATACACAGATTACTTCATTTTTTTAAAAAAATTCCGGGATTTATAAGTGGAATGCATCTATAGCCAATCACGGCAGGTGGAATGGAATGCATTATTCATTTCTGCAAACTTCGGTTGAACGAAATTGCGTTGCCAAGTGACTTTTGTCGCTACGTTTTATTGAAATGCCCAGGTCTTTCTGTAGCTTCCTACTTCTAACTGTGAAAATTGTTTTCTTTCTTGGTTATTAACGTCCTCCAACTTCTTTTGAATTTGCGATGAGACTCACACCGTCTGCTTTCGATTTTGCAGATTGACATTAGGCCATCTGGCGATGGCATTTTCTCCGGTCTAGTGGAGCCCGAGGGACCAAAGCCCGTTCAATTATCACAGGCAGAGCTAGACGAGGTTAGTAACTTGACCGAGGGTGCCCCGCTACTGATCTCAAATTAAGTAGCTAGAAGTTCACCGCTGTTTTTCCTTTTTTGGGGGAATGCATTTAGATGCGAAAGCAACGTTTGCTGATGCAGGAGTCAAATCCGCACTATCTAAAACCCACGAAAAGTACTTCTCATAATCTTACCGCCCAAGATGAAGTGGCCATCCCAACTCCAAGCGAAAATGATACTCCCGTGGCGGAACCCCCCAGTGGCGGCGGTGGTGAGTCTGCTGATATGGTGTTGAAGAAGATAGTGTTTTGAAATTTCTCCTGTATGAAGGAATGATTGGATTGTAGAGCTGAAACTGGCGAGTTCGGACGAATTTGCGATGGAGATGCAGAAGCAATTCAAGGAGATGAGTAAGGCGAATGCCAAAGTTTCTGGGTGTGTTTTTATTTCCAGCTTCTCAATTACCAATTTTTTTCAACTTTTCACTTAAGCCTACGCTTTTAATTTTCCCAAAAAACTTCCCAAAATTGTACAATTTACCTCAACAAATTATGAGATACCCTTTTTGCTTTTTGACGGAGGTGGTGAAGCCGCACAAATGAATATATCAAACTCTTGCTAGAGGAAGGTTTTTTTGTTTAATGACGAAATTTTAATTTAATCCGCTAGGTTAATTACTCTTTATACTGGTTAAATACTTATTGGACGTGAAGTCTAGTTAACCTCCTCGCCATCGTTTCATTAAACTACTCGGTGAGGCATACATGTTGCGCTGACTGTTTTTAAGTAGTATGTGCATGGCTTAATCTCAGTACAAAATGTGGCATATTTTCACCCGATTTTTAGGACAACTTGCTGATACAAATTCGGATGTTTTATTCCATAAAAGATTCTTGCTTGATTAGATTTCATCACCATCTAAGTTATTTTCTAAGTATTGCGTAGGAAGTTTGATTTCTAGCCTGATTTTCATCATCAACTTTCAGATTTAGCAATCCCATCACCTTGTGTGACTAAGCTGATCTGCATCCCTTTGTCCTCATTGCATCAAGTCACACCGCGAAATCGACTTGATTTGCTGAATTCCCAATTAAGTAGTATATGACGCGCTTGGATTTTTATTGGTTCCTGTCTGCAGATCTCGCGGCAAGGCCACGAAGAAGGGACAGCGCTCGAGAAAGGCGGTTGTGGCTGAACAAGCGGAAGGTGAGGAGACAAACGAATTCCCCTCGAATGTCACTGTCAGCAATGTCATGGACCTGCCAGAGGTAACGGAATTTTGTCCAAACATGCGTCCGTATTTTTAAAAAGTGCTGAATTTTTGAGGCTACATTCCCCTAACCTCAACTTGTTCAGAGCCACCTTTCACTTCTTGTTCACCATCTCAGGCATGGCGGCTGTTTTCGGCTTCCGATTAAGTGCCTCCTGTGACTACTTACTGGGTCTTAGCTGCGTGGAACTTGTCTGTTTTTGTTGCCCACGTCTGTGCGTTCTACAACTGCCGAAGGTAAAAGAACGAACCCTTGAAGGTGACACTCTTGACCTGTCGGTTGCTAGGATAATTATATTCCCATTGGTTTGGTTCGTCACACCAGGTGTGATGGAAGAATCAAGCTCGTCTGCATCACTTTATTGGGTGTTAACGCTGGTTCATTTTATGGCTGTGGAGTTGGTGGAAATTGCGCGTTCGCCCTCTGGCGGATGTCTTCACTGGTTCGGTTATCCGCAGTGGATGTCACTCTTCCGTAGTGACTGGACTTAAGTGAAGGTGAAAGGGGACTCGAGCACGCCTCGCCATACTGACATCAGTGAAAGGCTCGAGACGCTGCAAGCAACTGACGGAACTCCATGCCACCATCATAGAGGTCTAGTCAGGGCAGGCTAACGTGTTTGCTATCAGGATCTCCAAAGAAAGCCATCCATCGCAGCCCTACCTGTTTCAGATGGAATTGTTTTCAGGTTGAGAACGCTCTGCGTCTCCTTTTTTGTTCGATACGCGGTCGTTCAAATAGCGATACGCGATTTGATGCAACTGATTGTCGTCAGCTGATGAGCACCACACGTCACATATTTGTGACACTGAGCCTATTAAACTGCAATATTTCAACGACGGTAGCACTTTCTTGCAGGGTGTCACACCCAACGAGTTGGATTCGCCTGACGAAGAGAACGATTTAGACCCAACCGATCCTCACCGCCTTCTGAACATCCAGTTGGACATTCAAGCTCCGGAGACTGTGGCCACCGTCACGTCTAGTAATGAGGTTAAAGTGAAAAAACGGAAAATGAAAGTCCAGGAGGACGGTGGAGAACGATCGAAAAAGGACTCTACTACCTCAAATGTACGTTTGAAAGCTGAGGTCATTTATTGCTGCTACTTATTTGATTGCCAGTAGCGTGCTCTTTGACACTTGTTAAATTGCTTGTTCGAAGGGCTTGAAACAGATCAGGGATCATCACCAGCCTCAGCAGGGTATTTCGGATGAAGCCTTTTCGAAGCTGCTGATGGGTTCCACACTCACTGCCGCCTGCCGCGTTAAGGTTCGTTGTCCCGCGACTGCTGAGGCTGTGAAGGGTTCCACTTTGGTGTCTGCCGAAGAAGCCTTTGTCGCCCTTCTGCACAACCTCGCCGCCAACGCTGGAGTATCAAGTTAGTGGGTTGGACTTTCGGCTCATCTCCTTTAATGCCTTTTTAACTAAGCGGCTTTTTCACTTGGAGTTGTTGAATGTGTTGGAACCACCGCGTCTCTCTACGCCGAGGTTGCGGAGATGGCGGTTTGCGTGTTGGTGAAACTTTCGGTGAGTACCATCAAATGGAATGTTTACCTCTTTCACTTCTAATGTCGGATTTCTCCACACAGGCGCAGACCGGATCCATCCTGATTGAAGCGAAGTCGAGCCAGGAAGCGTCAGCCGACGAGGCGGTTCGGCAGATCAAACAGTGCGTGAAAAGCTTCAAAGGTGATGACTAGTGCTCCTCCCTCCGTCCCTCCTTCCCTTCCTCGCTGTGTTGTTCGTGCGTCTTTCTGTCCACTTGTCTTTTGTCCTTGTCTCCAACACATTCCATCCATCCTCCTGTCGACGTCATGCATCGTAACTTGCCGCAGGATGATGACAGAAACCCATGCCCTCACCCCCTCCCCTTTGCGGTATCATGAGGTTGCCTCAACTTATTCCTCGAATTATTTCAGAGTATTTGACAACCTTTCTTGTGAAATGTCCCAATAAAACTGATTCCAAAACAGGTGTGCAAATCGTCCAGTGTGTTTGGGGACCCCGGGGGTGTAGATGCTCCTTTCGACCCAAAGCGTTTTGAAAGGTGCCGGGCAGGAACCAAACCCGCAGACCGCAGCTTCACTCTGGTTCGAGCTGTTCAGGCAGGACCAGACGATTCCCTCCCCCCCGACCCCTGTGATAGAGCAACAAATTGATGCACTGCAAACGTCCACTACACCCAAGCCAAAAGCCAGGTCGGAAGACAATGCACGCCCTCGACGGCTAGTCATATCACCTATTCTGTCACGAAAAGCATAATTACGAGTGCACGCATTAAGCGCCTGTAGTAGCCACGCCCACGAATACACTCTAACGCGATGAGGCAGATGAAAAGCGCAACGCCGAAGTAGCGCTCGTTTCTTAGGCTCAAAGAGATCACTAGGTGAGAGGAGACAATTGATAAGGATAAAAAGCCTTCTATTTATGTAAAAACAATAGGTTATCGACTTGTGTTGAGTACAAAAGAAATGCACAATTAATTGAATCACTATCTTTTCACACTCCCCGCCTCACCAGTAGTAGTTCTCCATTTCGCGTGGAGCATCGTAGCGGTCATATCCGTCATCAGAGGCTAAACAGGAACATCGTCAGACAGACCAACTCGACACCTACCTTCCACTTTTGAAGAAACAGATGACGATGGCGGCGGCGCACCATAACCACTTCCACTCTCGCCCCGGCGAACATCCCCGCCTCCATATCGGTCATCCACAGGCCCCGAAGGAGGAGGAGCGTAGCCATAGTCACCCCCGCCCGTCCCATAATAACCAGCGTTACCACTACCAACATCATTAGGCGAATCATAGTAGCCACGGGATGGAGGTCCTCCAGGAGCTCTTCCACCTCCATTATACCGTCCAACCGAGGCAACCGGAGCACCGTTCGCACCACCACCAGGCGTGGGAGGCGCAGTACTGCCACCGCCGTAAAATGGCGGGCCGTAGTTCCACGAGGTGCCGGCTGAACTGCCACCACCGCCAATATAACCAGGTGATTGCGACATTCCATGGGAGGGGAAAGAATCGAGAAAGAGTTCAATGTAGCGCGTCCCGATCTTTTCACGATCCTTTTTCATGGCCTCCTTCGCCTCGTCGTGTGTAGCAAATTCAGCATCCGCTTCACCCGTTGGTCGACCCTGTGCATTGTAACGAAGAGTAATGTTGACGGGTTGCACAGGGGTGAAGAACGCAGCTATCTCATCAGTCGTGGCTTGGAAGGGCAGACCGCGCATGTGGACCACGTGAGGTGGGACACCGCCGCCACGAGGGCTACCGTAGGGACCGCCGCCTCCCCCAGAGTCCATTGAAGGTGGACCGTAGGGACCACGAGGGCTCGGAGGGCGCTGGTCGTAGCCATAGGGGCGGGAGTAAGGACAAGGCCGAGGTGGACCACGAGGACCACCGCCGCCGTAACCATAGCCGCCATCACCACCGTAACCGCGATAGGGTAGACCAGGCGGTCCCGGTGGTGGCGGTGGATTGCCATAGTAACCGCGATCACCTCGAACTCCGTGTCGCATCATGGGCCCAACGCCACTACGTTCCTCTAGAGAAGATTTCGGTTATATTGGAGAAGGAAAGAAAGGGAACCTACTATTTATTTCGTGCTGCTTCCGAATTGCCATTGAGGCCTCCATGCCAGTTGCGTCGAAAATTTCGATGTATCTGAAGATAAAAGATAACCTCACGGTCAAAAGCAGTCCACAGGGTAGGAGACCCAATTTCATCTCGAAACCAATTAAAATTGGTAGATGCACGACGGAAACCACCCCCAAGACGATCTTAAAGGCGGAAACCCATGTAACTATGAAATGCCAGCGAATGGAGGAATGGGGAGGGAGAATGTACGGGAAGAGATGAGTTACACACAGAAAATATCACCTTCGCCCTATCTTCTCCAAGTGCTTCTCCTTTGCCCGAGCTAGCATTTCGGCCGAGGTGAACTGGACATAGGCATCCCCCGTGCAACGGCCCAGATGGTCGACCAAAAGCCCGATCCCGTCTGGCGCTATTGTGAGATCTGAAGGCCATCACCACAGCCGCAACGACACCCGCCACCGCAGCCCCCATCACCACAAAATCGGTCGACCCGTCCAGAGAAGGAATAAGATAGAAAACCAATACGTATCATTCACCAAATACAACCAGCACACATTGGCAAATAATCATAGCCGAGAAAACGCACACAGGAGAACACGCACACACCTAGATAAACAAATCACCAGAAAACGTTCACCCTTGACCAATGTCATCGACCCAGGACTCATACGTCGACATACTCGCCGCCCCAAATTTCGTAACAAAGACCGACGACAATAAAACACGCCCATCATCAATTTACAGCCTGTTACACCAAACCGTACCGCAGACAAACTAGCCAAGTGTCTGATCCGAGAATAACTGCATTCTCCCATTACTCGGCCAACGTGCCCTTGAATCGAACAAACTACTGATAAACCGCGGTGTTCGATTTCCCCATAAAACCGTAGAAGCGGATGCGTTAACTACCAAATCACCGCAGTTTAGAGTAGTTAGGACGCCACCTTTAACATGCAACACGCTTAGGGAACCCAAGTGCGAAGAGCACAATCACTATGAGATGCAACCCATGCTCAACGGTCAGCAAACCCAGTGATCTGTAGCGACTTCGAGCAAAAATGAATTCCTCTCGATGGGAGAAATTCTAAGCCACGGGAATTCAGAATGACCCAAACCACAGATGCCAGATTATCGAGTACGCCGGAAAAGAGGACAATGAGATAAACTACCCTTACAAGGCAGGGCAATGCAAAAGAAGCTATTCACTCACCGTTAAAAAACCTGAAGATGTCCTGCTTTTCGGTGTCATAAGGGAGACCGCGAAGACGGGCGAAAAATTCCTTGCGATTCCGATCTGGCTGCCAACCCATGGCGCGCTTCATCTCAGCCTCATCGGAACGGAAAACTAGAGGAGAAGTTAATAGTAGCAACAAAGTACCCTCAATGTATCGACGCCCCATATGTTCTTTGTGGTGCGCCATTGCCCGCTCAATGTCGTTTTCATTGTCCAACTCAACAAAAGCTTCTCCGTTGGATCGACCGTTCGGTCCTTGAGGAAATGATATTCCTCGCTTACCACCCTTTATCGTAACATCTACGTACGGGAGGAATGAGGAAAAGAAAATACTACCTTTGAAGAAATCGATTACATCATCCGCAGTTGCAGAATAGGGCAAGCCTCGAATCCGTAATATAGGAGCCATACTGGCCCGAATGTGAAAGCTGCAGCAATTTGAACAAAGCGAATTCAACGGAAAACGTCACATAGGTTCAAAAACCTAAAAAAGAATAAATGTTGCACTGTAAGCACAACAATTAAAAGTTACTACATTTTTGTGTGTGCAAATTTTTAAGAATTTTTCGATTCAGTCAAAAAAGAGAAATTAACGAGTAGCCAAGCGTATCGCGTATTAAGTTGATGCAACAGGTGTTTCGCAACAGACTATTGCATTGCTACCAGGCGCATTTGTTAAACTTTAATTTCCTTAGCTTTGCAACGGAAACTCTGCCGAAAGTATTAGGTGTCTGCTTCTCATTTCTCGTCTGGTTTCACATGTAATGACCTTTATTCAAACCTAATGATAGTTGAGAGAAAGCACTCCACTTTTATCATAAAGCTGTCATGTATTTAGCCGGAAGAAGGAGAATTCGCACACTTGGGCAGAGAATTGTTAGGAAATTGCTGCAATAGTCGCAAGGCCACGACGCAGGGTGGGATTTGATTTCGCAGCTTTGGTAAAGTCCAAATTATTAAGAGAATTGCTACAGATGGTAGCAAATGGTAAAAGCACACTAAATGATCCGAAAATGTAAAAATGATTACTGCGGTGGTAGGAATGTATGCACCTTTGGCTTAAATTGACATTGCTGCAGTAAACTGACAAAACATATACGCAGCTTCGGTTTTTAAGAGCAAGTGTTGTGAACATTAGCTACATGGTAATTCAGTTAGTTCGATGTTGGTTTACTAGTTAAAATATTGCAACAGTAGACTAAAAGGCTTTTTGGCATTTAAAGTTGACAAAAAGTCTGTATTGATTTATTGTTGAGTTGTACAATTGTGTTTAATGCAATAGACTGTATTGAGCATGGTTGCTAAATGATTGTAACAGAGAAACTGGTCCTTGTGTAAAATATGAATTTCGCCCGAGCACTACGTTTTGATGTAAGTCAACTTTGACTCTTACTGGAAAAAAATTAAACTGTAAGTTTAATTATCATAAAGCCCTACTACTCATGATTCTTCGTTCTTTAGTCTCAGAAATTTGGTGCGAGTGTAGTCCCATTTGACCTTGGCACAGCCACGTTTCACGTCCGCCCATGAGTCAAGCCGACGGGACTTTGAATGAAACATTGACAAGTAATGTCACTAGGATATTTACGCCTGATGTTGGACTAACTACGGGAGCCTTATTTCTCATGGCTATCATTCCCATATACATTGGCGCACACAAATCAATTAAAGCTCTCAAGGAGTCCCTTGAACCGGATGCAACTGATATTACCGTTTTCCGTCGAGATGAAGCCGTCATGCTCCCAATCTATGCTAGTTGTGCCCTTTTTGGCATTTTCTTGGTGTTTAAGGTATTGTGGTCCCTCCTCCTCTAAGCTAAACTTAGATATTTGCCGCTGAGCACATCAACATGCTGCTATCGATATACGCTCTCCTTATCGGCACTTACACTGTGTTCTTCCTCATCAGGTAAACGGTTTCATCGTGCTTACACTGAATTTCAAGATCATATGCTGTACGGCTGTTCCCGCGGCGTCTTCGAAACACACACTTCACCTTAATACTCACTGAGTCGGAGAGTGACGCTCCTATACCACAAAAAGGTAAGGCGAGCTTTCTGCTTTACGCCTTTTCCTTCTCCTGCAGAATCGGGGCGCTTTCAGTTTGAGAGGAGGGATGCCGTTCCCCTGGCAATCGCACTGTCGGTCGGGCTAGTCTATGTGTGCTCTAAAGTAACCAGTTTTGTTAGCTTATCTCATTCTATATTCTAGCACTGGGTCGCTAATAATATCATAAGTATTGCGATCGCTATCGCGGGTATTGAACACCTTCATCTGGATAGAGCTATCAATGGGTGCGTTCTGCTTTGCGGTCTCTTCGTCTACGATGTTTTTTGGGTCTTTGGAACTGGTGTCATGGTCTTCGTTGCCACAAATTTCGATGCACCAGTCAAAGGTAGGGAGAATTTGTGGAAGTCCTTTTCACTTGCTGTTTAGTCGTCTTCCCGCGAGATTTTTTGACAAACGGATTCTTTTCAAAGGACGTTGGAATACTTGGGCTGGGCGATATTGTTGTTCCCGGTATATTCTTGGCCTTGCTCCTGAGATTTGACAATAAGTAGGTTCTTTGAAACTACTCATGCGTCCCTAGGTTGGATCGTAATGGCAGTCGTTTCTATTTTTGGACCGGTTACGTGGCTTACATCATTGGCCTGCTAGCCACTTTCGCCGTTCTGTACATCTTCCGCCATGCCCAAGTAGGAAGTGTTTCTTTCATCTCAAACTTAGAGAATCAAATGAATTGCTCTTTCTAAGTTTAGTCTTGTTGCGTTTTTTTGTTAAGCCTGCACTTCTCTACCTCGTTCCTACGTGCTTGGGATTCCCTCTCGCCATGGCACTCATCAAGGGTGATTTTAACGAACTGATGGCGTAAGTTTCTTAATCCTCCGTGTTGTCGTGTTGGAGTTTGGGTTTTCCTTTGATCCCCCTTTATTTTCAAGTTACAAAGACATTCCTTTGGAGGTGGAGGAACGTGTCAAGGCTAACCGGGAGGCTGCTGAAAAGAAGGGAAAGTAAACAGTTAGGCTGCTCCATACCTTTGGTCTTGCCACTCCTTCCCTCTTTTTTGCGCATCTTCATTGACTTACCTGTGTTATCGTTTTTTTCGTGCGGTGTCCAGTTGCTTGTCTTTCTGTCACTCGTTGACGCATTGCAGAATGCAAGTGCTACTTGGATTCGGGTTGCCTTCCTACTCTTATGACGAATTTTTTTAGGTAAAGTTAACCCTTCTTAATTGCTGCTAATTAAGCCACTTCCATTTGGCGAAAAACTCATCACTGCAGTAGCTAAGCGAACGAGCCCGTGTAGTTACACAGGAAACCTGCCTGTGTTCGATTTGGTTCTTCTTTTGCGCGTCGTCTTCTACGTTGGTTATCATAACGAATGTTTGGGCTAAATCAGATCAACCGAGAGGAGCAAATGTCATTATTGTGACTATCTATCAAAACCGGGGCGTGGGTAGGGGTGTTTACCCTCCCCTCTCGAAGATTTCAATGCGCTATGTGCAGTTGTCCCGGTTTTGTTTTATCTGAGACCGGCCAGTGGTCGGCAGTCGGGGCCTCTCTCGTCTGAAAGCAGTACAACCCGTTAAAATACGGGGCAGCCTGCCCTCATTAAACTGTTTTTCGTTTTTTTTCCCTTAAGTACAGCCGCTGTCAGATCCAACATTGCTTTGTGGATATTGGGTCTACTGTCTGCTACAGTGTAGCGGTCAAACCATCTCCAGAAGCGAAATAAGGAGCGTCGTCTGCTTTCCTCCCAAAATTTAAAAAGATTGACGGAATACTGGCACAAGCGGTATGAACAGTACCCCGTAACACCGTCTCTTAGCTGTCCCTACCCATTGTAGCAAAGTTACGAGTTACTGGTCGCGCCGCTGGGACTTGAAAAAAATAAGATCAAGGATTGTTAAAACATTTTTTAACAAAGACCTGACAACTACTTTTTCTCCCCATCTCTCTGTCGTTTTCGAAGCTCGTGTTCTACCACGCTGGTCCAGTTAATGTTGGGGTAGAGGTTTCGCATGCGATTAATCTCCGTTACCTCGGTGGAGGGGTTTATTGTTTCACTTTTGATTTCAACGCTGCCATGAATCTTGTCAGATGGCTTCGTTTCAGCTGGAATTTCGATGCGAGGATGTTCCCAATCCCCGCTTTGGAGGTCGTGTTCTGTTCTTTTCCGTCGTCTCTCCTTAGCGATCACCTTCTCCCAGTTGATATGCGGATATTCGAGCCTTAATCGAAGTATTTCCTGCTCTGCCGTCACCTTGGGCCCTTTTACCCTCTTCTCCATCTTCAGAACAACTGGTGAAACCTCTGGAAGGGTTACAGGTTCAATGTTTCCTTGGCCAAACGTTTCATCTTCACAAAGGTCGTTCTCTTCCAGGACGACGGTCCAGTGAATGTATGGATGCTCACGTCTCATCTTCTCCACGCCGATGTTTTGGAAGGCGCTCCAGTTGACGAAACGGTAACGCAAGTTAAGTCGATCAATAATCGTGGAGTCAAGCTTTTCTCCCTCCTGCATGGATTCGCCTTCTTCGCAGTTTATGATGTAGTCCCAGTTGATGTAGGGTGATGCATATTTCTTCTCCACGAAGTAGCGCCAATCTACGCAGGGATAGAGTTCTTCTAGATACGTTACATGTTCTCTAAAGCTCTTGCACACCTCCGGATTCTTAAAATTAACCGATTTTAGAGTGATGGGTTGGAATATGGCCGTCGTGATGGCATTCCAGTCAAAATAGGGATATTCTCTCCTCCAACGTTTGATCGCACAGTCACTCAAGTCCTCTGTGATTACATTCTCCCAGGTGACATCCGAAAATCGCATATTCAATCGTTCGATTGCCACTGTTTTTGACAATCGCTTCATGCTTGCATCCCCACCGCGTACAATGCTCTCCCATTCTAGTCGTGGAAATCGCTTTTTAAGACTTTCGATCTCTTTTTCACACAAGTTATTGCGAATTACGTTGGGCCAGTCAATGCACGGGTAGAGATTTCTTAGTCTGACAACTTTCTCCTCGCTCACAATGTTCTCCCAACGCACCATTGGGTGCCGAGCCTTCAGCCACAAGGCCCGCTCCGCACACACAATTGCCTGCCAGTCAATTTCGGGATGTTGTCGCTTCAATTGTTCCATCTCCGCCTCGCACAACTCATCTCGGACCAGTTGGTCGAAATCGACATCCGGATAGGCGGAGCGCAGTCTTCGAATTCGTTCTTCACACACAATACCACTCCAATTAAGACAGGGGAACTTTCTCTGGAGACTTTCAATCCTTGCCTCACACAGTACTGTAGTCCAATCCATCTCAGGGTTTTCTGCTCTCAAACGGTCGATCTCTCTTCCACAAGCGTCCTCAGCGGCAATTTGGTTCCAGTTTATGAAAGGATATTTGGCGCGGAGAACGTAGGGTAGCTCTGTGCGTAGAATCTTCTCCCAACGAATGAAAGGATAATTGTCGTGAAGGCGACGTACTTCAGCTTCGCAGACAATTTCATCCCAGTTGATCTCGGGATGGAGAAGGCGAAGACCCAGGATCTCGGCTCGACAGAGCTCCTGTCTCGCCAGCTCGTGAAGGTCGATGTCAGGGTAGAGTTGTTGAAGTTGAAGGATCTCGAGCTCGCAGATTTGAGGTCGCTTCTTTTGAACTGTCCGTTTTGTGTAGGGAGCGCGAGCTATCATCACAAGCATAAAGCCGATGGCTTCCAGATAGAAGTAGACAATGCAGACCAACAGACCGATCATGCAGAGGCAGATGAAGAGGACTCCGGCTGTGCTAATTGTGCTGGTTCTTCGGAGCTGCATTGTGGACTGACCTGTCTCTGGTGGAGGGATGGTATCTTCTGCCGAACCTCCTAAAGTTATCGGAGTTGGAGGTGCTTCCGCACAAAAATATGGGTTCTAAAGGACAGAAAATTTTTACAGACTACTTATATCAGTGAGATTTGGGAGGTACCACCAACATCTCTTTTTGGTGGGGGGAAATAAATCCTTTGTATCAGTGGACCCTTACATAACTCGTAGAGCAGTCGATGCACTTAGTTTGACCGGGCTCTGGTTGGTAGGATCCTTTGGGGCAGAGGTCACAGAGATTTGCGTGAGGAGTGTTTAAGTCAACTTTTTTGCTTTCGGGAATATACGTAGCCTTACCAATGGCTTTGTAGACTGTTGCCTTAGTGCCGGGGGGACAGGGCACACAAAAAGGTGGGTTCGCTATGGCCAAGTGTTGTCCCTCAGCGCACACTGGCCATGAGTTTTTATAAATGATCTAAGTTGATAAAAAGTTATGAAAAGTATATTTCGAGTGAAGTTTTAATATTGACACCAATGCCCTACAGACACATTCTCCGAGGCTGTTTTGAATTCCATTCTCTCAAACCAATCACGAAGATCCTCCCTCGAGTCGGTTAGGTCGGATTCATTCCAGCTGAGTGTAAAAGTGCGGAAAGCTGTGAAATGAAGTCGATTCCCGACCATTGGCCGAATTGGTGCAACTCGATTGTTAATTGGTCGGAGGGGAGGAGCAAACTTCCTGCTCATTGGCCACTTAAGGGGGATGGAGGCTGCGCCCCTGCGATCAACGTAAAGGCTTACAAAGCAATCGATACAGGCGCCTTGAGGAGGTACCTTAAATAAAAGTTAATGGAATTCATTGACCGACTGCCAATGCCTTGACATCAGTGGCCCTATTCTACGGTAATCAAATCGTCAAGAATTTATAATGGTGTCGTTGTTCTCCGCCGGCTAGTCAGGTAACCGAGGCAGGCATCAAGTCAAGGAGATCCGCAGCGCTCATGAAAAATTCGCTCCTTCGATCACATTTTAGGCTGTGGTAATCGTTTAACACAACTACTTTATAACAAACTATATGTTAAAAGAAGTGGTAATTTCCGGTTTGCCTATTTAACAATCTGAGCCCGGGGAATGCTGGATCCTGTCAGAGCTGCGGTAGAAGTTATTACCTCCGTGACCAATTCGAGGCCGTTGTCCATAGCGGTTGCCAATGTAAAATGCCCGACAAATTGTGACAAATTGGTCCTCCCAGCTGTAAAACTTAGCGACAGAGATGTACCACCCTCACTTATCTGCATTGTCAAGCTGCTCTCGATGATTTTTTTTTCTTCGAGGGAAGGGATTCTCAAGGTCGAATTTATGTGATATGCAAGATTGCCCTCATAGGTAGTGCACTGGCTAAACAGAAAAAATAATACACACAAAGTAGTTGCCGTTTTGGCTCTGAAAAAAATGGTCCCTAAGCCAAACCAAAAACTCAAATCTTACTAGTACAAGCTTGGAAGGGTTTCTGCTTAACTGACGAGGTGAATATTAATGGTGATTTTTTAATTCAAAATTGCTTTTAGAGGCAAAATGATGGCCTTGCAACTCTAAATTCGTCACTTATTGATTGAAACGGCATCTTTACCAAATTAGGGGATTGGGGCTTTAAATCTTCAAGCAAGGCTTTCTCTTGAAGGGGCTGTTGAAGCAGGAGGTAAAAACAGCCTACTGAAAAATAGCAATTAGGAGTTGGGTTGTAAGTCGAATAGTTTTATGGATATTGGGAAAGCTTCCAGTAATGTTTTTAGAGCTTTAGACTTGTCAAAAATGGAAATAATAACCTCACTTATAATTCACTAAAGTTACTTTTTATCACTAGCAAAATTTGATTGGGTTTAGCTATAGTAATTTTGCTCCTTTGCAGCAAAATAAAGTGTTTTTAAAGCGCAAGACGAACATTTCACTACTGTTCCATCTAATTGTCAGCAGTTCCGCGATTTCCACCTTCGGTTGGGTCGATATTTTAACCCTAACCAACCGTCCTATCAACCGAAGGAGATAGAAGTCTTCTACAGTTTGTCGATTCATTAAAAACGAGTTCACCTTAACGATGATTGATAGGCCACTGCCACGAGGCACCTTTGCTACGTCACCAATCAGAACGGTGGTGAAGGTAGTCGCTTTTTGCGTGCAAAGTTGGTTGTGCACGGTTGACACAAAGCCGTGCCCAATTGCTGTCAGCGGAGGTCCGCATGGATGTGATCGCCAATATCTTAGTGGTGGGAGTGATGATGCGTCCTCGTAAGGAACCAATGGTGCACGGTCTAGAACGGCTTGGGGATCCAACGCCTCCTCCAGGAATACTGTCCTGAAAGACTGAGAAAGGGCGCATAAATAGTTATTATTTTACATGACACTAGATGCCACGGTCAGAGTGATGCCTCAAACCACCAGAAAGGCATTTAGTTTGTGTGAGAAGTTGGAAAATTTTGTTACTCTTATCTGCTCACACTTTCCTTGTCCAGTAATTATACCCTGGTTTAAAACAATGCCATGAAAGTTGGGACACGCTGAAATGTGTTGCTATGACAATCAAAACGCGGCGGAATAGTAGCATTTAAACATAAGAATTGTCGACTAGCTCCTTCTACCCCTTCGTCTGTGCTTTTTCTCTATGGCCGTATACTTCTGGCCACACTTACGGTCTCTCAGTTTTCTCTACAAGTGCTTGATAAAAGATTGGGGAAAAACTTTAAGGGTTTTATTAACTTTAATTTAAACTTCGGGAATTTGGTTTGTCATTATCTAATCATAAGCGAATTGCGAGTTCTGCAACCAATGCAGTCATGAAATGAGCACAGAGTAAAAACTCACGCCTCCCCCGCTCTGGTGAACTTGCAAACCATCAAGAATGTCAAGGTCACCCGGGGAGAATGTTCCTTTGAAAGGTATACGAAATCCACCGGTCAACTCAGCATAGCCTAGATACACCTCCAGCACCATCCAATTAAATCGCCTGCCGACTTGACGAGCTTCAACACAAAGGCTCTCCTGTGTCATTTCAAAACTGTTTAACGTTTTTGGATGATAGTCATTCTCGCTGCTGAAGTGGACGAAATCTAACCGAAAGCCCACTTGAATCTGTTCGAATCGCAACCGTACTGTCCGATCAAGCGGACCAGTGTGAATGAATCCTGACGTTGTTCTTTCCAGTCGTTTCCTTTTCCATTCATACTCATCCCATTGTCCTATGAACTTGATGCAACTCCAGGTCTTTGATTCTTGTACACACTGAGGATCTGCCGCTGTTATGGTCTGCGGAACACCGTATCTACCGAAGGAGATCTTTGCAAAGGACAGTGGAATCGAGGCCGCTTCACAACTGACATAAGAAGTGGCAGCAAGATCCACCTGAAGAACAACGGTTGATTGTTGGTAGAGAAGGATGAGGAAAACTCCACGTTGAATCCACTGACTCTCGCCAACATTTTCAGCACAGGTAAAGTAGCCGACGGTTCCGGTTTGAGCCACAACCTCCACCACCTCCACACCAAATGCCTTGTAGCTATAAAAGCGACGCTGGAAACAGCTGTTGCTAGGAAGGGGAACTAGAGCGCTGGCTAGAACACTAGAACCAACCGGAGCTGTAGCACTGAGGTACCAAGCATACTTGGAGCCCCTTTGAGTATGGAAGCAGCGCAGTGCAACGCGTTCGCCGCGGAAGGCCTGACGGATTTGGATCTGAGGTGGTGGTACCGTGACGTTAATTCGAAGACTTCTCCTGGTGGTGTCTTCAAGAACGACAATCTGGGAGCGTTTGTATTTTTCGCAGTGTGTAATGTCTCCGGAATCCTCTAGATCTTTTATGTGGAGGCAGGCGGCCAGACAGACGTACTGCAGAAGCAGCAAGCACTTTACAGACATACTTTTTTAACTACTCATCGATCTATGACAATTTAAATTTTTTCTATTCTCAACCGATTACAGGTTGGAATTGTAGGAAGCTAACTCAAAACAAAAAGAATTCCGGCGAAGTAGATTTGTAGTAGGGCCGAATCCAAAACGCCCAATCCTAGGCTATAAACACGTCCCGTAAATTTGCTCAATCTCTTGATGCCGACCAAGGGAATTATTTTCTGTACATGTAAGGATTGCCATGGCAACAGAAGATGCTATTGTTTGAATGGCATATAGGTGTTAGAGGAGACAGTTTGAGAATCAACGGACATCATCTGGGCTATGAGCAGACGTCGATCGAACCTCCTAGCCAACCAAATAAGGAACCAATTTGTAAATGCCCCGCCTCAGATTCGGGTAAGTCAGGCTTCCCTCAACCGTAGAAAGTGCGATGATGGAAGGTGATTTTACAGGTAGGGGTATTCAGGACCACACTTTCTTCTTCTCCTTCAGATGACACTCGGCTCCAGTTGTGCACCCACTGACACCTGATTAGTAGCCTCGATGACAAGAGATGGTGGTGGTAGAACTGGGTCCGCCTTGAGCATTGATTAAAGGGAGAAAGCTGTCTTGATACCTAGTGTACAGTAGTGGATTAGTGGGTGTCTGTCCTCACCGCTACATCTTGATTGGAATTTCTGCTAGCTAACCTAATGTCCACAGGATAATAAACGACTGGGCCGCCGGCTAGAGGTTGGAAGCAACCGGCCAGACAGGACTAGCTCACGACAGTCGCACCGACTGGACGTAGTAGACGGCAGTCCCCACCTTCCACTACCAGCTATTTAGATTATTCCATTTCTTATTTTGTGGAAATAAGAAAACAGATGCAATGTCAATTTTTCCCTAGAATTACCAGAGGGTCTGCTAATTGTACTCGGATTTCTTGGTTGTCACATTTGCAGATTGATTTCTTGCGTAAGAATGATGAGGTCTTCGAAACAGAGTCCAAAGACTTCATTCAAACCCTGGCCTCCTTTCAACAGGAGTTGGGTCAAATAACCTCCGTATTTGACAGCAACAGCGGCAAAAAAAGCATCAACCAATCTGTCAGAGGTGAGTTCAAACAAGGAGTGGAGTGCCAAGTAATTCCTGAAGATGTAATAAGGCATAACAGCATGAAAAAGCTTCATACTTCACGTTTCGATTGACTGAGGCGCTGTGAACATGGGCAGCGCATCATGTCATCAAGTAGGAAATCCAAGTTTTTCTACCTCACTGTTCTTCACCTCAGCAGTGCTCTTCTTGGCCGCCTTCGGTCAAGTGTTGACTTTCCCAGCCGTGGATTTCGAGGGATCGACATTTATGCCTCCTTCGATAGTCCCGTGTGGGGAAAATTGTCGACTTTATACTGCACCAGGCTACACTGTCCTATATGACTTAAATCCGATCAACTTCTTGAAGTAACTTCACACTTTTAATGGCGTGTGACAATCTCTCCTCACCACCTTGTTCCCATGTTGGTTTGGGTTCAATCCATTTGCCAGGGCCGTCGAGAACTTAGCACTCGCTTACGTATAGGTGCCATTGACTGCACCATAGTAAGAGATTTTACAGAACTCAAGTCTGGCATCGCTTTGGTTGCTGCTGTTTCTAACCGGCTGCCAAAAATGGATGTGATGTTGACAGACCATCTGTTGTGGTCTTTCACAGGTCTATTTTTCCTTCAGCTTTAACCTTTCTGCTAAGGCGTGTATTTTTGGCGTCCTAATCACGAGATCTAGAGTTTATTTACTCGGCCCTACGAATTAACCCTAAAGCTATGATAAGTCTCATGACTGCAAAAGGATATCAAGAATGGATCTAAGGCCATAATACAAACGACGAAGGACTAGATCTACGGAAACTAAAAACTGGCGTTGACAGATGTTAAATTTAAACAAAATCGCCATTTATTCCGTGCCTCACATTCGTTGTTCATTAGGCACGATTTCTGGCATACGAGAGGCTTCTATTTTATTGGTTGTTGTAGCCCCAGAGACTTCGGAGTTGGCCGATTTGGAGAAACCGGATTTGGAAGGAATGCTGAAATCCATGGTGAATAAATACACGGCTACAAAGGTGGTAGTGAATCCCGAAATCACCCAGAAGGTTCAGGTTGCTGAATCGGCAGCCATTGCAAAATACCTTCAGTGCGTTTGTTGTTTGACTTAGCTAGTCGCTTCAGTAGTCAATGAATGGACCAATTTTACTGGTTTCCCCACGTTTGCCTTTTACTTGTAGGCTGCCTAAGCTAAATGTTAGTTGTTAATTTTACTTCTCTTGTGTTTTTAGTCAGCTGGATTTTCAAAAAAGTGTTCTGGAGGCGAGCGCTGCCCTCAAAACGTATGCTAGACCCGCCACTTTAGCGTAAGGGATTGCTACTTAAGTCCTGGCAGTAGTAGTATCACACACTATAAGTGGAATTTTGCCGTGACCCTTCCTTGTAGAAGTGCAAACAGTTCTGCTATTTGGCGGCCGCCTCTAACCGCCAGAACCAGGAAACAATTTTCGAGTAGTCTAGATGACATGGAAAGCAAGGATGGGTTAGACAACGAAGAGATTGCTGCTGAATTGAAGGAGATGAAGGTGAGAGAAGCTTTTGGCTAAGACATCTAACAAAACGAGTCTTTTTATGCGGACCAAATTTTGTGGGTAGTGGGGAAGTAACTTTATTAGGCAATCATCAGGAAGTACCACTCGATTAGGGTTGGTTAAGTCAAATGGTTAATTTATGTTGCATTGTTCGCCTCTTGGTAGGATGAAATAATAAACAGATTGATGAGTCACGATCGCTTGATTGAAAGCAGGCGGGATAGGCTACAGAAGCGGTTGAATGAGCGCAGGATGGCCGCCATGGCTGTGAAAGAGGATACAGAGCGAAATCACGCGCAGGCTATTCTTTCCAGGCAGGATGAAGTTGAACACAAGTGAGTAGCGTTGGTTGTCTGTTCTCCTTCACTTTTATAACGCTCCATTCGCTCGCCATTTGATATCTAGCAAAGTATGTTGCTGAGTAATCATTGAAACACATGACTTTGAGTAGCTAAAGCCTTACTTTTGTTAGTCCTCTCACGAATCCGCCTCTCATTGCTCCGAATCTAGAATGCATTTCCTTTAAGCGTTGACAAGGCGAAAATGGATATGCAACGCAAACTGATGTCGCGAATCGAGGTGCAGATGCAGAATCGGAGTGAAGTGCCTCAAGCACGAAGGTGCGTTAGGTAACTTAACTGCCTATGTACAGCTCGAATAATGTTTAACAGTATTGTAGGAATGCAAGTCATGCTTGAATTTTTAGTAGGTCTCACCATCACGGAAGATTATTTGCCGCTAATGGAGGGAAGGGCTGCGGGACTAGAGGCCTGATTGGTAGACTTTGCTGCCAAGCAAAATTATAACCCATAAACATTAACTAACTAGAGCAGTTGAATGTGATTTAAAAGGGAGTACCGAATTACTGCTCCGTGTTAATGCTCATGCACAGATCCTCTGACCGACTTTACAGCCAATATAGAAGGGGTTTCTTAAGGAAGTTAAGTAAAAGGCAGCTTAGTGATCATTTGGCTAATTTTGCATGCTCTCATGAATTGTTATTTTTTCTTAATTTTAGTGATACTGAACAAGACTAACCTGGAGTCAAACTTCTCAAAACATGTAAAACAAATGGATGTAATGCTCCTTAATGGTACTTCGAATACTTAACATTATCTTGTTAAACGCACAGTCAATAGAGTGCCTAATTTTAGAACAGAATTTAAAAAATAAAGTTGGCAAAGGACCGGGTTTTTCAAGGCAGGGGGTTTGCTTAGTGTTTTGGTAGCGTTAATTTAATAAAAATCTCTTCCTAAAATTTCGGATAACCAATTATACAGATCAGAAAAACATTTTCAGGTACAATTAAAATTATTTAATTAATTAAATTTAGAGGGTTAGAAGAAAGGGGATTCATTAGGAACTGTTTTGGAGCATTCATTCTCATTAAATTGGAGACAAGAATGCTTAGCCTATACTGAGTTATTTTTATTTTTATCCATTAAAGCATTTTAATTGTATTTTAATAGTAAACGTCTCCATTTAAGCACAATTTTATTCAAAGCACTAATTTCCTAGTTTGTTTTAGTATTTAAATTGCATAATTTCGGGCGATTGCTTGAAAAAGCGCCTGATTCGGACGCAAATATCGGCTTTTGTATCTTTGTGGTGTGTGGTGTGCGTAGGTTGGAGTTTGGTTTTGTTTGATGCGTCAATATATTTTGAAGGGAGTGCTGATTCGTTTTGTGGTTATAGATGAGATTGTGTTGCATAAGGTTGTTTTGGTGTTTTTGAAACCATTTGGGTTTATAGGAATGTTTCGCATTACTGTCGAAATTCCACATATTAGAGGCGTTCCATTCGTTTCCACCAATTCTTATTCTTTACAGGCTTTGGACTGCGTTGTACCGAATTGATTGCCATGTGTGTGCAGCTAGTTTACGAATATGTCTTCCCCAAATCCCAGTAATTTCTCCTACGTTAGCATTTCGTAGGTTAGTGCCATGACATTGGGGCGTCTTATTGTTCCTCCATTCTAGGCATCTAATATTTTCTTGGAGGTTGCTTTGACTTTTGTGTTGTTCTGCTGTCGCGAAGGTTTTGGTCTGCATATTGATTTGCATTCAGAACCCAATTCCCCAACTGCAAGATCTTTTTCAGTAGCCACGTTTATCTTTGTCATTATCGCCTATCTGCTTCGACTTTTTCATTGTTATCAATGACAATAATCCTGCCCTTACATTTCAAAATTTGTGTGATTTATTCTAGGCGCCAATGTCCGGTGAAAATTTTACTAAGGCAGTAAGTTTTGATTATTTCCGCAACTGCCCTATCAGTTTGTTAAGTTCTGCTTAGATTTTCTATTTTGTGCAACTTTTCTTTGCATTCTTCTCCAAACGTCGCTTTCAGTATACCACGCAGTTAGTACATTTGATTGGTTAACAAATTCGCCAATGGTTACACGCTCCCCTTGCAGGCAGGCAGCAGAAATTCAGGTTCTTGGTCGGGCTTTGAATCCGCGTCTATTGACGGGGGCGGCGACGCTCCGCCGTCCACCTCAGCGCAACGATCTCAGTGCATCACTACCACCGAGAGCATCAACAGTCTCGAGGTCGTCTTGCGAGTATGTGACTGCCTTGGCGTTGGAGAATCGTTTAAGATATTAGAGAATGCCTAACGCCTTTACCGATACCGTTGCCTTTAGGTGAATTACAATTTCCCTATCTGATTTTAGCAATACGGATATGTGGCACTTATTTTCTATTTATGGCAAATGATTAAACCAAGCTGTTGGAAGAAGCCATAAAATATAGCAGTGGACAATTGGATGTTGGTGTCATATTGGAACAGTAAAACAATCGGGCCGTGGTGGGTGATTTTCCACTAGAACCTTAGAAGCGAACATATTAATAACTGTTCCACTGGAGACATTGTAAAGCAGAGCGGATGTATTCTTCGAAAAATTTATTCCTTTGTATTCTCCTCCTCTTCGCTCAGATCCCAAACGCTGAGGAACGGACAGATGTCCACGACGTATACGATTCTTCCAACCGGATTTTTAGAACGTTTTTTATGGTAAAGTTTAAGCAAACCGCTGGCGGAGCTACCGTTTACGCTCAGGCGGATGCACAAGTGGTCCTCTCACCTGATGTCCAATCTGCTCCTGGTTCTACCATTGTCACTTCTGTGCCTGACAGTGATCATAATGACTACGGTGATCAACTTACCTTCCCGGTGGACAATGCAATTATGAATGGTGGTTTTAGTGATGACGATAAGATTGATGAAATTATACAACATTTGGAGCTAACCGAGTAAGTCTCTTGACATTGATTTTTCCGACTATTTTCCACTCTTTAAAGACGATGTTGTAAATTTTTCTAGTGTGTACCCTGCACCTCTATTACTATCATTAATAATAAAGGGGTTATTGAGGCTGTTCAAGTCAAATTGAGCCTTCCGAGGACGCTATCATTACGGTCAGGGTTGTCACTGTCGTACAGGTGCCCATGAAACACTGATTTCATTCGGTTTTCTTTCTGTCGAGTGGGTGAGCGTCCTTTCACCGATCCGTACTCCTCTTGAAACCCTCTGTAAGTGAGGATGTTTGCGCATTCGTCAAGATCATTAATACCTCAATGGATGGTGTTTACATTGGTCAACTAATTGGGCGTCAACTGTTAGTAATGGGGCACACCATTTGGAGCTACCATGGTCAGTCGTCCCATCCCTGTGACTTAGCGCTTTTGAAGGTGTCTGTACAGTTGGATTTCCGTGGTTTCGCAACTTGCAAGGAACTTCATCACCACTGGCTGCCCGTGCGTGTTGTCACATGGCATCTTGAATAACGGTGTGTCGACTGGCACCAGCTGTCAGTACTCGTGATAGAAGACACTTGCGTACAGTCCCGTCACGGCAGCATCCTTTCGAACATTCTTTGTAGCATTAGTGGCACCATCAGAACTCCTCGCACGCTCATCTATCTAAACACATGCGTGTTCAGCATGAAGGTTGACACGATTTACCGCGTAGTAGCATGCCTAATTAAAGCAGCTACCACCACGTTCGTCTCATTTGGGACGTCTGGGCTCTCACCTTTTATGTTGGCCATCGCAACTACGACGATGTCGTGTGGGAGTAGCAAATTGATGTCTCCGATTTTCAGCCGTAACAGTGTAGACCTTCATGAATCAAACGCTTCTTGAATTCCAGCATAGAGCGCCAAGTGGTTGATCGGTTGATCTCACTGGGTGATACCATTGAACAGCATTGCGGAGAAGAGATTGACAAACTTCTGGCCAGTCTTCGGGTCATCCAATCTCCAACCGAGACACTTCGCAAAATTGCCGAGTAGTGAGTGCTCCTCTTCTATCCTCGACTACCCCTCTTTCCTATTTTGGCCCTTTTTTACTAATTCTGCTGCATTCAGCATTTTTAAGGAAGCTCAATTAAACTGGGGTCGAATCCTCGTCTTCTTTTACTTCGTCGTTCGGTTCTTTCTGCGCTACGCGGCGGAACGTCTGGCGCAAGGTCTTGCCAACCTCGCCTCCATAGTTGCCAATGCTCTCAAGGATATCTGCACTGC
The DNA here is from genome assembly GCA_000469725.3 of Echinococcus multilocularis. NCBI lineage: Eukaryota > Metazoa > Platyhelminthes > Cestoda > Cyclophyllidea > Taeniidae > Echinococcus > Echinococcus multilocularis. Next base: position 7,042,174 of record LN902846.1, on the reverse strand, counting down.
TCGAATCTTCCAGTGGATAGCTGACCACGGTGGTTGGGTATGAAGAAGCCCTTAAGTTTTTCCCCAAAGTCTATGTTGCTGTTTTGTGCCGCCTTTCGTGGTCACTCTTCTGCTTTTTCGGTCATTACGATGTGGTCGTAATCATGGGCCAGGACTGCCTGTCATATGCTGGTTTTCAATCGAGGCGATCACAAAGCCAGCAATTCCAGTTGATTTGGGTGTACACACCGTTTTATTTCCCATATTCGAGTGAATTTTATGGACTAGTCACTGTTTGTGGAACCATTTGCCCAAAGTCAGAAATATGTAGTGTGAAATGTTATTTGTGTAGCTTTACTGGGGTAGTATGTAATTTCGACTCTCGCATGCTGCTTACTTCTCACTCCAACTTCTTTGGGTCCTGAGAGCAGTGGAAGGTTCAGTTCTTCGCGTATTTCTTATGTTTAGGACATCTCCATGATTGACGTTTGTCATTTGTGGCTTTGATGGACTTGCTGGTGTGGGGGGCATGTGTGGGTGGATGTAAAACCAAGAAAAAGTGGTTATTGGAATCCTCTTCATTTCAGCGTCGTCTTACACCCATCGGAGGCGCTATTGCACGAATTGAGAGCATCAAGCCCCTTTTGTCCTCGTTGACCTTCCTGATCCTTGCCCTTGGCACAGCATTTTTCTTGGCTCGGGCCCGAGCCTTCTTTTGAAATTCCGTCGAATTCTTTTTATCGTACCATCTTCATACCTTTTCCCTTCCGAGTGCCTAAATCCATAGTCACCAGCACGGACCCGTGCTTTTTTAATTGGCCTTTTTTGCCCATCGCGATTTTAAACTTTCATACCACCTTTTTCGTATGGCCGCTTCTATACTTTTTATTGGTTAGATTTGCTCATGGCAATAAAAAATGAGCAGCCACCTTGTTTTGTAAAGTCGGGATAGCGGTTTGCTTGAAGTAAGCATCTGGGTGTGGCCTGTCGGCATTGCGGACCAATGGAATTACGTCCCCTAGAGTGATCAGCAGATCTACGGGCGTATCCCGACGTGATGCTGCAGGTGAGCAATCAAGCAGCGTCCATGGTTGTGAGGCAGTAAAGTTGGGATTTGCCGGGCGCTCAGTCCGAAAGAAATCACTCTTGATGTAGTTGATGCTCTGACTTTGAAAAGCCCAGGAATTAGTCAACACCGGCTACTTGATGACAATTAAAGTGTTCCAATCACTCGCATAACCATGTGGATGTTTACTCCTCGTTGATTTTCCTCATAACAACTTGTTGAAAGGGTAATCGGCGGTCAAAAGTTGGCTTCTCCGTCACCACCACAGATAGAGGTACACCCGTGTTGGAATCCGATTTACTTGCTCCTGTTCGTGCAGAGGCCGCACGCACAAGCTTTCACGGTGCCGGACAAAAGTGGTGAGAGAATGCTCTTCTGCTCAACAGTGAGACACTCGAATGGGGTTACTGTTTCAAGAAGCCCTGTGCTCTACTTTGCCCCACAATCAAACCGGCTGCAGGCATGTTAAGGCTGATGATGACCAACTTTGAAGCGAAGTAGGCTATACCGTCAAGTCTTTGCAAGCCAAAGTCTTATGGATATTGGTGAGGCTCTGAGTTAAGTGAGTATGTGCCGACGTAGGGGATTAAGTTGAAAATGAGTGTGAATTCCATGTTGCGAAGTGCCTTGTATTCTGCAACCTTGGAGGGACTTTTGCTTTCAGCTGTGCGCGCTTTTCCACATTCCCAAAATATGGTAGAAGTGTTAGTGATGTTGGATTCGGCCAAAGTTTGACATCTTAGATTACGCCATTTGAGGTGGCGTAGAAGTCTATTTGGGCGAACAAACTTACTCCAAAAGGGACAGCAGTTTTAACCCTATTGGTTGGATACTCGTCTTTAACGTGCCGACGTGATTAGCTGCACTTTTGGCGACTTTTAACACCTTCTTCAGGTCAATTGTCAAATGATGTCACACTTGTTTGATTGTCAACACTACTGGTGAAACCCCCTGGTTTCTCAATATTCACCATAGGGATTTCATTCTCTTCTTGCGGCTGATTACATTCCTCGGAGAGACATATGACCACCGGGAGCACTACGAACGTCACTCCAGAGATGCGCATGGTAGATTGTTACCCCTCTATATCGTACAATTTCCATAAAAGAGATTTTCATCCTCCTCCCCCCAAGCTTTCGTTATGAGCGTGTCTAAATAAACGCAGCAATGTGTGGATCGGTCAGTGCCTGTAGCAAATCATCCACTAGTTGTATTTCTCCGCTCGCTTCCAACCACCAAACCTTTACAATCGTTGGATTCCATAATTTCATGGAGTTGAGTAAGGCATCGACCGGACAAAGTGTACCCGACCACCATCGGGTTGTTGTGCATTTCCAGTATTTACATTGTTTGCAGCAGTTTTTTAGATCTAAAAACAATATTTTTATCCATTAGTCATCGTGTTGATCTTTAGACGGGCAGAAATGGCTTATGACAAGCATTTATCGCCCTTTTGCCTGTCCTATGGGATACAAGGAGTGTATTTAATTTGTAACACAAAATATCCGAATACTACTTGCAGGAAAATAAGTAGTGTGTACATCTCGATCAAATGCTAGGCATTTTTGACGGACTGATACGCCCGCACGATCATGCGTCAGTGACGGTGTCTGTGCTCACCAACACAGCAGTTATCCAATGCTGTGAACACGAGTCCAGCTCCTGGAACGTCTGATTCTGACCACAAGATCAACGCATGGCACGGAGTGAAATCGCACAGGACCCGAGTCTGCCCGTTGGGAGCAGCGAATGCAGTCACCTGGGGAAGAATCAACCGAATTTGATTGCTAACGTACAAAGCACAAATTCATTCTGCTCATCTCACTATATGCACCCTAAAGTGATTCAGCTAAGAAGTATCACCACATCCACCTCACAGCCGCACTAATCTAGCCCCAAGTAATTTCCACCTAAATGCAAAGCCTCAAAGTTCGCAACTTCCAAAACTGTATCGAAGTGGAGCGAGGCGAAAAGATATATGAACCACCAAGTGAAGTTTGAAGTCCCTAAACCCTGAGGTCTCTGTTGGACTTGAAAGCACTTAACAACAACCACGACGCTGGTGTTTTGCAGCGACCGTACTTCTTTACCCAGCCGCTGCTACAGGAAACTTGCTCATATGGGGAACCATGACTGCATGCGATACCTCGAGGTCATTGAAGTTGGTTCTACCAACGCCTAGTTGCATTAAATAAATTGCTTAGGGCAAGGAGTTACTATTAGAAAATATTACAGCCCAAAACTACAGCGAGGAATTCATTTTAAAAGAGTGTATGGCGACATAAAAACAAGTGATCATAATCAGGTAACACCCGACTACTCAAATAGTGGGAGTAGCGAGTGAACTGCAACACTTCGTCTTGGAAACAACTGAATAAGTGGACGCGGGTCGCGCCGTCATAAGCACAAAAATAAGTAAATGCGACTTATATCACAAAAATCAGTAATTTGAGCTGTACAGGAAGACGGAGAGCGGCGACTTCAAAGCGAATGGGTGAGAAAGGAAGTGGAGGTGGTGGTGGTATCCGGGGCAGGCGATGGGGACGGAGAGTGTTGCCAGGGTAGAATCCTTGAGACCTTGAAAAAACCGCTTTGATGCGAGAAGCAGGGCCCAAAAAGAGCTGAGATGGCTCCCTTCAGGCGCAAAGCCACCTGGCCAATTAGAGTTACTGTGGCAGTGCGTGTGGCACAAAAGTGTTGGCGTAGCCAATGAAGACACTCTTGCCTATTCATGCAGTCGAGTTAGGGAACTTGTTTAACAAAAGTAATTGCTAACATCGGATAGGCGAAAGTTTCTAAGTAAAGCAGCTGAGAATCCCCACAAAACCCTCTCAATAAAACAGCATCCAGCGCGTTACATGCATTAATAGCAGCAGGATCGTGGGTACTGTTGTTGAATGTTTAAATCAACTAAAGACTAGATTCCGAATGAGTTTTGCAGGCAACCAAAGATTCTATGAACAATACAATAGAGAATTTTAGAAAAAAAGTGGTGCTACAGAACAGTAAATGGAAAGGATACGTAAAAGAGCGCTGTGGGTAGCCACCGTTGCAGTAAAACACGCAGCAAATGCCGTCAGCAACGCGACCCTCGATGAGATAGCACCTTGGTACGAGATGATGTAGACTGAAGCCTCGGTGTCGATAGAAACACAGTGCAACGCGATTAGTGCACTCGGTGTGTAGATAGACCGCACGACAGGGCAAGTAGGTTCGGTGTTGTTGCCACAACCATCGAACAAACATGACCTGATGTGGACTTAACTGAAGCGCTGATGACATCTGTTGGGAAAAGTTGCCAAAATGTGTCTATTTAATGCACTCAAAGCGGGACAATATTCTGAAGCCAATCTCACTGACATACAGGTTCATCGGATTCGAGAAGTGGCTGATACTGCAAGGTGCTATTGACAGCAACGGCGCAGCTTGAAAAGTGCCTTTGCCTTTTTGCGTGATCAAGAATTACGGAGAGGAGAAGAGATCCTAGGTGTAGAGAAGGAACACTTTACAAGACCCAACACCAAAGCCAGATGTGGACTAACAGTCCGAATTTTACTCCGTATCAGTTATTACGCAGCTGTAGTCGCAAGTTCCAATGCAAGTCATTCAGTGCTTCCTTCTAGTAGAGTATTAGATTACAGATTTCTTTTTCATGCGTGTTCTTTAACACCTATCTAGAAATTCGTAGAAATGACAATAATTGTTGAACTCAGGAGTCAAGTTTGCCAACCCAAAAACGGAAGCTGGCATCCAACAGTCCTAGTAGTGATGGTAAATTACGCGAGAATTGAAGGCGCATTTAGAGCTTCTGTAGCATCATAGCAGTCCACATTCGAGCACCGAAGCAGGTGGATAGATAAAAAGTTGTATGACCATGCAATTCCTAACACTCAGCACTTTATTTCACACTACTTAAACCTGTTTTATTGCTGTCGGTGGCGTTGTGAAGGGGACAAAAATAAGCGTGCCTATAATTTAAAGAGCTCATTATTGTCCGCAACCAAAAAGAAATCATAATTTGCATGAATAAAAGCCACATTAAAGAGCAGCAAGTTCATGCAGGAGATTTCATAGCTAATGTACACATATAAAATAACTTAAAACCAAATTGATAACCCCATTCAATACCTAATGCATAATTAGCCAGTAAGGAGCATCAATTAGCAATTTAAAAAGATTATGTGAGTTGTAGAAAGTACCAGATAAACCCACCAATGCCACATTTGCGATACCGCGATGTGACAGCTAAACTGAGAATGTACATTACAACCGAATCAGCCGCTAATCGTGGGTGAATGATTGTTCGATCCTAGCGGAAGAGAGAAAGGGTGAAGATACATGATTTCAAACCAAGGCCGGGAAGTGAGAAGAAGCTCACAGCCACTTTGCAACTGCTGAGGGCGCGATACTCGGCTACGATAAGACCGACAATATTCTCCTCCTCCACTCGCAAAATCTCAAATTGACGGTAGTTGGCGAGAGGGAGGCAAGCAAGAAGGGTGAGATAGCGGCCGGTGCAGACTAATTCACTGTACCATATATCTGGATAGCGTACAGGGAAACACTCAATGCAGAGGCGCTGAATTGCCCCGATATCAGATGGGCGCGCCAAACGTAGCTCGACCGCACTAACTACATCTGACATCCTAGAATAAATTGAATATTTGGAAAAAAAACAGTTTGTCGAATTTAAGGAAGCAGCATAAATTTAGACTGACACAAATAAAGTAGCAGACAACCACCAGGATAACATTAAAAACAAGAACTAATGATTCAAAAGGCCATTTACTCTAGAGGTGATGCCCGGAACAGGATTATGGACTTGGAAAATAGTGACTGAATTCCATGCGAGCACAAATGGAGCAACGCATCATTTCGTGCACACTGCCACTCGGCATCATAAGAAATCCATAAAATCCGGTTTCATTGATAGTAAATGAAAAAAAGCACCCATAATGTCATTTAATACTGGCATTTTGACGTTGTTTTCAAGTTAAAAAAATTTATATAATTAAAATTTAAATATTATTTTAACGAGTAAATATCTATGTATAAAAGTTTATAAAGATGGCAAGAATGCTACTTATCTTCCACGTTAAAGCAAATCACAAATTGTTGAACAAAAGCAAAGCATCTAATTTTTGGTATTTTTCAGCCAAACCTTACTACTCTTAACCCTTCACCGCGCCCCTCTTCAAGCTGTGCACCCGTGTGCACCAAGTCGTTGCAACCATCCTGCATCATAGGACGACACAATCACGCATCAAGGCGTTGTAGTAAAAGCGCCCACCAAAATTTACATCCATCATAGTTCTATCGTGCCATCGGCTCTACTCCCCTCTCACCCATCAGCCAGTTCAGCTCCCCAGGTAAGACGGAGAGCCAAATTTGCCTGTTCTATGGCCTAACACAGGACGCCAAGCCCAGCCCCGGACCAAACGCACTCTACATCCTCATTTCCCATCCTGCTAACATGTTCATGCGCCGTTGAAAAGGTCCTGACGCCCACTACTGCACAACCCACGACAGTTGGACAATTCCTGAGAGGCCACTTCCACAAATCTCCCGATCTCGACATCGGCACCCCCACGTCCAATCGCGGACACAGAGACGCCCAACCTCGCTAAATGCGGGTGGAACGTCGCAGTGCGGCTCCAATATGCGCGCCTCTACAATGAAAAACTGGAGGCGAGTGGATAAAGCAGTATAAAATGACAGTACATTGTAGACGTGAGAGACCCAGCTGTCAAGTAAAATGCATACACAATTAGGAGTCAAGAGATACAGGACAGACACAGAGAGAGAATTAATAAAGGAGGAAACAGAGAAGAGGTAAGCAACGGACTTCTATCGGTTGGTGGTGGTGGCGGTGGCAGCGACGGCGGAGGAGGAAACGGGAGCGGGCGCGAGAGGCGGAGGCGAGGAGAGCGGAGGAGACTCCGTAGACGCACTCTTGACAGCAGCCAAGGTGGTAAAGTGATGAGAGGTCTCCAACACTCCCACTGAGAGGGAAGCCGACGCGCTGGAGGAAGGAGACGGTGGCTCCGGTGTGAAGTATTGATCTGCAGCCGACATCGCGTCCACTGTAACACATAAACACACATGCGGACGTCAAGGCAAGTAGAGGATAAGCTGCCAAATGGAAGCAATTCCAACCCGCCCAATAGAAAGCCGTTGAAATTTGGGGAATCATGCGAGTGCAGTCATGCGGAAAGGCGAAGTAGCATGCATAAACAACACCGACGCAGACGACGTAGACTTGGAAGCCGAAACCGACGACGAACCTTGGTCTACGAGGCTGCAGAAGCTGGAAGAAGCCACTGAAGCAGTCTCAGACGCCCGTGTGGCGGGAAGGGAGGAGGAGAGGGGCAGGGCAGCTGCCGTTGTCGATGCAGACACTGACGAACCGCCCTGTGTTGTTGCAGCCCGACGTCGAGTTGAATGATGGTGGTGCTGCCGCTGCTGCTGAGCACCAGACGTCTGCTGTTGCTGCTGCGTAACCTTGGAAATCGTGAGAGAGGATGTCGAAGAGGACGAGGTTGAGGAGGCAGCCTCATCCCTTGACATTGTCGTTGTCGACGTAGTCCTCTTCTTGGCCTCGACGTCAAGAAGTGCGGCAGGAGCAGCAGAAGATGGCTCGGTGAGGCCTTCTAGTACAACCAAAAGGCTTCACAACTTCTAAAGCGACACAACTAACGCACTCTACCGCGACAAACCAATGGATGTCATTCCTACATGTAACAGACGGCACACAATTCGTGCCCCAGCCCGCACGCAACTAATCAAGACGACAGGCGGTGGCGGTGGTACGCGCATGCAACAGCATGTAGTGAGGAGCCAATGGTTCTGTGAAAATGCGCAAAAAACCGCAATCACAGTCATCTACCGCAGCACAATGCAGTGCCACGTTTCAAGGACAGCTGTATATGTGAGAGCCAGTAACAATCCCCGTTCGCAGCCTCTGCCGGCAGCGTTCAACCAGTGCGTCGAAGACGTCCGATGGATGCATCTTCAGGAAGCAAAACTTCCTGTGGGAGTGGTTCACAAAAATTACCGCATATAAGGCACCAGGATGCCCTTCAGCACTGTAGCGTCGATGGCAAAGTGAATCAGACTGACGCAGAGTCCATCAACCCAGCTGTCAAAACTTCTGCACCGTGACTGCTTTGCTTTCCAACTATTAATCGAACGCTGACAAGGGACCGCGCAGAAGAGACGACGCTTGCGCCTTTCTCAGTTTCCCACAAACGCTATTTATAGATAAGAAAGGGAGAAGGCAAACGTACCCGCATTGTTTTTGCCATTGGCTACAGGAGCAGCAGCTGACGTTGGTTTGGAGGTGTCGGCGGATTTGAGAGAGAGGGAGTGCATTTCAGCAACTGGCACTGCTGCTGTTTCGGCAACTTTGCTGCTCGCCTCCGCGACGGGAGAGGTTGCAGCAGAGGTCACAGAAGCGGCGGCAGGAGACGTGGGCGATACAATTGGACGCGACGGGTAGGTGTGTCGTGGTCCTGAGGCATGAAATGCAAAACCCCGATGGGAGCAAAATTCGCCTCCAGTGAGGTGGAAACAAAAAGGTGGTCAGAGTTACTAGTCTAGCTAGTTAGGTCTATGAACGAAGATTTGCACCACACTTACTCCGCCTAGGCTGTAGTGGCAAGTAGTGGGGCATCGAGAAACCTAAAAAGTCAACATTTTTGGAAAAAAAGGTTGGTTAGTTTCCCAGTAAGAGGGAAAAGGGGGGAGGAAAAGACAACAAATTTGCAACAACTTTGTGCGTATGTGCACGCTCACTAAACGAAGGGGGAAGTGGTGTCAGCAACGATAGCGTTGAATGAGCCGCTTTTGTGAAGCAGTAGCTTTAGGCACACAGTGAGGAGAGAAAAGACGAATATGTTTACATAAGGCACGAATACGGCTCCTGGGGGAGTGGAAGGTAAAGAAAGACAAATTTTTGCACAACTTGATCGAGCCAATTTGATGCCAGATCCAAAAAGGTAGCTGGAAAAACCCTGATGAAGCATCAAAAATGGACCAGTTAGTTTTTAATCACAAAGATAACATCAGTGTTGTTTCATGGTCATGCAGCTGGAACCATTCATGTGAGACAATACTCAGAGGCGAATCGATGAGGTTTCTTTTTTCTAATACAGGCGACACCCTAACGTGAGACGAAGGTAACCCCGATGACTAATGATGACTAAATAAGTGGGATGATTGACGCCAAACCCCATTAGCCACTGCTGGTGCATGTTTTCGATGCCAGAAAATGTCAACCGTGAAAAGTTCCCCTCTAACTCAAAGGCAGGACAGTAGGATTCAGACTCTCATCAGTTCAAAGCGATGCAACCAAACTTTCGCCGTAAAACTTTTACCTTACGATAAAAAACAAGAGACTCGCCACTTGTGTAGTTGATAAACACGACACTATCTTGCTTTCAATCAGGTAGGACTCAATGACCGCATTTCGAAGCAGATCGAGGCGACCTCACTTAGAAGTTTGCGTGAAGAAGAATGCTAACCGACACGAGGCATCTCACGGCAAGCAAAAATTCCACACAACTTCGAAGACTAACCGAAATCAGCTTACGATTTTAAGGCTACTCCTTGAGACATGAAATTGCTGAGACCTCAATCCAGCCCTATGTAAGCTTATGATGCGATAACGCTTACATTTATCGAATGAGATAGCTTCGACGATAGTTCCCACATTCGACGTTAGTTCACATCAGAAAAGGAATCACATTCAGAATGCTCGATGAGGACTCACTAAAAGGTTAACCGGACTTAGCACCACTAAAAGTATCCACAAAGACTTTTCGGAAGTGACCAACATCAACTAGAAACCCATTAACTGCTCTAGTCTTGGACGTGCTTCTTTCTGCCTTTGGTCCAAAAAGTAGCAACAATCACGACTACAAGTTGAGTGGATCTATTAAATGAAGGAATACAACAAAAAAAGCCAGCCTTCGATTCGAGACACGAATACAACGAGGAGTAAAGTCCCTGCTTTGAAGTAAATGAAGTCACCAATTCGCAAAAGAGTGTTTTGATTCAGAATACTTTCCTAAAAGTAATAAACTATGATGACACGACTTCCCCCCAAAATGGCATTGCAAAAGTCTGTACGACATCTTTTCTTTATTGAATTTAACATTTTTTTGGAAATCCGAATCAAGATTTCAAAGGTAATAATAAGGCTGTGGAAATAAATGGACGAAAATCTGGTAGAGATACCCACAAATTCATGACGTAGCAACAACCTCGCTCCGATAATTTCGTGCTTTTAGTCTCCTAACCATACCCAAGACGAGGAACGAAGGGACACTACTGATGCCTCAATAATCTATACAGGTTCCTCCAAGTTTGGAAATTCAAGACCTAATTTTAATAAGACTACTATGATAACATATATATGACAAAGTGCAGCGGGATAGCTTGAACTACGAAATATGAAGCGAAAACGACAAAATATACTTACAACAAAAAAACTAAATCGCAATAATAATATCCACTGATGGGTTCCTCGGACCCTGTACATGTAAGCACAGATCTCACCATAACAAAATTCCTCCTATCACTTCAAAAAAAGATTTCAATAAATCTGATGTTTGCCTTTCTCACGATTTAATTAGAAAACAAAAGGTAAACTGTCAAAAAAGAACCAGTAGCAGTTTATGATGCTGTAAATAACAAGTACGTATCCAAAGGATACAGATCAATCATGGCATGTCCAGAGAAAGGATTGATAGATTTGACAGGTTGCTGTAGCATGACTAAATAAGGCGGCTATGTCAAGGGTAACTGCGTAACTCCTGGATCACAAAAAGGAAATGGCATCTTAAAGCTAACCAAAAGCCCCTCGCATGATCCTCTCACAAGGGTACTCAAGACCTAGCCAAAGTGGCGGCTCAATTACTACGACAAAGAGCCCCGCCTACTTCAGTAATTCTTCCAACGACACACAGCTTTCCTCAATACAACACAGCACCCTAGCAGTTAGTAGTAAGTCGTTAGGGTCGGTACCGATCAACAAACTTAAAGAACCTCACTAATGAGGCATAAAGCCTCCAAGATGAAAAAGAAGCTTTCATTTCTGTTGGAGCCGTACAGTGACACCACCAAAACGCCCATCAGATATATACATATAACTACAGTTACCGCGGTTTCTGTGCACCCCCTGGGGTTGCAATCAACGTCTGGACATTCCAAAATTACCTGTGGGACGATTCAACGTGTTGTTGGGCGAGTTCTGCCGATTTGTTAGCGTGCTGCGTTGCCATGGTTGATTGCCTGGAGGGGGGGGGGGATGACGAGCAAAATCAGCCATCGCAGGCCACCAAGGAAAAAATTTTAGAGCAAAAGAAAATCCCATTTACCTTGCAGCAAGGGAGAGGGAGCATGACCACCACGATGGTTATGGTGACGCCTAAGAGACCCCGTGTTGGAGTGATCACCATTTTCGGAATATTTCCGTCCATTTCCACCATTGTTGATGGACCAATTATTTCCAGGGGAATTTTGGTGATTGTAGCGGATGTGTTGTCCTCGATGTGGGGAATTGACGTGCCCTCCAACTCGTGGAGAGGTAGGAACTATTGGTTGATGCTGCTGGTGTTGGTGATGTCCAGGATGCATCACTAGCCCATTATCGATCGGATCACCAGGATGAGTGCTTCGGTAGTTTGTAGAAAATTGTTCCCATTCTATGGAATGGGAGGACGATGTAGCCCAAATCAGCAATAAGGAAGACAATGGTAGAGAACAAACCGGGAAACTTACCCTTCATCATGAAATCAACAAGGTCTTTCGAAAACGGAGGACCATGAATCGGTGGTGAGGTTCTACGATTGAGGTTTGGATGATGCCCACCAAAATGATTGTGTCCACCATAATACCCACCATCACCGCGGTATCGACCACGTGGAAAATAGGGACGATGATTCTGGTGGTGTTGAAGGTGTGGAATAGGATGGTGGTTAGTTGCCACCATGGAAGAATTTGGACTACCAGGACCAGTGTTTTGAACTGGACTGACAGTTCTTTGAGCCGATGCGTTCGAATCAGGGGTGTCGCTCCTCTTTCCTGGGAAAGAGTTTGTTTTCAGCATTCTACAGAATGGGTAAACAAAACGCCATTGAATTAACTTAAGGGAACACATGGAAGATTGGGAAATCTCATTAAGTCAAGCACAACATGTACCTCGATGCAGGATCTCGATTATTACGACCGGGAACATTCGCCATTTTATGCGATAAAAATTGACGGTCGGTAATCCCACACGCACAGAAAGTGTGAACAGATGAGACTGGAAGCGATCTAAACAACGCGGGATTAGGTATTTCTAGCCAATGTAAACAAGAAAGCTGTTTGGAAAAGATTTATTTATATAAAATACCAATTGCAGCTTTAACCTTTACACGCATGAACCGTATTTCTATTTTACAAAAGCCCAGGTCCAAAAGTACTTCTTACTTTTTCCATGTGAACAACAATATGTAATAATACTCTTTAACGATTTCGAGTCCTACTTACAAAAGGTCAAACTCATCTAGCTATACCACTTTTTTCTTTCGAGGTTTTACTACTGTTGCATGGAAGCCTATTGATGAGGGTGGCATTTTGAGATCGAATTCGGATTTCACTTAATTTTACAACAACTCTACAAGTATTTTTTTCGTATTTAAAAGCAGATCTGTTTTTTAAGCATGTATCATGGTGCTTTGTTTTCAAATTGCAAAAGTCCAAAGCGGTAAGGCATGATGCTTCCTACTCAGATGATGAAGATTTAAAATCTGTTAGCTTTACCTGAGGGCTCGGACGCAGGGCGGAAGAACAAATTGTGGTGAATAAAGTGCCCACTCATTTTGACGCAATTTCAAACATAAAATTAACCTTGTATCCTATATTGCTTAATATTCTACAGATATTATTTTTATATTCCCCCTTTCCGTATATCTTGCAATCGTGAAGAGCCCTACATTCCTTATTTCGAAGGAAATTGTTTTCCTAAGGCAGAAAGTGCATTGTTGACGCATATTAAGGCTCACTGACAATGTCTCGAGCCCATGCAGTTTAGTGGAAGCACAATGGTGGAGACTTAAGCGACTCCGTAACCATGACACAGAGTGAATCGGACCATAAAAGAATTACAGTAGTACTTCCCAGCACCTGCTAAAAGTAGTTTAATTGCCTTTATAACGCTTCCTAACTGAATAAGTTTAAGGAACATGTAATGGCTCGAGTCTCCCTTAAAGGCCTAACACGCCCCACCAGGATTACTTATTATTGACGTGCAATCCGCCAACTGTTTCTTTAACTCTCCGTCTTAGTAACAAGCCACTCAGGGGCCCCACCATTGTATCTCCTTCGGGCCGTTTGACCTTCGCTGCATAGCAGTAGTTCCGAAAACCTTCCGTAAGTCGACGCAACATATTCTGCCCTAGTCTTATATCTTCTTTTGGCTTCAGGGATATCTCATTGTCATGTACTCCCTCTCATTAGTGAAGCAAGCAGTGTCCAGCGCCAACTGGGTGGCGACCAACTCGAAACACGCTTTAATTTAACTTTATATCAAGCGGTCGTGGGCAACTTTAGAAGTTAAAAGGCCTAATTTTTCTAGCTATCCTTTAATTCATCTATTCTTTACATCAATTTTCAAGAACATAACATCAGAGGGGCTGCTTTTTGTGAGGAAAGATAACCTATGCTTTCCGTTATGTGTCAGTGGGCGAGTCGAGTTAACTGAGAATGGAGGGTTGGTTAGGAAGGAAGTCTGTTTTGTTTTTTGTGTTGATCGAAAAGATCAGAAATAAATTCTTCGCCTTGCGGACTCGTATAAAATAAGCGGATGAATAGAAGCCATCATAATGCGTAAAGCAAATTGATGTTCGCCTGTTGCGAAATAAGAAGGAAGGGATGGAGAAGAGGAGGAAAGAAGGCGTTTTTGGAAGCCTAGTGCATCTATTCTGATGTCATCAACTTCTTGAATTCTAAAAAGGGAAAAATATTTATGGTATACGGTACTCTAAGCTAGTAATCCACCGATTTTGGTGCCAACACCCACCATCAAAGTCTACAAATCCGGAGCCATCGCGATCTGTGTCACGAATCATCTCGTCGATCTCCTCTTCGGTCAAATCGTCGCCCAACTCTTTGAGGATCCATCGAAGGTCGTCCACGTCGATTTCACCTCTGCGATTCTTGTCGAGCACACGGAACGCCTGCCGCAAGTCTTCCTCGTCCTGCTCGTTTTGGAGGATTTTTCCGTAGACCAGGAGGAATCCACTCAGATCGATGAAACCAGTGGCTAAAAGATACCAAACGTTGCATCCCAATCGTCTTTTTATTTCCCCACTTAGAATAGGATTTGGTGAGTGCTACTTATATCTCAAGAGTAGACTCACCGTCATCATCCACTTCATCAGCCCATTCTTTGAGGAGATCAGGCTTGATGGAGACCTTGAGTGCACTAAAAGCTGGACCAAGGTCATTGGTGCTGATTTTGTCCTGCCCGCGCTTGTCGAATTTCTTGAAGGTCTCCGTTGCAACTGAGAAAGAGATGAGTTTACTTTGTATTCACTTTCAAAGTAAAATGATATTTTTTGCCTTATCGAAAGGCCGATGCTCTTGTATCGGCGCCCTGGCCGAAAACACGCGCACACATCGGGTCGCGTGACCAATCGTCGCGCAGGTGCGTGCCTCCAAAGTGCAGGAGGGAGCCAATCAAATTTCGCTTGGGGAAACCACGGTCACGATCACATAGCTATTGCCCCAGGGGAATATTGACCGACCAAATATATGCAAATGTTTATTTCTGTATTGGTAGAAGATTTTCCAAGAAAAAAAAACAAATTGCAGCCTAAATGTACCGAGAGGTCAAATAGCGGCTGTAGAGTGATGGAAATTTAAGACGGTGAGGTTTGAAGAGCGATATATTTATTGAAATTGCATTTCCAAGTACCGGCATAAAGATTATAAAAAAGGGGAAATGAGATGGAGTTCAAAAGACCTACCCCTAACTTGATCGTCGCTGATCTTGAAACCCTCCATTTCCAATATCTGCAAAATAAAAACAATTAGGATACATTTTAAAATTATATAGGAGTAATGCCATTCAAATACAGAGCAATAAAAATTCAATTGAGTCAAATGTAATACAAATTTCCTAGTAATTTTTAAAGCTTTATCTTTTTGTTAAATACGCCAAATTTTTGTATTTCATTCCAGTTCCAAATCTGAGCACAATTTAGGGACCACTGTTCTTTTTCAAATCCGCGTAATTTAAAAATAAAAGACCTTAAAAGGTTATGCTAGTCGACACAATTTCCAAAAGTCGTCACATAGTGATCGGCTATCAACAAAGATGAAAGCTGTGGATTTTTGGTTGGGTAGGAGCCTTGTTGCTTGGAGACGTCAATAGTAGCTTGAATACTTGCGTCTAAATATTACGAATGTAGTTTCAAAAGGCACCCCAATACCCACAATCCATTGCTTTTGAGCAATAATAATAATGCCTTAAATTCTAAAAGGGCAAGGGGGAAGAGGGCGATGGGGCCACAGATGTGGGTAATGGGACGCTCAAACACTCACCACTCTGTTGAGGTAGAGTTTGCGTCGATGCGAGGAGACGTGTCGGACGCTGCTGCAACCGGTAGTGTCGCCGTGCCTCCAATGCCGACGCTGGCGTCGAAATAGGGGACTGAGCGCGTGGACAGACAGGCGCAACCGTCGTACACGCAAGCCCCCCTCGCCCGGGTTGCCGCGGTAACAGTGCGTGGGTTGGTCAGCGGGTCGATGGGACGATTGCACGCTGGTGCGCATTGGTCGGTAGCTGAAGACCTCTATGTCCACCCGAAAGGCCTCGTCATTGGTGCGTGTGCCCTGTTTGCTACGGTGAACGGCGGTGGCGGTGGCTGGGGTGACACACTCGTTTCCCCTCCAAGGTACCGTAGAGATTGCGATTGAAGGGAATTTGGTTAGGTGAGACATGGGACCAGACTGGTCTGTGCAAAGAGAGGCGCAGACACACATAGACACCTCAAATCATTATCGTCAATGCGTTGGAGCCTAAAATTGACTGTGAATTGAAAATGATAATACCGGTGTCTGCCTAGAAAGGAGAGCTTATCGCCAATGAGAAAAGCTGAGCAAATGTATAATTTTTCCATTTTGCAATTGAGTCAGTAAAAGTTCTTTTTGTAAATCTTACGATCCTCATAAAAGCGTCAGCAGTGTTTCAATCTTGCACTTCTTGATGTAATATCATGAAAATTCTTCAGTACCTAACTTGGATTGAAGTATATCCAGCGTGATTTCGTTGGGGCCGGTGGTTAAGTTTTTTGAGCGAGAGAGATCTTACAATCCCTGAAGTCTATTTGACAGACGTCCAAACTGGTTGATATAACAGAGACACTTAAGCTTATCCAGGCTATGGGTCTTTCGTCTTATGGAGCATTTCGCATCCTCAGGTTGTTCATACATTTGATGCTTCATTTACCAGAGGAAGTCTTGCTGCATCGAATCGCGTTACAAGTAGAACGGCTTAAAACGGGATGTGCTTTGTCTGATAATTTTTACCCCTACGACTAGGGTGGGAAAGGTGGCAAATCAAAAAGCACCTTTTCTGAGTTAAATGCGCCTTGAATCTGCCTGCCTTTGGCTCACCTTTCACCAAAACAAACAATATAAATTGCTCCATATCGAAACCTTCTTCCATTTGCGCAAAAATGCTTATTCTGACTGTCATTTAAAAATGAACGATCGTAAAGAATTAATAATGATAACAGTGATTGCGCGGAGGTTTTGAATCAGCCATTTTCAGATTCTTAGAGGTGAAATTTTACACCAGAACGCCTACTTACTATATTTAAGTACAACACCGATATTTTTTAATGTCCCGCACAGGAACTTGTGCCCCAATTTGCTGGCCTATTTTAATAATTAGCATGCCCATGCACCTTTGTCCCTGAAGAAGTGGAGGTTGTCTTTATGCCTAAGCAACATAATAGTGATCATCCGTAGTTTTCATAACTTCAGTAGTCTAGAAGTAATAGGGGATGCATCCATAACCTGAGTGCGGTCGTGCAAATCATTTTAATGCGTAGTTAAGGCACCCAGCAACTCGAGAAGAAACCGTTTACAGCGCTTTGGCATGGATTGTTCCCATAGTTCTCAAGAAAATTTTTTGGAAAAAATGGAAATCTAAACTATTTAGGTGTTCATGTGATGAGATCTGTAAAAAAAAGCAAATATTTTGGACGATTTCGTATTAATAACAATTAATAACTTCAAGTAACTATTAAAAAGTGCGTAAAAATTAAAGTTTAATTCCCTCTATCTGATTCATTTATCGTGATGTGTGTTTGCCCCAATTGACGCCTTTCTGGTGGCAAGCGGTCAGTTCAAGCTAACGTCAGCGATTTCTGAGGAGAAATTGAAAAGTATTCACCTCTTACCGACACAAACCCTTGACAATTTGTACAGTAAGACCCCCTTCCTCTCCAAACCATGCAACACAATGTGAGATTTCGTGTGCGAGGCGGTCTCCTCGACCCAAGGGTCTGAAGCCGGAGATGCAAGAGAGGGGCAACAAGGAAAATATTTTAACAAAGGCATGTAATTCGTTTTACGCGAAGAATATAGGCGCAAAATAACACGTTTTATAATTAATGAGCCAGATTTCTTCCCCTTTTCTCCGTTGCGCTACTAGGATGCGCAAATGGCGGACACGTTTCCTTTCCTGAATTGAAAAGCGGAAAAATTTCGCGATTTTTACTCCCAGCAAAAAGGGCAATTTCGACATCTAAAGTGTTTCTGCTTTCTTGTTTTTATGTACGGAATCTAATGACTCCTTTCCCAATTTTAGGTGGACGCAAACGCCCAATGCTACTGCGGATGGTCATTCCTACACCAAATCTGTTGCCAGTGCGGGTAGGTCAAACTACTCTAGAAAAATCCCGATGTTAAACTGATGATGGAGAGGTCTCCTGCCATGTCGTGGAGACTCTCTCCTTCCAGAACAGTTTGCTCGACTCAGGAGTGGGTAGCCGAGAAAAAATGTCAAAGTGATGTCACAGCCTCGCTTTCCTCCTGCTGCATTCTGAGTGTCATGGATGTCTGCGCCCGGTGAACGACAAACGTGATTAACGCGACTTTTGTTAATTCGCCCTAGTCAGTAGTACTTGGACTTGATGGGCCTCGGTTATCTCATTGAAGCAGGGCGTCACTAATACGTGACATATGGTCACTGCCTGATTTTAACTGTTAGGTGCAACAAATCGCACCCCAAGGAGATTGGTTTAAAAGGGTAGAGAACAATGTGTCACCGAGACAAAAGCAATTAACAAGTTGTATTCCCTATAGTGAAACAGAAAGGAAAATTGGAGTCGTCTTGAGGAAACTTTGTGTTTCAGTAATTGCAACGGCGATGGGTAAACAAATGTGTGTTTCTATTAGCCATGAGACCGTAAAGAAGGTCAACAAACTATTGTGTGCATTTTTAACCACGCAGATGCACTGCCTGAAAGAAGAAATCCCCGTACAGGTTCCACGAACACGTCCTAGAAAGCATGTGCATTTCACTACGGTGTGCTTATCTCGTGCACAGAAATGACATTCTAAAGATAGCCTTTACTTCGGCTTTTTTTTCAGCGCATGACAAATAGAAGTAAAATTCCAAATTCGCAATTCTTTGACGTTGTCGAGTCTGTTGAACGCAAAGGGCAAATGATGTGAGACAACTGTTACAAGAGAGTGAAAAATAAATATTGGAAAGTATGACTAAATTTCAAGCACTTTTAACGGAACTTTCTGTACTACATTTTAGGTGTCGTGAGATCAATCTCGGCACTGATTCATGTGCGCATTCAAACATCTGCTTAGTTGATTTAACAAATGACACTTAATCAAAATATACAATAAAAAATTAGAATTTGCTTTGGCAATCATAGTTTAGAGATGGCAAATAAAATCTCTTAAATATTTGAAATCTGTTTTGAAAAAACACCCTATTTGATAAGGATAATAAAATTGTTTTTAAGAGCTGACTCCTCTAATTAAGAAACATTAGAGCATGCAATTGTAAAAAATTAATTATGTTTAGCATGTGCATTTATGAGAAGCCCAAATTTGAACTGCTGTATATTTTGATGCCTCTATTTAAGTGCTAGAATTCCTCCAGGAAAAATATTACTTACAAAGAGGGAGAGGAGCCAGAGCAGACAAAACGAAATTTCCACTAGTCGAAAAGACCCACCTTCCTCTACCCATGCTGTTGTGACGAGAAGGGGTTGTGAATTTATTGCCAAATTTATACAGACCGTTTCTTTCCTCCATGCGCATTTTTTTAGTCCACGAGTGGCCAATCGCGTATTCGCAGTCGGCCTACTGCGACCTTGAAGTGTGACATAATTAGTAATTGTCTGGGAGGGGTATTTAGAAGAAAGTGTGGCTTAAATTTTTGATGAGAACCTGTCAGAATGTTAAATGAATACACCTTCACATTCTTGGGTTTCAAGTTATAGTCTGCAATTTCCCCCTTTCACATGGAGAGGTGATGTGTCCACTTAACTCCACGAAAGCGAAATGTAAACAATACAAATTTAATGGGTAATCGCAGCGTGATCGTTGCCTACAAAAGCAACAATGACAGGTAGGATTTTAATGCAGCAGCAGGGTTGCAGGACCGATGGCAAGTAACATTCCCCCGAATTGACATTTTATGCCAATCACAGGGCACTTGAAATGTGAACAACAACCCATTCCACGGTGAAAGCGAGAACCATTTTCCGGATATTTCACAGTTGAGGGGAGAAAACGGATTTGGAATGTTCCATTTTGTTTTGGGAATTTTGTAGTAGGTCAGTATGGAATGGGATGAAGGAAATAGGATTATATAACATCAGCATATAACAGTCCACATAATAAGTCGCACCGTGGTGTCAAACAATTAGGAACATATAACGACATTTTCAAAGAAAAAAGGTCTAAAAATCTGCCCTTATCTTTCAAAAACTGCCGAAGTATTGCTAAATTAAGTCAATGCGTAGATTGTCTAGTTTGGGTCTAAAAACAAAGATTTAAAACTGTTTTGATTTAAAAGTCCCAGTTCCTCCACTAAATATGGCGCTTTAACCGAATAAAAGAGGAGCCGCAATCGGTTGTGCGCCGAAGGTCCCAATCTGATTCATAGAGAGCGAACAGTCCTTTATCTCCTGTCCCACTTGAGCATCCCATGTCAGGTGCTTAAGTCTTCTAAATAAAGCAAAGCAGCCCCAACACCAGAGCTCTAAGAGCACTTTTTCATCCAGCCGTCTTCATTGCTTTGACCTTACTTAATCCGTGTGAGAGGCAAATTTGACATAAGCAGCTTCACGAACCACCAGCTCGTGTTATGAGTTACCTTGCCTTGACAAGTAAAGTAAAGAAGAAATGCCAGACAGCTACCAAATTGGAATTCCTTATAGCTCCAACTCTTTCCATGGTCGAGAGCACTCAAGTATCCTTTGCCAATGGTGTCGTAAATCACTCCAAAATATAGTGGCCACAGCGCCGGTGGTCAGCCTGCGAATGTCTTTTGGCCAGTTCAAGCCAACTGTACTTTTATTGTGCCAAGTCAACCACCCAAAAGGATACTCCAAATTCCGCATAAATCACGCGCTTGCAGTGAAATAAAATGTCTTTTCTCACTATAAGCCCAATCATGAGTCTATTCATAGAAGCCAGAAAAATAAATTGGTGACATTTGAAGTGCTGCCTCATTGCCAATCAAAAGTCCACCTAGTGCAGCAAAAGTTCACAATGCTGATAAAAGCCGTGAAGTGTTGCTCTGGAATTACAAAAATGTCGACTTTGTGATGATAGGCTCCTTAAATTAGGATGCTCTAACGCCCTAAGGAGAAAATAAGCCATCACAATGTCACAAAAGTCTTGCATGTCAAGAAGTGGGTATTCCACCTCCTTTTTGGTCAAGAAGAGAGCAAACACCCTTACCACCTTAGCAGTTTGGATTCAGATGCAATTGGGTGCAATCAAAACTTAGAAAGTACAGATGTCACATATATGTGACACCGGGGCTAAACGCATTTCTAGCTCATCTAACGGCAAAGAAAGGAATTGTTGGGGAAA
This sequence comes from Echinococcus multilocularis, assembly GCA_000469725.3. Lineage (NCBI taxonomy): Eukaryota > Metazoa > Platyhelminthes > Cestoda > Cyclophyllidea > Taeniidae > Echinococcus > Echinococcus multilocularis. Next base: position 7,021,002 of record LN902846.1, on the reverse strand, counting down.
CGCATTAGCGGAAAGGAAACTAACTTTTTAATTTAAAAATCCTTTTGTAATTTTAAAACATGCCTAGAGAAAGTACAAACAGTAACATTGGCTGTGGCTCTCAGGCAGGTTTTTGGCCTGCCGAATTCAATTACTTGGTGTCATCCACTGGATAGACCGAGGACTTCAATCCCTTTTGTCACTGTGAAGGAATTTTGCATTTTTATTCAAAAACAAAGCAAACTTACCACCCGGATCAAAGGGCCACGCACCAGTAACCTCCGAAATGTCGTGGTATGTGTTTACAAATCGCGGCATTGGATGAAGGCTGTCAGTTTATCCTCCCCCTAAGGTAAGCAGCTCTGAATATCGAAAGATTGTCCACTCTCTCCGGGTACGCCTGTGTGCATGCTGTTGGTATTAGGGTAGCCCCGAGCCGTTAAAGGCTGGCCAATGAGCTGCACTGGTGGAATCGCGCAGCCTGCATTTGGACCACGCCTGTGCCAAGGGCTAACGGCCCGATTGGTATGCACAGGCAAGCTGAGGGACTTCTTTCCTACTCTCTGGACAGGCTATCATGGGAGAGTACAACGTGGAGTCTTTGGTAATGGAGTCTGTTCAACTCAACAAAGAAAACGCTTTTAAGATGCTCAAGGTATTGGATGTAGGCGGTTTGGATCATCGCAATAAGTAGGATGCCAATGTGTCCTCAACAAACAGACGAAAGGAGCAAAATTTTCTAAAAGAACAATTAACGCTTTACAAGTGAGTAAATAGATGTACTTAAACCATTTCAAGAGGTTCGGTGGTTTGCAAAATTAAAAAAGGACGAAATTCGACCTTTTGGTTAAATTTACAGATTAAAATTTTTGCTAATGGTATGAAGCATTAATTTTCTAAATCTTGAACATTGTTACGAATTCACTTTCCCGTCCTACAAATATTTTTTGAATAACAAAACTCCAATACTTAAATTTTGCCCATCAAATTTTAAGAGAGAAAGCAAATCAGATGATCAATGATGCTTAAATTTCTACTGAAGTAAATTAAGTAGGTGGTATATTGTGCGCAACTCTTTCCCTGGTCTGGTCTTGCGACTATGATTTTAAAGAAGAAAATCCTTTAACAGGTTTCTGAAGAGTGGTAACATGTTTGATACCCAAGAGACAGAGATAAGCAAACAAATTTGTTTACTTGAAAGTTAATGAGTAAGGCCAACAAATTGAATTCAGGGTATGTACAGATCACAAACATCCAAGTTTTGCGCTATATGCGCCCTAATTAAAGTCGTCTCTATCACATTGCTAAATTTGCTATGATTACCGAAAAACCTGAGTTTTTAAACGCCTAACAATTTGAGATTTTAATTAATCTCCATCATGCGAAATGAATTGCTTCGACTGCCCGCAAAAGTGTTACTATTCGAATTGCAGTCGTACCACTTTAAAACTATTTTAAATTTCCTATTTTAAATGCAAACATAAAATGCAGAGGTAGAAGAATGGCTAATCTTTTAAAAAATACAAATGCTCCTAAATCGTCTAATAATTGGTGACAAGTAGTTTGGTTCATGTGCTTACACTGAAAAAAAGTATTGCATTTTAAAACTCAAACCTACTTACATTTTCTCCCCAAATTTTTTGACAGACGTTTGGTGGCCAAATGTCGACCACTCACTGCTGAAGACGGCATTTTGCGGGGTAATACGTTACTTAATTAAATTAAGTAGAACTTGCATGGCTGGATTTTGATCTTTACAAGTTCAATCTTAGGTATTCGGCAAGTCGTGTTGAGATAAAGTATTTTACTATTATTTTTTATAATTTATTCTATCTTTGAGACTGTACTCAATATTTTAGCATTTAGTTAACACGTTTCTTACTAGCTTTACATGTATGTGACGAGTCCACATTATTACTTTAGTGTAACTAGTTACACCAAATATGAACGTCACATTTTCCAGAATTAAAGACGGTTTTTCATGTAATTGCATAGCAGTTTTTTTCACTGATCTCTAGAGCGCTAACTGTTTCTAGTGAGGAAGCCATTTTTGACCACCTTCATGGCATTTCATGCAGGGAGGGCTCAGATGCAAAGGTTGTTTGGCCTTGAGTGAAAAAATTAGGGCTATCACTTCTTCATGCAGGCCAACACAAACACAAGGCAGCATTTTCTTGCGGTTTAGCAATGCCACACCCCAAAGGCGTGTGACATGCGTAATAGGTGAATCATTAGGCTGTAGAAGCTTTTTATTTCCGTTAGTGTTGCAATACAGCAGCCAATTCTCATCACAAGCCAAACATCAGATAAGCTATAGTGCATAGTCTGTTTCTACGACTTAAAAGAAAGAAAAAAAAGGATAACAGCTTTTATGTTTATCATCTGTCATTAGTGAAAGGTATGAAACATCCATTTGTTCAGCAAGATTTGACAGCTTCCCCCCTTTGGTTAATTTGGGTGTAAGAGAGTTAAATCATCCTTCATGACCAAAAATGCCGTCAGCCGAGTTTTGAAAACGTTATCCCAAAAGTCTTAAATCAGACCAAAGAATTTGAAGTCTTCTCAAATGTGCTACATCCGTTTTTGATGTTTTCGCCACAGGAACTTGACAACTGAAGGCATTTCTAAGCGAGGTGTTCCAGACACGCATTACTGCTTACCAAATACCGCACCTCCCAAAATTTGACCTTCCCAGATGCAACAAGAGTCTGCCGTCAACCAACACTTAACGATACATGAGGTTAAACAAAGAGGAAAGTGGCACAAGGCACTCCCAAAGCCTACCGCTGCACAATGTAGCACCGCTTACCTCTCCTCCACAATGCTTGCGTGTGTAAATAATAGCATACGCTATTCATTTGCCTCTTTGTAACAACACACATGCACAGAGCACACGGAGCTTTTCACAGTCACCTCACACACTGGGTCAACACATATCCTGGATGCTAGAAGCAACTTTTCTGAGGCTCCACACCTATTATGCAACTGTAGTGACCTGGTAGTGTTTAACTGTGCAGACGCTCCAGCTTTGCCGTAAAAGAACTTGTTGGCATGCCTACCTCTCTACCCACTGTGAAATTGAAGATGTTCATCAAGATAAGCCGCTGTGCTCTACGGCAAAATTTGTCCACCAGGAACAAAGTGGTTGCACTGGTGCTTAGCTGGGGAGGGAACCCGCCCTTCCTCCCACTGAATTAGACGCACACACTTGACTCCACTGAAGTCTCTTGTACGCTCTCGGATTTTACACCTTCGTTAGACATAAAGCTAAAATATCACCACGGCTGTCACAAAACCCAAGCATTCACTGTTCCTGTTGTTGTCCCCTCATTTCACCTAGCTTACTGTTGTTTAGAACAGACTTGCTTAAGGTAGACCGTCTGCTTTGGCAATATTTGTGAACAGGGAGCGAAGGAGGCAGAGAGATGCACTGCTAACCACTGCATGCGTACATTTGAATGGTGAGTCCGTAAAATCCATAGTTCCAGTTTGATGTGAATGTCTTGATACGAACTTCTTATTGAGGAGCTTGAAAGATACGGCATAACCACTACCTCTCCCAGTCCATGCAAACTTGTGCGCACACTGTGGACCCGACTTTGCTGATCCCTTGAGGTCACTCCTCCGAATAGCCAGACAACACATGACCCGCAGTTGAGAGGCTGACTTTTATGACTCCATGGGTGGTCATTTCACTCGATATCATCCAAGGTTGCATGAAGACTGTATCTGTCTGATTGGCTGGATTACAATAAACGATGTTTTCTTTAAACTTCACAAATTTCTCAACTCCATTTTTTTAATATCAAATCACAAAAGTGAGCTTTTTGAGGCAGCCTGGGATAGGATATGGTGTCACCATTTCGACTTTCCATGTGAAGTGCTAACCAGAGTTGTACTGACGTGGCATCGTCTGGCGCACAATTACTTGTCGCAATGGGCTCGAGCTGTATTACTTTATTCTTCGAATTTATTCATAAACAATACAACTGGGCTAAGAGAAGATAAATTTCGCCTTTTTGTTGTCTATAACACTTCTGTCAGCAATACCGCAAAGATAGCAGAGGCCCACAGGGATATCCCCCGACTCAAAATTAGCGCCACAAATTTTTGGCATACATGCTTTAGCAATTTATTTAATCACGCGAATTTGATTGGGGCTTAAACGGCTTGCAAGTAAATTTTTCTTCTGCTAATCAGAGATCTTGGTCATTTTAATACAACTACTTATGCTAAATACTGTTTGATAATTTATGGTTGTTTAAAAAACTTGGACTGGTGAGCACATTTATAAACACCTGATTGATCCAATATCCCAGACTGAAGTTGACTTTGTTCAGTTACTGCGCCACGTGCTTTTAGTGCGAAAGTGGTGAGGCAATTTGCTTGCGCCTGATTCGTGGATGGGAGCGACCAATAGCAGAGCTGTATGTCACTCGCCACACGGTGATTGGTTACTACCGGCAGAGCCATCCAGTGAGCTCCCAGGTAAACATAAGGCCCCGCTTACCGCAACGCATCACTTTGTGCACGTGCGGGTCAGCAGTGGTTGCGTACGCCTGTTGCTACAATCCCCAATTAACGCGAGCGCATACTTTGTCTCTCAGCCTTCTCTTTTCATCTCTCGTCTTTTCATTCCTAACCAAGAGTCATGGGAACTCTTATCTCCAAGCCTCGCAGCGGTGATAATCCACCCAAGAAGATTCGTACACGAACCCACAGTGGAAGTAGTGTGAACAAGAAGCCCAAACTGTTTAAAGCTCTCTCCAAACGCAAGGATGAAACGGCAAGGAAGTCCGCCACTCTTCAGCCAACCAGAACTGGGGATAACCTCCAAGTGCCCTCCGAAGCTGCCACAGAACCGATTTTGGTTTCTGCAGCCTCTTGCGAAGTACGATCATCCCCTGTTGTCCTCGAGTGTCGAACTCCCGGAGTTGCTGATGGAAAGGTGGCTCAGGAGCCCGCAGCCTCGACGAAGGATGCCATTCCCGTGAAGGCTAGTTCCATTTTGAAGGAGGAAGAGGCGGAGACGCCTGCCAAGATAGAAAAACATCCTACAGGATCTGAGGAACAGACTGTGGTTGAGAACGCCGATGCTATTGTGCAGGAAGTCGCGGACGAGGTGATTGAGGGTTCTGTGAAAGTGATTGAAAAGGAGGTGGTGGAAGTGGAAAAGGAAGTCTCTCCAATAGATATTGAGGAACCAAAATCACAGATGGAGGAGTGCCAAAGCAAAGGCGAGTTTGATGAACCCGAACCTGAGCCCATTAACGAGGTAGTTCGTGACCATCAGGAATCCGAGGTCGCCGAAATTTTGGTGAACGAGGCTCTTAACGCTGGGGTTGAGGCTGAAGCTGCGGAGAAGCAGGCTGCTCTTTCAGCACCTGTAGAAGGTGAGCAACCAGGATCAAACCTAGAGGAACAACGTCCGCAGTCCTCCGATCAAAGCTCTGATTATGCGGAAGCCCTACAACAGAGCCAGTCGGTTAGCGAAGCCTTTGGAGACCCTAACGATGTTAGCGATGGAACAAAGAATATAGAAGTGGCTTGTCTCAATGACGAGACGAGGGATGGCGAATTAAAGGACGTTCCAGAGGATGAAAAGCATGAAGATGGCGTCAAAACCGAAGAAATTGCTCCCGAAGGCGAGGATGTTATTCCACCCGACAATAGTATTCCAAATGGTCATGATGAAGTGCAGCACGGAGACGATGCGGGTGCTGACAAAGACGGATGTTTGGAAGGTGGTCCTGAATCCGACCCGATTGCTACATTGAAGGCCTCCGTTGGCGAAGATGTTGAGCATAACGAGTCGACGGCAGTTCAGGAATGAAGAGCAATCAAGACGGCAAGTTCTGTTCTGGGGCTAGTCATCCACTAATCCTCCTCCTCCTCTCTCTCCAACCCAATCCTTTTTTTCGTTCTTATGCCAATCTTTCCCTCATTTATTTTTCATTTTTCATTCGACCACTACCACCTTTTGAAGCATGCAAAGCAATCTACAGAGTTTGGCCTATGCTGTTTCCATTTTTTTGAACAATTGTAACAGCTATTTAATTTTTTATTAACCCAAAAAAGCTGAACTTTCAAATGCGGATAGTCTGTCTCCCCCTTGTCCCCTTCCTCTCCTCCCCCTCTTCCCTCTATCTACAGGCCTTATTGTGTAAACATTTATTTCTGTCAAAATTAAATCCCTCTTATTATTTATCCCTTTTGTTTTGTTTTTTCTTCTGAAAATGTGATTTCACTTCCGTCGGTTTCGCTCTCATGTGAACGACCTTCAAATTGAGGCGAATCCATCACCTGGTTGGCGCACGTGCAGCAATCGACGTGCCTTATCAACCTTGGGGTCCTATCAATGGTAGCCAAGTGGAAGTTGTTTTAGGCATATAGAGAGTGCTTTGTCTTCTCCATAACCTTCCTCATGCTCCCACCTCCCTTGTCGTTGCATGGCTCGGTGAGCTGTCAATTAAGTTGTGTATGTACGTTCGTTTACTCCTAAAATGGGGGAAGGGGAGGTCTTGTCACCGTATTGGTGAGGAAGGCGGATGGTGACGTGCATTTTGAAGACTTCAATAAAATTGCTTCTAGGAGTGGCTACGACTAGCATTTCTAGGTGGCCCTTGATCACCTCGTCCTGTGGCGTGCTTGAAGGCACGCAAGGCGCCACTCGTGGCGCCTTTTACCGACACTCCGAATCCAGCACCTCCGCAGAGGTGTTTAGATCAGGAGGTGGCATGAATCCCGGAGCTTCCGGCCATTCACTTCCAGGTAGTGGAGGTCGCATGAAAAGGGGGCCAGTCTTCAACCTGCTATGGCGGGAGTGACAATAGTGGCCGCATTATGCCTGACTGGACAAGTGATAGAACATAGGTCCAGGAAGGTACAATGACAGGCCATCTATAATTTGTCATCCATAATTTGACCTCATCAACACTGTGGCATAGTCGATTCAGATGGTTTGATTGTGTAAACAAACACAACGACAAGGCTACCAACTGGGAACAAAGGAACTTGTGACGGAGCTGTCATTGCCAAGCCGTGAGTCTTGACTAGGCACGCTCCAATGACAGGTGGAGTTACACACGACGAGGAGGGTGCGGCGAGGGGAGGGAAAGGGCGCATGTGACCAGGACCAAAGTCCTTAATGTTAGCGATTTTTGGCAACAGGAATCACCTATTTTAGCGTCAAAAAGGGGCCTGGATGGAGCCCATTCATCGTCGTAAGGATGTTGCCTCCACGACTAGCTCTTTGGGGGATCTAGCCACACGATGGGCTTATTTTTTCAAACACCGCATCCAGTGATGCAGGCAAAAGGTGCAAATCCAAAGCGGATTTATAAAGATAATTTTTTTTTGCGGACAGTGGATTAGGTCATCACCTGATTGGTTGATCGAGGGGCAGCTCATGTGGCGCGCTTGTGATCCACCTGAGCTCTGGGGCCCGAGTCGCACGCGTCTGCACAACTCACCCACATGGTCGCGCAAGGTCAGCTGGGTCGCAGATACAGTCGGCAAAATGGAGGGTAGGTCACAGACCCCAACTCTGCCCATTGAACCGTAATTTATGCGTCCACAGCCGTGCGCCCTGTGAAGCGCTCCACGTCGCAGTTTGTCCTCCTACTCTTTCAAATTAAAAGCAATGCATTTTTATTTTTCCTTATCTTCTCGAACATTTTCGCCTTTTCAGTAGGACTACTTCCAATGAGTGTGGGTGGACGAGGATGGGGAGGGAGTGTGTTGCAGCAAGAGGACGGCAAAGTTGGCCGTAGAGTCCACTTGACACAGGAAAATGAGGCGATGCTGCGGAATAAAGAGCACACGACCAGTAATGATTGAAACCACTTCACCTCAAGCGATGCAGAGGGGAGTGGAGGAAATGGAAGTGTCAAACATTTGGCAGTGAATATGTCACGTTGGGGCAGTGAAAATCAGCCCTTTGTCTCGTGCCACAATGCATCAGCAACAAATTGGAGCACATTTCTGTGGATAAATGCTCACCATACCGAGTCGAATCGAGTGTTGTCAATCTGAGTAGGGCCAAAACAAATCCCTTTCTGAGTAATCAAGATCAAAGTGTGAAGGAGTAAGGACTACGTGGCTTCCAACAGACTTGTGATCTCACGTCTCACTAATGACTACCAAAAACGCAGCACCTCCGTGGGAAAAAAACTCCCTGAATGCGCTCGCATACTTGTAAGTACAAATTGGAAATGACTGTCAAGCTGAGCACTTGACGAGCAAAGAGGGTGGATGACATCTGTTTACAGACCACGAGCCTCCAACGCTCTGCATGGTTTCCAGCTTAACCAGTCCAGGGAGATGACAGGTGTCTCACTTGTGAAACCGGAGCCGGGGGGAAGAACACGGAGTGGTGGCCCCTGTGTGTAACCCGTTTGACAAGTGTGCCAAGGGCAATACGAAATCTGACAGTTGCAAAGTCTTTGAAGTTGTCGAGTCTTAAATATTTTGAGTTGTGACTAACTCCTCCATCCTGAATCATGTCAGTCATTGCTGATGCCTTGTGGCACAAGACAAAGGGCTGATGTTCACCGCCCCCAACATGAAATATTCACTGCCAAATGTTTGACACTTCCATTCCCTCCACTCCACTCTGCATCGCTTGAGGTGAAGTGGTTTCAATCATTTGGTGGCGCCTTCAGTAATCAACGTCATCAGAATGATGGGTACGTCAGCTTTGCTCAGTGTTCTCGTGGCAGCGTTCAACACCATCCTCCCTCCACCCCACCCCTCTTTCCTCGACCCTCCAAATTACCCCCTTTCTGTCAGCCTTCTTGAAATGGGAAGAGTGGAATAACAAGTAGGGAGAAGAGAAAAGGAGAGAAGAGAGGGTAGAGGAAGGGAAGATAGGATAAGACACTTTGGGATACGAAGAACAGGAAACGCGACATTGAGTGAGAACTCGCGATTCATCTGTTGTTCGACCTTTCCACCACAGTTGGATTGTGGCAACTCAGGAATTACCAACGTGTCATCTGCAATGACCACTGACTCTGTTGAACGTATCACTCTTCATTCATTCCATTGGCACCTCCTTGTTCCTCCATCCACTCTTGATAGCTGCCTTGACAATCCACTCGTTCTCGCCCTTATCAAGTGGCACTCTTATTGTCGGGTCCTGTCACGGAGGCACAGGAATCACCACGGTCTGTCCACATCACGACAGCAACAACAACACCTGCATCACTGATGTAACCGTTTCGTTTACTAGTCAAACAGATGACCTCCGGCACCCACAGACAGTGTTCAAAGGTCAAACGATCCGTTTGTCACCCTCCACGTGATGCATTTAGTTACCATGATGGCATGGTAAAGGACGCATGCCGCGTACATGTGTCATCGGTGTCATGTGGGAACGTCGGAATTCGTCACAAAGGCATGACACTGGAAGGTAACCTCCAAAAACGCGCAATGTGATAAAGTGGCTTTGTCAAGCAGTGGGATGTGTGCAGTTGAGCTATTTCAAAGCTTATCGTCTCGCTTTTGAAGTCTAGTATTCATATGCTCTTGTTTCAAAATAAAATTTACTTGTTTATTCGAGACAATTTACAATGGAGGCATCGGTAATGTCTCCCCATCGCCGACTTTTGTGGGAGGCGGGCTATTTATTCCGGAGCTGAGATGATCTGATTACCAGAGTCATTGATTGAGGTCGTAGCAGCCCAATCCATTGCGGGTGGTACATGAAGTTGTGATAAGTGTCATTTGCCAGTGCCATAAACAGATCGGATTGTACTCTCTCCGCTCGTTGACCTCATCTGCCTCCAATTTCTGAAACCATGGCAGAGGAGGGCTTATTTGGCACCTGCTATTTGTCTCGACGATGAAAGGCGGTGATATCCATTCAGCCTTTAGACAAAGGGTACTAGTCAAACGGATGTGTTCTACAAGTAGTCGAATGTGTCATACAACGTCAAAAGCCGGCAAGTGATGATTGCTGTAGTTATAGGCTGAAGGAAATCACCCCAAAGCCGCCCCAAAGCCCCAAATTTTGAAGTTTAGATAAGACCATGTTTGTTCGGCTAATCTCCCTTTAGGTGACAAATGGGCTGATTATACAAATCCTGCGGCTGAGAGGATTCTACCACCACCCTTCTCGAGAGAAGTGACCAACACTGACCCCCCATTCCCCCTAAAGCTTAGATAAGGCGTGCAAATAATACTTCGTAAATGGGAGGTGACCTTCTGTAACCAATCTCCCCTACTCTAAAGGCGTCTGAAACCGTAGGTGGAGGTGAGAAAGGGCTGGCGAATAATCTACTATATTTAAAATTCTGAATATTTTTTTCACCATTAATTCCGATGTATATTGATCTAGTACCTTTAGATAAAATTATTCACCCTTCTAAAACAAAATTTGCCTTCACGTTTTAAATCGTTCTAAAGCGGTTACATTCTCTCTAGCCGCAAACACTTGAGCAACAAGTTAAAAACTGGGAGATTCGTCCGATTTTTTGGTCCGTTTACGTGAATAAGTTAGTTCTGTTTACCTCACATGCCTCCTGAATGTTTAAAGTTGAAAATAATAATGGTTATACCATTGTTGATGAGTCGCAGACTATCAGTCATGCAATTGTGCGTGTGTAGGTTTCTTCACTCAAATGACCTATTTCCAAAAAAGCAATTCGAGAAGATGATTCTACACTGAAATTTTTTTTTCCATTACTTGAAAGCGCATCCCAGCTGGGCGTTGGCCTTGAGTCACCCACTTGCAGCTCTCTCATTGGTTAGTTTCCATTCAGCGGGGTTTCCAAATTCAAAGCAATGCTCCTCGGACCAATCAGAGGGCCGGAAATGAGGTGTTTTTGCGCAACGCTGAGATGACTCATTGTCGTCCATCTCCCCAATTTTAGAGCCTCCAATACTCTTCTATATATCCCTGAATGTGAAAATTTTTCCCCCTTTTCGTTTCTTTTATTGGAGCTTCTTTATTTTACTCCCTAGTAGGCAATGGGGATTAAATTCGTGTCGGTTTCAGCCGGAATCGTCGGTTCCTCCATTGTTTCGAATTCTTGCGTAATTTAGACTCAACAAATGCGCAAGCCTTGCATGCGGCGTTGGCGATGTTTATGATTGACACGACCTTGAGAGCCTTTCCTATTAGCACTGAAAACTACGTCTTCATACCTTGCCAAAACCCTCACCAACACAAATTTGGCGTAGAAGTAAATGAGTAGCAATCCCAACTTTCTCCTAACCCTAAAAACGCCCCAATCCATGCTTTTATATCAATGTAAATGAAAAATGTCTAATCCCTGTTGACTGACATCGGCTTCATTTGGCACACCCCGACTTTTCGAAAAATGTTTTTTTACCCTTTTAATCTGACTTGCATGGTTTAGAACTTCTAAATTTTCTATTTTATCCTTTGATTAGTGATTTCAAGGTCAATGCCTATTTGACAAATGGGAGGTGAGTAGCCATCATAGCAAGTACGATTAAACACGCTGATTGGTTGTTCGGGCGTAGGGGGAACGAACCTCCACCACCAGGCATGAATCACGCAACAGGCGTGCAATAAGGCATCGGCTGGAATTTGGTATTTACGAGAGCTCCTAGGCAAACATAATGCCATGAATCATTTGTGTACGCACCCATTATTCTTAGGAAGGCCTGAGTCATGACGATGCATCGCACCCGCGCCCGATGCTTAGGCATTACTTTTCAAATCACTAGTTCTTTCAAGGTTTTTGGCTGCGCTAAGCCAAAGTGAAAGCAGCGCGCGTGTTTAAAAATAGACAAACGTAATAAGTGAAGTGTCTGGAGGTTAGTTATTTCGCATAAAAAACTTTATATGTTAAATGGACAAACCGACCAATCAGAGCGTGAGGAGGCGGAAAATCGGCACCTGATTTGCCGATTAGTGTGGATTGAATGCAAAATTAGTAAATGACACAGAAATGGATTTGGTGGAGAGGTGAAAGTGTTCGACATAATTAAACGTAAGCACTTTTTTGAAATTAACCATCGGACAAGGATGATTCATCGGCACACCACCGACTCATGCGAAAAGAGGCCCATTTTGCCTTGTCAGCTGTCAACTCTTGTTTTTTGGCAAGAAATCGCATTGCCTTGATGCATCAGCTTTCCTGTGCTTTGGTATTTGTCCTTATGGGTATCAGATCAGCCATGATTGCGTTTGGTGCTGTCTGCTTTTGCTGCCACGGTGAATTTCGTAAAGGGATAACCCATGTTTCACGACCCGACGAAACAAATTTTACCCTAATTTGTAAAGACGTTTGCCCTTTAAAGATATTCTGTTGCATCTTTTTAAAATCTTGCATTATATTGCCTGTTTTTAGGCACAAGTGTTCACGGAACTCGTTCACTTCTAGTGTCACATATATGTGACACCTGCGTTTCGCCAACTCATTTTGTCGTAATTCTTACAAAATGTGTAGTCGCTATCAATTAATTACATTGACTTGCTGAGCAGGCTACTTTGCAGGAGTAACTATTATAAGATATACGTAGGTTGCCCGTTTTTCGGTGGATAAACGGACATGAATTAGCGGGATGTAAGAGTTGTCTAGCTGTACAAAAGAGAATTGTGTAGAACGACGAGGACAGTAAATTATCAGGTTACGCCTGGCACTGCTACACCCTGTAATATCTACAACCAAGGTTATCTAGTCAATGTGGCGAATGACATTTGTGCTGTTGCCAAGCGAAGCTTTTCAGTCTACTGTACTCCGTCCCCCCAGCACCCTCTTGATGGCGTAAACACATTCCATTTTTCGGTTTTTTTGGATTGTTTACTCCACAACACCCTGATGAGTAACTTGATCCTGATTTAGCCAATCACATCGAGGAACTTGGTGGGTTTTTACTTCCTTTGTGTACTTTGGAAGCCAAACCCGTTTTTGTCATCTTTGAAGCAATTGTTTCATGTAGCCAGCACTTTTTGTTCACAAAACAAATATTGCATGAGGCTACTTGGCTGCAAAGCTCATTCAACTTGATTTGTTTCCAGATCGGTGATGAGGCGAAAAAGGAGGCTAATGCCGATACCACCGAGAGTGCCAACGCTTCGAAAACGCCAAGCAAATCAAGTATTGACCCTAAAAATCAAGCAATAGCTCAAAAGTGCCTCGTTAGACGTCCAGACATCATAAAGCCAAGGTGAAATCACAAAGCAATCAGAGGATGAATGAAATTCTAAGTCCTGACGTAGCGAGATAGGGACGATCGGGTGGAACTCGATTAGAGAATTCCACGGCTCGACCGCGGAATCGCCAGGCAACCTCGGCCAATCACTGGTACCCGAGAACGAACCGCAACTGCCGAAGGGTAATGGTCCATGTGCTAAGCGCCACTTTCGTTATTTGCGTTGAAGGTTTTGCTCGAAGGGACCCAAAAACTTAGTACACCCCGCCGCCGCTACTTAAGGTTGAGCGATACTAGGTATGTCCCTTTTTCCAATTTTAGGATGTCAATTTTCTCGATGAATCATTGCCGGTGAGCAAATTAAACACTTAGACTAGGTAAACACATTCCTCCATCGCTAACTTGGAGAGGAGGTCATCCAACTTTCGGTCGCTTAAGAATGTGCAAATAAACGAGTCCTTTGCAAGAGGGGCGCAAAACGTGGTATTATTGGGAACGGGAATACGCAGCCTCTAATTTATGTTACTCGATGCTCTATTTACTTAAAAAATAATACGTTAGAAACTAAAAGTTTATTCGACAGTGACTTCATGACTAAAGGTAGCGGTTTCGCAGCAGCTGAGCGGATAGCGTAATTTGTATTGGCGCGCTTCATCTTCATGACTGTCATTGGGTGAGTCAGAGCAGGCGTGCGTGTATACACCAGCCTCGATTTTCCCACCAATGAGAGAATGCTGTGTCATTGTGTTCGCTTTGCCTGGTCGGCGAGGGAATAAGATGCTGTAACTGCATTGGTCAATTTCCACACACAAGTCCTCAATTCACTAGGATTTTCAGAAAAGTCAATTTTTAGGTGGGAGACGTCAATCAAATGTCTTGCGTAATAGGTGGTTTGCCATTTCGCAGTGGTACTGTCAAACCATGAAGTTTACTTTTTTTTTACCCTCGAGCATTTGCATGGTAACCTAAATATGGGCTGAGCGCTCTAAATGTGGAAGTCTCCTTTAATCCGACAAAAAATTTGGCTAGATGGGCATCCGAAATACAAAATCCTCTAGAACTTTCTTTTCTTCCAAAAGTATTTTTGCTAGTGGCTGTTTGCAATTCACTTTGGCTTTGCTTCTAGGGGACCACTCCGACCTTGAGGGGACAATTAAATTTGCTAATGCCAATTGTGGGTTCTAGCCACAACCCGTGGGGCGTCTTACTCGTGAATGATGTGTCAAGGTCGGGTCGAGGTTCCTCCTTGCACTTTTGCTGAATTTATACTAAGTGAAAGATGTATTAAAAACACTACTGAAAAGGTTAAGTGGATTCTAACATCTAATGAAGAAATACAAGTCAGATTTCATTAGTTTTATGTATATACGGTAGACAAACTCTTAGCAGAGGTTTTTTTACGTTTCATTTCCTTTTTTAAGCTAAAATGGGGCTAAAGGACACTCCGGAGATTGTCCCGACCAATGAGAACTCGAGTCAATATAATTCCTTCCTCTTCCGGGGAATATTGCGTCAGCAAAAAAAATTTCTAATCAAAAAGTCTACCAATTTCTGCATTCTCGGGGCTTGACTTCTGTTGATCTTGGCTGAACAAACAAGTCGGGATCTCTTGACAGGTAAGGGAAGGGGATGTATGGTCGTGAGTCACTTCAGCCATAACAAAGGAGGTCGCATGGCATAGAAAATGGACGGATGGATAGCCGGAGGTTCACACGTCTCCGTGTTATGCATACATCCTTACTGGAATGGTAATGCAACCATACTGCCTTCCCCGTCAAAACGGAAATGGGTGGTGATGGTAGTGGTGACGAGGATTCCTCATATTTCTAATATCATCCGGTCTAGAAATGTAGATGGATGGCAGTCATTATCAGCCGAGAGTGACCGTATTAATGGGCAGATGGATAAAAAAAGGGAGCAAGAGTGGATGGAACAATGGCCTAGAACTGAATAGGTATTAGACATGGGAAATTAGAAATGATCAGGTCAAGTATGGAGGGCTGAGTAACTGATCTTTGTAAATTAATGGGTGGATAAATGAACAATAAGACAGATGGATGGATTAGTACATAAATCGTGGATTTGATTGAGGACTGGATGGATAACGTGAAAGGCTGATTAAGTAGAATAGGTGGGTGGATGAAAGGGAGGTTGGATGGATGGATGGATAGACGAATGGATGGTCATTCATTAATTTTGGTGTTGACGGCTTCTTTTTTTGTTTGAAGGTGTTTCCTACCTCCTAGTAAAAAAAGCAGCATCAGGCTCAATCCAATGTGGATGAATTCATGATGCGAGTAAAGCAGTAATTGTCTTCAAGAGCAAAGTATGTTTAAGGTAGTTGTTTTAGGTCTAACCATTTAAGCAAATCCTGGAGTTGAGGGCATGCATTTTTTCAGTAAATGTTCTAGCCACTAACATGAGCGGGGAAGCCATTGACATCTTCCACCTACCTGATGGTAGCTCTCGAAGGATATGGGCTTCAAATAACAGCTCCCTTCACAAGGCGAGTTCAAATTAAACCACCTAGAAAGCTGACATGATCATTCACTAGGTGAATAAAGCCGTGCTGAATGAATTCGGTAGCTTTTTGATCTGCAGCGCTTGACACTCATCAAAACATTCACTCTTTCACTGCGAGTCCCGTGGATGACGCTCAGATGTACTGACTCACTGCAGGAGACAAACACTCTCCTAGTGGGAAATTTTATCCTCTACCAGGAGATCTTGGGGATCACTCAACTTTCTCCACACCAAACACAGTGTCAATAATAATCTACACTACTTAATATGTTTTCAACAGAATTAGGCACAATTGGTTTTTTATAAACTCGTAAGGCACCCGTGTCACCTATTTGTGACGCCCAGCTTGGCTGCACTTTTATTCTGGAGTTAAAAGAAGGATGAGATGATCTCAGTTACTAAGGCGATTGTATGATGTCTTTTAAACTTGTCATAAGCGCTGTCTCACAAAAAGCTCTAAATATACTTATTTGACAAAGAGGGGATGGGAGGGAAAGGTAAGGACAAATACCATCCGACTCAGGATCGTTGTCACCTCTGTTCGACAGGTAGTCTTAGTGCTTCAGAGAAGTCTTGTGTTATGTAAGAGACCTCAAAAGAACTGGGCTGGTTCAAGGTCTAATCTGTTACTTAAAACATTCGCATGACCGGCAACCTACTTAAATGAGAATTTTAGTTATAAGTAGGTAGCAAGTTCAAATTCCTTAAATGTTCAACCTTTTAGTCCTTTACCATATCAGAGGAGGGATGAATGAATAATAGCAGCAGGGAAAAATACTAATGCTTTGTCGGGTTAGCGTTTCATGCATGTTCGAATGAAACCGAGTCCCCAAATTCCACCCAACCAGTAACTACTTTTTAATTTTTTTATATGTGCTAAGGATTAATAGAATTCCTTTTACGCAGATACATCCATCTTTACGTTTTGTTAACAGTACGCCTGAATCATAACAAGGCAGTCTACTTCGTTTCGCCATTGATGGCGAATTGGTCTCGTCCGCTCGTTTTGATCCCGTTTTGGCCATGTTAAGGCAATTCTTTCTCAAAAGCAGTGAGTGGGACGCTCAACTCTTTCGCGTTATCAAAATTAGAAGATTGCCTTGTTACCCTTATAGCCTTACGTATTTGTGTAGTGCCACCGTCCTTCTGGGAAGACCAATTTCCTTTATAATTTTATTGTAAATTGTGTTGACCAGATGTCTAGGATCAGGTAAGCGTTCCACATGCTGCTCACGGAAGCAGCTGCTGCACTGTAGTGGGAGAAACCGCCACGTCTGGAGCTCAGACGAACAGTTCATCTTCGACGACTTTACACCGCATAAATGTCTTGATGGGGCTGGCTATCTACGAGTTTTATGAACATATTCTTGATTTTGATTATAGCGCCTCCGGTAACTAGAAATTTGTCTTAGCTTCACATGCTCCATGGACGCAATCATTGGTAGTGCTGATTAATGGCGCTTGGAAGGTGGGTCCATGTGACGCACCCTTTCCATGAGTGGTCGAACGAGCCTACCGCCCGCATAAGACCGAATGTCGTATTACTTCGGCAACAATCCATCTGCTTCCATGCCTTAGTAAATTTTCAGGTTGGAGACGAGCGATACCAGTATCTTTCTCCTTAACAGTGGGGTCATCAAATCTTGGCGTATAGCTATCACTTCATCGGCCACCTTTGTAGACAAAAAAATCTACAAGACAGGATGCATTTTCATTGGTTCCCTTTTTGTCCACTTAACACATCCAATTTGAAGAACATCGAACTGGGGCTTGGCCACCTTCAATACCGCAACGTGCAATGGTGGCGCAGTCTTGAGCTGGTCCTTGGTGGACGCAGAAATCACCGACATCCACTACGTCTTAAAGTAACTGCCCTGACGATTCTCCATCGTGAAATCATTTGACTTCCAAATGGTCTGCAAAGTAAATAAGAAAGCACACCACTGAAGGAAGTCATGTAGGGTTTGTTGATAACTCGCACGACCTCAGGATGACCTATCACCTTAGTGTAAACATCGTCGTAGGCCTGAGTTTGGATTGTGAGTCCTTTACGAGACGAATTATCTCGTCGGGTAAGTAATATGAGTGACTTGATGATGTTCTACATCGTAAGGCAATCGCTTCTAGTAATAACATTTGCTATAATGCCAATCATTGCATTTAGAGAGGTCAAATAAACTTTTGTGCGTCCCTTTCGAACCGATGAAGTCCCATCTTGTTCCACTGATAGGAATTGTGCAGGTTCTCTAGACAGAGAGAGCTGTTAAAAGTCGAATTGTTTCAAATCTTCTCCAGCACACCTTCGCGTCTTTGCTTTTTTTAACAGAATGGCAATAAAGTTGGCTTTACCAGTGCTGCTAGAGTACTTATTCAAGTCACACCGGAAATGCAGAAGGACTAAGTGGCTATAGTCACGAACAAGAAGGTGGTAGCAGTCATGAAAACATTTTATTCGGTAGAATATAGCCAAAATAAATATGGAAAAATTTATCAAGAAATAAAGGCTGGACCGTCAAAAATTATCTATAAAATAACTTCAGAGAACAAATCTAGTTATTTGGCCTCGTCAGGTGTCCTGGTAGCAGTGTTAAAATTTTGACCTCCGGAGTCATATAAGTGTGACGGAACCAATGTTCTCACCTAACACCGACAGCACGTATACGTGGCATGCGTCCTTTACCATGCCATCATGGTAACTAAATGCATCACGTGGAGGGTGACAAACGGATCGTTTGACCTTTGAACACTGTCTGTGGGTGCCGGAGGTCATCTGTTTGACTAGTAAACGAAACGGTTACATCAGTGATGCAGGTGTTGTTGTTGCTGTCGTGATGTGGACAGACCGTGGTGATTCCTGTGCCTCCGTGACAGGACCCGACAATAAGAGTGCCACTTGATAAGGGCGAGAACGAGTGGATTGTCAAGGCAGCTATCAAGAGTGGATGGAGGAACAAGGAGGTGCCAATGGAATGAATGAAGAGTGATACGTTCAACAGAGTCAGTGGTCATTGCAGATGACACGTTGGTAATTCCTGAGTTGCCACAATCCAACTGTGGTGGAAAGGTCGAACAACAGATGAATCGCGAGTTCTCACTCAATGTCGCGTTTCCTGTTCTTCGTATCCCAAAGTGTCTTATCCTATCTTCCCTTCCTCTACCCTCTCTTCTCTCCTTTTCTCTTCTCCCTACTTGTTATTCCACTCTTCCCATTTCAAGAAGGCTGACAGAAAGGGGGTAATTTGGAGGGTCGAGGAAAGAGGGGTGGGGTGGAGGGAGGATGGTGTTGAACGCTGCCACGAGAACACTGAGCAAAGCTGACGTACCCATCATTCTGATGACGTTGATTACTGAAGGCGCTAAATCGCAGAGTAAAAATGCAAATGAGGTGAGTGAAGGAGGGAGGGCAGATGCGAAACGAAAGTGTACCGATGACTGGTGGTGACAGACTAACTGGTTGGGCTAGACGACTTAGCCAATGCGGATGTCTAAATGGCTCAGCTCCGCACGACACGGCACGACACGGTATGGAGTAGGATAGCATGAAGAGGCAGTGCGCTGACTCCACAACTCCCCCTCTTGAGTCTGGAATGCATTCTGTGAGAGGGGAGTTGGGGGTTGCGGTGGGATGGAGTGGGGGGAGAGTCGGAGGTGTCACTTCGGAAGTGACAAATGGGACGTACCGTCTCCCATAAGTACATTGATCTCACCTCTGCTTTGTCGTGACATGTCACGAATGCAGTCTACTAGTCAGTCACTGTGGCATCAGTCTCCACGATGAAGTGATGCCCGAGTTGGTCTTGTGGTGCCGTGGTGCTGTTGCACCTGTGCCAGTGATAGTAAGCCTGTTTTGGCAGTGATGCGAGCCACTTCATAATTTGGAATGACTAAGGAGGTGAAGGCTTGAAAGTGGGAGGAGTGAGACTTAAATTTAAGGAATACGAGGACCCATCACCACTGCGGAGGGTGGGATCATTTACACTTCAGCTTGTGTTGGTGTTTGTATTTGCATGTACATTTTCTGGAGTCTCTGCTTCTGAACAGTTCCGCAAATTGGGTGCTGCCACAGTCATTTGAAATTGCTGAAGGGCGATCAACAATGTTGCCACAGTCATTCGGCGAGTGTAGAATCAATAGCAAAGGAGGAAGAACGACAACCATGTAACCCTCAAAAGAAATTTGATCCAGTTGTTTATTTATGACTTGCATAAGCAGATCACACTTGTGGGAATCAGAGACAGTAATATAATCGTAAATGACGGCGGAGTGCACAGCTTGGAGAATTCAAACAATGCGGCGAGTAAAAAGTGATTTTGCTGTTCCATAAAGTACAATCCATCAATTTGTAGTGGTTAAGTAGATGTTAGAGAAGTCGAAAGAAGAGGCAAAAGGCTAAGATGTGGGAGTAAGGCGACTAGTAGAGTGAAGGACGTCAATAGTAAACAGGAAGGGAGGGATATGATGAACATGACACACGGTTGATAGGTCAATTGATAGATCATGCAATCAAAGTATCATCAGAGGAAGGGAAATTGATTGTGATGATGTGTGGCGTGGGGTGGGTGCGGGTTAAGGTGCAGGGGTAGGAGCGATAGTAGTTTACATGCTCTCAGACGGCATTGTTCACATCATGCTGTGCTGCGTGAGACAGTATCATGTGAAACAGTATGCAAGCCAGGTAACAGTGACAGTAATCGGCTCATGGAGACCACATGCAATGAGTATGTCCACAATTGTTAGACATAACCTCATTGTAGGCATCTTCCGCCTCAATTTCATGATCGCAGGCATCGAGCGAAGGAAGAGACCGAATTGCACGGAAGAATTTGAGATAGGTTGTGAGGTGTGGAGAAGGTGGCGACAATTTTTTTGAGAATCGTGTGCAAGAATATGTGCAGTGGTAAAAATTGTAAAGCAGGGTAGTCTAGTTTAGTCGATGGAAATCAAGCCAAAAAGGCCAAGTCAGGCAAGGTGGGGTGTGTTGTGGTGCATGCAAGCAAGAATTAAATTTATGCGTGGCACGAAAAACCACGAGTAGATTTGCATAAATGACTCTGTAGAAGCAAACTGACGCGCTGTTGCCATGTGACATTGGTCAGCAACTGTGAGGCTGACCAACAGCAGTCCAGGCAGCGCGTACTTCAAAGCACTTCAGTGGCATTTTGATGACGAGGTTGATAGAAGTGACTTCCTCATGTGATGAGGAAAAAGGGGAAGTTACAGTCCTGATGAATTACCGTTCCCATATGACACCCATTGCCACCAAAAAATTAGTGTCAATTTGGGGAGAAGGAAGGGAGGGGGGTGGGGGAGAGAGAAGAAGGCATCTGCACTTTGCATCCTTCCTCCTAGTTTATCGTTGCCAACTTAATCCCTCAGTGTGAAAGGCACGAAATTACAGTATCACAGCCATGATTGGCAAGTGCCACATTTGCGACGCCAAAGTGGGATAAGGAAATCGAGTAGTGTTAGTTGTAATACGAAACTTGACAGTGACAGTAACTTTGACAGTGTCAAGTCTTCAAGACGAGTCAATGCGCCGTAGATGTGAATTTGTGACTAATTTCGCTACTCCGAAGTATGACAGTCATTGCGGGTGGACTGTGCCTCCACGACAAACACTTTCATTTTACCACAAGCAGCTCATATTCATCGTTTCGCCAAATGACACTTCAGTCAGGACCGGTGGTGTACCGTTCGTTCACAGTCTGGACTGCTGTGAACTCATCAATTGGATCTCCGTACTGAAGGATGGAGGCTGTCATTAACCCTCCAATTTGTTGAGAATACCTCCGTCACCCAGCTGACCTATCGTAACCACGTCGATGAGTTGTGCTGACGTGGGTAATCAGGGCCTAGGGGCTTGGGTGGACAATAGGTTCCACATGGGCGACCAATCAGATGATCACAAGGTCAGACAACAGCTACTCCTCCTTGCCGAGGTTCCACCTTCACTACCCTTTTGCACCAAATATTTAAGAACTTTTAAACTTCATTAACCGAACAGATTTGTTGTTTTTGTACTTTAGTGTTGACTTTCTTTGAGGAAATTAAGGTCTCACTTGTAATGTGCCAATGTAAACAACTGCCTCGAGTACAAGGGTGGGAACGCATTACCCACTTGTGCGAACTGAACCGAAGCAAGTGGAGATTGTGTATGTATGTGTGTGATTGTACTTCGACATTTCGTTAAAGGTTGGTTTGTTTTTCTTTTTAATCTTTCACTCAACCCGAGGTCGTGGCTCGCTACCGCGGCTAAGCAGAACGTTCATTGCCCTCTTTGTTCTTCGACTCCAAGGTCGACGATTTAGGATGCATTGCTTTCAAGTATTTATTTGTCCTACTTTTTTGCAAGATTTGATAGCGTAATTACCGTGTTTTGCATTGTTTCCAAGCAAAGAGATGACATCGGGTGATTTTGGTGGTATAATTGGAGAATGGGTACAAAGTGGCATGGTAGGCATTAGTTACTTCTCATCGAGGATTAATCAACATTGAGAGAAACAAAATACTGAAAGATTTTTAAAAATTGTTGAAGAAAATACACCAAAGCGGAAGAAAATGTTATACATCTGTTTGAATATGCCTTTTAGGTGGTAAGCGGGTGAATTGAATCATTCCGGTGACTGAGAAGGCGCCAACGGTTTCCCCTCCAGGAGGCGACAAACACCAACTTTTCTATTAAACTTCACTTAAATGTAAAATCTCACAACGTCAGAAAACGTGACGTTCTCCTTCGACCGACCTTCCCCGCCGATGGTCCTGATACGTTGGAGGACCTTTCATTCTTCACAAATGACACAAACTTCTTTGGCATTATTCCCAAAGGCAAAAAGCACAGCGGATCTTAAAAGCTCTTCCCCAGAACGTTTTCTCGGACGCTGAGAAATTTGGTATCATTCCAGATAGCAACCTTGAGGAACGCTGGAGCGTATTTCCTTAAATCGGTATCTCACATGAGAGATTTTCTACCGACACCAAAGGCGGATTGTGTGAAGAGCGTTTCCGTGACTTACCACCAACAGGATTCGAGGGAAGATGAGTCGGTCATTTAAGGCAGAGCGTTTGTTGGCACATTATGGGTAACAAGTTCCCCCGCACAGACACCATACGTTTATATAAGTTTGTAAAGTTTGCATCAAATAAGTCAGAATTTGACCACACGATTGCGTTGAAACAACAGCAGGGGATAATCAAACAAAATGCTATTTTACCGAGGTCGTCCTGCTTGCGTCGTAGCACATACATCCAACCAAAAACCATTCAGTCCTACAAGCTCCGAACCAACCAGAAGGGCATGCGTACCATTTCCTCTTTGGCTCTGGTGCAGCTACGTCAATGGCGAATATCAGCACCTTTCCGTCCCACCACCTGATGTACTATGATCAGCAGAATGAAAGGCGATGAAAGCAGACAAGGAGGTATTGTCGCAAGTTACCGTGGACAAGAAAATTAGGATACTTCTAGAATTAGCTTGTCCTGTAATCAATGGGCTGATTTCCAACAATAGCACTAAAGCTATTTCACACTTTGGAGGTGGAAACTTCTCAACCACGACAGTAATGCATATAGGAGGACGAGTTTCTCTTTCGGAGATCTGTTCCCGTAAAACCTATTGCTGATTCCGTGTTTACAATCTTTTTTGAGTAAATTCACCAACTACCAGCGTAATAATACACAATGTGCTGACCCTGACATGGGCGTGGTGTACAGAAGCACCCTTACATCCTCCTGCAAACAAGAAGCGCGATAGACGCTGTCATTTGACACGTGGATTTGATGTTTCTGGTAGGAGAGGCCAGAAATGCACCCACAGGACTAGGTCTTAATATATTAAAATGGAATCGAAACACAGTTTTATTAATGCAAGCAGTTCTGTATGATTTGCCTAAACAATTCGATCATGGAAGGAAAACGGATGTGTCAGACACTTCGAGCAAAAGTTTTTGGCGACATGCATCTATCCATGATGAACGATTTTGATGCTAAGCCTGCATTTCCTGCATTAGATTTAAAAGACCCCACCTTAGGGCAATTGATCCCTTCAACCTGTGACCTCAGGTTTGACGGAAGAGGGAGAGTAGGCAGTAACAACAAGGTCCCTTATAGATCACGGAGAACAGAAGTCGCTATGTCCTTCTAACAATAGACTGTGAACCCCTAAATTCTTGAGACCTCACGGGGTTAGGCAAACTTTGGGTCGACATTTTATGGAATCACAGAACAGGTTCCGGATCTTGCAGATACGCATAATATTTAGCCACTCGTAGGATAATGACTGAGTAAAAAGAACAAAAAGGGGTTTTAAGTGGACCATTCAATGCTTTTAACAGGGCCATCCAGTCTCAGGATTAAGTTTATGCTGAGGCCCGTACCTCCTTGCGCATAAGGCCTCAGTCCATTTGTTCACAAGAATTCCAAACCTTGAGATGGTATTTTCCTTCCAAACGTGTAAGTGTTAACTCACAAGGCTTTACAAGGACGAAGCCTGAAATTTGTTTATATCAAAGGAATTTTATTAGCGATTTCGGGAACAAATGCCTTTTTGTACCCATGGATATTTAACAACTGCCATTTTTAGACAGACTTTAACTAGTCTCACAAACAAAGAAATAACTGTGATATAGCATATGTAAAGTTAATTCAATAAATGCTGCCTTAGGTAACAGTATTTGAGATTAGAGGTAATATAATGGCCTATGTAAAACGAAAGCTTGCCTAATTTATTTGATAGGATTGCTTTTATGTATTGATTTGCCAGCTGAATTAATCAAGGTATGGTAACATAAGAACACCATGAACTTTTATAAGGAAATAGCACACACAAAAAAAGCAAGTAATTTTCA
The DNA here is from genome assembly GCA_000469725.3 of Echinococcus multilocularis. Taxonomy (NCBI): domain Eukaryota; kingdom Metazoa; phylum Platyhelminthes; class Cestoda; order Cyclophyllidea; family Taeniidae; genus Echinococcus; species Echinococcus multilocularis. The sequence continues at coordinate 6,996,529 of LN902846.1, read as the reverse complement.
TGAGTAAAACGCCTTTGCGGCAAAAAAATCTCTTTGACTGAAATAAATATAAAGCTACTTAATGATGTTCATGTCGATTGACCTTGAATTAATTCAATCTTCACTTTCTGCGTTCATTATTGTCGATGTGCTCGGCAAGATGAGTCGGTTGGGGACCCTTTAAAAGGATATTTTCCGGACTGAGATATGCAAAATTAATTTTTCACTACTCAAATTCATCTTAAAATGGGTGCAAAACAGGCAAAACTTAAAGCAGAAACAGTTGACGAGCTAACTCGATCAACGCCTTTCAACGAACAGGAGATTCAATTGTGGTATCGAGGATTTTTAAAAGTAAAATTAAATTTTTTTTATTCAGTGTCTACATGGTTTTTGTTTTGGTTAGCATCTTGTTTGATGCACGAAGTAATGTTAATTTTCAACTCTAAGGTATTATTATTAACCGAACAAGCTCTTAATTAGTCCCATTATCTTATGGGGCTCGAATATATTTTAGTAAGATTGCATCTCATTTTGCGCTATTCCGTTGCATTGAAATGGCTGGGGTCATACAATGCCATGAGTACTTAACGCTGATGCTTATGGCTTTAACCCTTTTTATACAAAAGAAAGGAAGTGTAAAAGCTTTTAATGTTTTTAGGACTGTCCCAATGGGCAGCTAACCGTGGAAGATTTCCAGCGCCTATACTGTGCGCTCTTTAGCTCCTCAACTTTAAACGGGGATCGCCACGGTGACCCAAGGCCGTTTGCGCGCCTTGTCTTTCGTGCCTTCGATCAAAATGGGGACGGGGTGGTCGAGTTTCGTGATATCATCACTACTCTGAGTGTTACGAGATACCCTAATGACGAGGAGCAACGGCTACGGTGGGCATTTCATATTTACGACCTCGACGGAGATGGCTACATCAGCCGTGGGGAGATGCTGCAGGTTGTCAAGGTGAGACGTACTACTCAATAATACTTTTCTGATAGTCTCCTAGCCTCCGGGTAAAGTACCACCTTACTGGGATTCACAATCAGTTTGCGTACGTACAGGGTTGGGGCCTTTGAACGCAAAATTTTATATAAGGCTGAATCTTTACATGTTCCTTAATGAATCTCTCGGTTTTGTTTTTGTGCGTTTCGTTGACATCTTGCTGTGAAGCAGTTATGTGGTAGTCCCCTTCGCTCCTCGACAAATGGCCATGGTGAATCATGCCATGTCTGCCTAATCACCATAATCCATTCCCATTTACCCATAGCACGAGCGAGTAGTTTAAATTCAGCTAATTTAGTTACTGCCTCTAAACTATCATTCCGGGATAGCAAATGGCTAAAGCATCAGTCTTCTTATTGAAATACTCCTTTTTTGAATGTTACCTGACATTTTTAAAGGGGCCAAGTATTTGTTGAATGTGTTTATTTATTTTTCAAAAGTTGATCAACATGCTGGTTTCCATACTTTACCATTAATGTGCTGCTAATGCACCGGACACAAAAATGAAGTCCCCCAGAACGATTCTTTTTTTGCTTTTTCACCTCACCCGTAGATAGTACAACGTAGGTGCAGTTTGCCTTCTAATTGAGCTGGATTGGTGCCTTTGCCTACCATCGCCCTTCCTACTTCCGTCTCCTGAGGGTGGCTATAATAAATTGAATGGATAATTTCTTATCCAAGGCACTGCCGGTACAACTGTTTACTTTGACCCGTACATCGTTACGTGGTTAAAGGGTCACATCTGATTACGTTGATAAACTATAACATGAAACACTATTGTTTGGGTCCGCAAGGTGTAGGAGTCTGCACTGAAGTTATGGGTATTGCACTTGTATCTGATCGTGGTTATATTATTGCCCCCTTGTCTTACCCACTTGAGCTTGATTCGATGCTATCATATCCTAATTGCCTAATTTTTACAAATAATCAGGAAGCTGTCGCCTCTTTAAAGTGGCTGTACCAGACTAACTGCACACTTGTTTATGCCAACAATAGAGAGAGAAGTGGGGGAAGAGGGGCTTTTCAGATCTCATCCAACGTGGTGACGATGATGTCTAAACAACGGTCTGCTGATTATTGCTATTGTCGTCTCTATTGGTCGCCTTGAATTGTTCTGTTCATTGCATGAGTGTATTCCCATTTTGGCTGGCCATTGCCTCACAATTTATCGTTCCTCAAAGGATTAGGTTGCTGTTGGCAGTGCAGTTGTAAATAATGGCCTATTATAAGGCATAAGAACAGTTCTCTGGGCTTATAATAGAGACAACTTTATTGGGTTTGGGCTATTGTCACCTTTTAAGAGTGGTATGTAGTATTAGGCATTTTACTCTGGTAAAATTTCATGATAAACGTCGTGAAATAGGTGATTTTTTCCCATTCAATAAACAGAGTCGTTTTAGCTTGCTTATACTTGTTTTGAGTAAAAAAACAGCACGTTTTTAACGGGGTAGAAATGTTTGTACTTGATCTCCAGTCACCGTAGCTGACACATGAGCCCAGTATATCACAAACCATTACCTGGTTCATTTGAGGGTGTTTCCAGTGCCTTGTCAATAAGGTTAATTTGTAATGCGGTAGCACTCTAATCCCTCCTAAAAAGGTACGCTTAAACATAGCCATTCACCATTCCTCGTCGTTTTCTCATCTACAGCGTTCCAAATATGCTTCTAAAAGCCTGAAAACCTTACTGGTATCACTGGTAGTAAGGACTGAATAAGGACTGCGTTTTCTCTACTTTAGAATTTAAAAAAGGATGTGATTAGTCGCCACATAGAGTCAGTAGAACACTAACCTATCAACCTGATGAGTAAATATGTCTCTGATATGGAATAACACCGGACTAGTTTGCACCCTAAAAGTGCCTTTTTAAAACACGATCAAGGCTCAAAATATTGTCCCATTTCTGTCTTTTGTGCAAGAAACGGCAAGGGTGAGAGAGACTAGACCAATGTTAAGTTTTGATGACAGTTGAAGGTGGGGGATGGATAAGCGGATCATCCGGCGGGGACATTGTCATGTGGTGCAGGAGTCGCACCTAGTCATAGTGACAATGCGCAATGCGACATCATATCAGTCAGGCTGACGTGGAGTTCTGCATCAATGTGTGGGAGTTTTCTCCCTTTGTTCACTCATTAATCGCTGTGGTCCATTTTCATCATACAGTAAGGCGTGAATCAAAGCTGCTGGTGCTTAACTGATTGGAGTGGCTACACTAGAGCCAATTTTTTTCTCGGAGGATACGCGGTCAATTTGTAAAGTAGTCAGCAAATGATTCTTCAATTACCTCATCCTCATTGATAGTTCTTGTTACTAATGTTTGATTGCAGTAGTTTGGTTGACAAGACGACTGCTCTTTTTCCATTGCCATAACCTCCAGGTTAAATGGTTTGGCCCCCTGCTTCACCTCTTATATATCGCTGAAGTGGGACTGAAGAAGGTGTTTATGCTTCGAGAATAGACGTTATATTATGACACACAAAGGCGGGTAGTCAAAATGAGTTGTGTGTAATGTAGGCGACTGGCTTTGATTCCACAAGTTAACCGCATAATTTCGTGGGTGTTTTGCTGACAAAAGAAGATATTAACTTCATAGCGCCTCACAACAACTTGTCATCTTTTTTTAACGAGACGCAAGCCTATTTACACCTCCATTTTTGTGCGTCTTGCCTCTTAGAGGTAGAAAAATCTAGCCTCAAACACCTCTGCTTCTTTCTCACTTTTATTTACCAATGGTTGATTCTGCCTTGCCTGCGATCCTATGATTACCCCGTTGCCAAGACTGAGGGGTAGTCAATGCTTGCAAACACACTACCAAGAGAGTGCGGAAGAGGGGTTTGAGGATGAGTTTGTGACAGTACCTCCCTCCCTCCCCCCTCTCTATCTTATCCCCTTCCCAAATGAAATGCAAATCACTTTACGAGTAAGTTTTGCGGCACGTGGTATGAGGATTTGCCTTGTACCTTCATTCAAAAAGAACACTTCCTTCTCACTGCTTTACTAGTTTTGCCTACTTTTAATAATCGAGTTTTCTTGCACGCCTTGAAAGTTGTTCAAGTAGGTAGAGCTCAGCCGAGCTTGTTGTTTTACCTTTGGAGAGTAAGTAGTTAGTAGAGAACTTCTGGGTCATCAGAGCATCTCACCCACTTCAAGTGGACAGTTTGGGGAATAATAGCTGATCCCTTGGTTGGCCTAGTGCAGAAGCTACTTCTTATCACAAGTCAGTCAGCGTGTGACGTGGTTTAACAACGTGAAGGATAAAATAGGTTGACAGGCTTTCAAGCTTGTCGTCTGTTGTCAGTGCCTGGCGTGCACCATCCATTTGTTTAGTGGGATTCCCCAACATCCCCTCCCCAGCTGATATGGATGCAAACGAGTTATTCCATCCCTCATGTCAAGTAATGCAATCAGCCGAGTTCTTGACAAGTTAGCCTAGAAGTCTCAGCTCTTACTGGGGAATCTAGTCTTCCCGAATGTGCTAAACCAATTTTTTCCATTTTTTTTCCATCAGAGTTTGACTGTTGAAGATGTTTTTGAATGAGATGTTCTGCTACTGCGTACCGCTTTTCCTACAAAATCACTTTCTTCAGACGTGCAAAGCGTCTTCTGTAGCTTTGAGAGCTGAGGTTGTCGGTTAGAACGGCCGACAGGCTGGAATCACGTCAGCCTTCACCATCCTGGAGGTTTAAACGGAGAGGAAAGGAGTACAGGGCACAGCTTAGATGCACCGACACGACTTTGCTTGACACTGCCCGTAGTCAATTGCATTTCAACAAGCTGCGTGAAGCTATGGGGCTTAATTTACTTCTGTAACACAGAAACACAGATTTGGACAGAAATTAAGGTGTGTGCAGCAGGGCTGTTGGCGTTTAAAAAGTAACACGAGCCCTTTGCTATGCCGTTAAGGCTTGACGACCGAAATCTACGTATGCTGAAAAGTCGACTTACCAAGTAGCAACGTTGTGGGACCGTCTGAAGTATCAGACTGACACATTTAGGAGCGTTTTGAGTTAATACGAGTCGCTTTTTTATGAAAGCATTTCACGATGGCACAACTAGTAAAACTCAGAGATAGTTTCACTGTGTTTGATGAGCAATTGGCTGTGCTGAAAAGTGAAATTCTTTTTCGGTGAATCTCTGTTAGGTAATTTAGACCATACGGTACCAGTCTAACCGTGGTTCTGGTTGTTTTGAGGCAAGTGGAAGAGTCGTAAGGCGGGTAGACGGCTAGATTAGTGGATTAATGAAGGAATGCTAGAAGGCAGACTTGGTGGATGGATGACTGAACGGATAGACAGAGAGGTAGTTGATTTGGCAGAAAGGCCGGTTTGGTACATGGAATCGATATGGACGGTTAAATGGGTAGGTGAGTGAGCAATTACAACCTCGATGGGTTGTTGGATGAATGTGCGAGTTGAGTGGATTGAAATACCCATCTAAGCTGGATGGATGGATGAAAGAATGTCGCCTGAATGGATGGATGGGATAACTTTTTCTTCAATTTTACATGGTTTCCCCAAAAAATTGAAAGCAATGTGTATAACACTAACAACCATTTAAGTCGGCTATGGTGTAGTACTAACAACTGGCGAGGGGGCGTTTATTTGTGATGCCTTTTTGATGATCAACAAGAGGGTTCTCTAAGCTCCCTAAATCCCAGATGTGCCCTACGACAGGAGTGTCCATATCAAGCCGGGACTGTGAGTTTGGTTGAAAAAGAATTTCACCGTAATGATGACAAATACCATCGGCCAATTTAATTTAGACCTGGTTAACTCAGAAAAAATTGCGAACAACAGTGAGAGAAGTGCATGCGGCAAAGAATGACGTCTTTTTTTGCACAAGAACGTCAAACTACACTCCCTTGATAACCATCCGTACAGAACGCTTCAAGCGCATTTTGTATAGTTGTCGCAAATAATTTAAACACGAAAAACGGTGACGGTACTGGCTAAATGCCACAGCAGTCGTCTCTGTACACTTTAAGCATGTGGAAAATCTTATCCTAGACGTGGAACACACCTGTAATGAAATCATACAAGTGACGAGTACTCCTGTTGCAACGGTAGATAGAGAACCTTCTTTGACCGATGCAAACAGCTGCGCCTTTGAAAAGTTCGTGCACACTGATGGCAAAGTAAAGCGGACTGTTCTGAGATGATTCAGTCCTGCTAACAATTCTTTTCTTTTGAAAATTTTTTCCCGCTACATTGGAAAGTGCGCGTAAGTGTGGAATTGTTTTTAATTGTTCAACCTCAAACATCCTGGTTTACTTCGGGATCCTCCGCCATAACATTCTAAGTCGTGGACTGTGCGCAATCCACCGAGATGGAAACTTAGTTACATTCTGGGCACATTCTACTAACAACCATTTAAGTAGCATCGGTGCGACCCGTTTTAGGCTATTTACAAGATGATTGGACCTGCAACCGTGGCGCGCGAGATGCCAGCGGAGGAGGCGACCCCGGAACAGCGGACACGTCGACTCTTTGCGATGATGGATAAGGACGGTGACGAGCGAATCTCTTTTGCCGATTTTGTTGAAGGTGTACGTGCTGATGCTGAAGTACTGGCGCTGCTGCGAGCACCATGTGTCTCCGTCGTGGCTCCCTCCCCCTCCTCAACGCCTCCTGAACTCCAGCCCGCGTCATTACTGCCAATAGAAACCAATCAAAATGGTCAAAGGTGATTGGCAAATGGCTGCATCGTGTCATCTCTTGTGGTTTCAGGTGAGATTGTTGAATCGCTATCATTGATGTTGTCACAGGAAGTTGTCAGTATCCCTCTCCTTTGGCTCGGAATCGTTGTTTTTATTGAGGTATGTCAATTTCCCAATGGCATCAGTGTAGCTCCCGAATCACCTCCAAATAAAAACATGGACATAAAAGTTCGGAAGCAGATTTATCGCTGAGGGAGTAGCTACGGAGCTTCGTGCCACCGGCGCGACAGTCGAATCGCAGGGGACTAAAAGGTACCCCCTTTTACAAGCCCATTCTAGTCTTAAATGAGGTCGTATCGTTAGGAAAGAAGTCCCAGATTTTCCAGCAGCACCTCATACAGCAGCAAAAATAATTTATGTTATCAATCGCGTTGCCGTGGTTAAGGCTCAGAAATGCTGCCTATACGTCGTCAATAGTATTTTACCTGGGCACAGTAATGGCTATGGCCTGCTGATTTTTTATTAGTATCGCACCTCTGACTAGGGGTCGAGTAAACATTGAATGACAAATTCAACAACTTGAAAGAATGCCCAGGTTTAAAATTTACTTGGTCCTCTTAACTCTGATTGGTTGTGTCATGTTGACCAATCCAATGGCTGGATCTCGTCCTTTTTTCCCTTCTCCCATAGCTACGCATTCCGTCAGCCTATCACGAACAAACAACGGTGAACTGTTTCCTTCGACTCTGACGCTCTCCCCTCCCCGCCTTCCTTTCTCTTTCCTGTCTTTTATTTAGCCTGCTGTTGTTATTGTCTTCACCGACTCATCCATCCATCCATCCTAGGTGTTGTGTCTACTCTGCTTTTGTAATGCCTTATACGTGTATGCGAGGAAGCACTTGTAAATGCATGAGTGAGTACAAAGTGGCTCTTTTTTGTGCGCTGCCTTTGGGTCAGTCTTGACGACGTCATGGAGGAGATGGAGGGATGGAACGGAACAGGGGATGTCAACATTCTTCTACCAGCAGACCCTCCTCTTTTGGGTACGTGCTTCACAGTTTTCGCACGGACCGATTTGTCAGTACGACTGAAGTGGCCTGATTCGCTACTTCATTGGTCGATAGAGGCGACAAAGTCGTCACGGTGCCTAGCTTGCGCCAAATTTATGTTCCAGCAAATATTCGTCTTGGGTGATTGCGTTGTATTCGCTGTGACCTGTCTCTTGTCCACTTTTACCGCGCATTTTGCGTTGTTACAGCCTCCAGGGAGTTGGTGCCTTGCCTGATTGGCACTTTGGTAAGAAAAATAGGTAAGTGTTGACTCTACAAATGTCAGCAAGATTCGGTGCTGTTTAATTCCAAGATAACCGCGATTATTTGGCTGGATCGTCACTAATTTCAGGCAAAAGTACTTAATACTCTTAATCAAATGTGCGGTAGCCTTTAATTACGGACTTTACTACTTAAAACAAGTAGCGACCAGTTTGGATGCCACCCCCGGCGTTCTTCCTGGCTACTCTTCTCTTTCGACCGTAGTGAGTCCTCTAGTGAGGCGTTGTCGCGTTCCCCTTTGAGCTAACTGTATCAAGGAGGAATCCACTTGGGCGCCTGTGATGAAGGATAAACACACTTCACCAAAACAGGTGGCCCTGGCGTTATCACTCAAGCATAAAGGAGTATGGCAGCATAAAAGAAGGGTTCGTTGTTGGCATACGGGGGCCCTGAGAGGCCGTGGTCGCGGACGGAAGACTGGGCTGTCGAAGGAAGCATCACTCACGCTGTTATACGCACAGGCGAATAGCAGTCCACGGCACGACCAACCAATCCACGTTGAGCACAGGCAGTGTGGTCACTGATCAAATAACTAGCCGGTCACAACAGAGGGACCCTTACCAAGTCGAGCCAGGTGAGAGGACCAACTCCGGACCCTGCTGATCGGTTACAGTTAGCGATTCGCCGAATCCTGAAAGTGCCAAAAAATCTCACGGAGTCGATTTATGTATTCCAAAATCTCTTGCGTTTACCAAAAACAAATGAGGAATTTAGTAGACTTGAAACGGAAGTATCTCCCAACTAACCAACTGCCACGGTCATGCAAAGGTACCCACCCAAAGAAGGTGCCTTCCACTACGTGAAGAGCTCACCGACCGAGTTCTTCCCGAACTGCCAATAACGCCAAAAAAGCCTCTCCACTGTGGACAAGCAATGCACCATTCATTAGCGAGGGTGACGACAGACAGACAGTTCTACAGGCCGAGACACCAAATGGGGACATAAAAAAAGAAATTGGGAAAATGGGTGGGATGGAAGATGGGGCTGTCATCTTAAGCTGAATCCATTAGACGCGAGGCCTCAGCAGCGGCGTTCTTCCGCTTCAACGACTCCAACGCTCTGCGTCGCAGACGATCCTCTTCGCTTCGACTACTGCTTCCACGACGCCTGCTTAACCCGTCCTCACCCTCCTCCTCTTCCTTGTCCCTTCCTTCGGTGACATCGGCATCTCCGGTACGTCTTCGACGTTTGCCACCGTCGCCACGGCTTTCAGTAACATCCACGTTGTTCTTGAATAAATGAAAGGAAGGGGATCAAACGAGATCAGCAAATATCAAAACAATCTGAAGGCCCCTCTTGCTCCAGTGGTTTTAAATAGGTACCTTGGAAACTAAACTACTAACCAAGAACACAAACCCTTCTTAACTACTTTGTCTCAAAAATCAACCTACATGTCGTTTGCGTCCGCGTTCTTTATCGCCTTCAACAGCATCATCATCACGGCGAGCGTGTTTTGAAAGTCCTTTCCTCCACTTCTCACGCTTCTCCTCAGAACTGGAACTCGTCGACGACAAAGACGAGCTTGAAGATGAATCACTGTAGGACTCCTCACTAGATGATGAGGAAGTAGAAGATGGGGCTTCATTGACGTCACCTTCCCTCCGCTTTTCTTTCCATTCTACACCAGGACTTTCAAGTTCGCCAGCGGGTGGTGGAAGTTTTGGACCTTCAGGAGAAAGGAGCTGTTGAGGCTCCCTCTTGTTCTTCTTCGTACTCTCCTTCAGCATTTGCATCTCTCGCTTCTTTTTCTTCATCAACTTCTCCTTCGCTTTGAGCTTACGGATCTTCCGCCTCTTCGCGGACTTGCCCTTCTGAAGTGTGCAAGGGAAAACCCAGAATGATGATCAAATACTTAAAAAGCGCAGAAACCAATCGGAACCGCGTGCTCGTGTCTGCCCGATTAGAATGGAAGAAAAAAACTGTTCAAGGATTAAAAAAACACAGAACGTGAAAAACGCAGAAACAGCATGTAGTTAAGCTTAGAGGCGCAGGTTACGAATGTATTTTAAAAAAAGTAGCAATGGTAGCAGCTAAAGATCAATCCAACGTGGGGAGGCATGGAGACCCGCCCCGATAGGGAGAGAGTGACATTCAATGACCCCCAAAGTACGGAACCTACTTATGAGAAGCGGAGTTACAGCCGGAAGGGGAGAAGCAAAACTCACCTTTCTGTGAGCTTTTGAATTCTTCCCTTTCTTCCCTTTCCTGCGAACGTTTGAATCGTCAGACGACGAAGAGGAGCTGCTGCTACTGTCACTTTCGTTGCTGCTACTGTCCGAGTCAGAAGAACTTGAATCTGATGACTCCTCTTCATCTGAGCTAGACTCCGAGGAAGACGACGAGGAGGATGTTGACGACATTGATGATGATAACGACGACGAAGAGTCTCGTCGCTTCTTGGTCTTCTTTTGCACCTTCTCCACTTTTTCTTCCTCTTTTTCCTTTCGCTGCTTTGCTAGGCCTTTTGGAAGCTCCGGACCCTCTGGAGAAGTTTGAGGAGCACCTAGAAGGTGGGCAGGAAGGCAAACATTCAGTGCGTGGAATTAAGAACATAGAAAAGGAGCACAAGTGAGGTTAGCTTCCACCTTCTCGTTCCCTTCTGTCCTTTCTCCCACCCCTTTCACCTGGTGGAAGGGTGGGTCCCTCGGGACTGCGACGGCTGGACGAGGAAGTAGAGGGCATTTGCCTTTGTTGGCGTTGCTCCAATTCTTCTCTCTCCTCTACCGGCTTTTTATCTCGACGTTGTCGTAATTTGGTACGATCTTCCAGCTCCTCGTGATTATCGTGTCGACGGTGCTCCTCTACGTATGTCTCATTTTCCATGGTCAGACGACCGCTCCGACGTCTTGAGATGAAAGGGAGATTTAACAACTTTCTCACCGGCAAATCAAAAAATGAGTCAAATTAGTCGAAAAAAAGCACCTACCTCTCGTAGGAACCGTCTCGCCGCCAAGAGGACCTCTCCTTATAAGATCGTCTACAAAGTAAATCGGCGAGATTTATGAGAGGTGAGTGGCAGTCGTACACGACTTTGTAGCCACCAGGGCATAAATAAGAGGGAGGTTGGAGTCGAATCGGGACTTCGAGTGCTTACAGCAATCCGATTGGACCCACACAAAGCAACACGTCGCAAGAGCTGCGATGTGCATCCAGATGTAATGCATCCCTTCATGAAATAAGTTTTTACCCACCAAGGATGCAAGACTCCTACTCATAAAGAAGACTTCAAGTACAGCAGGCAGGCGCTTGACGGTCGTACACGTGTGCGTTTGTGACGATTCTGGACTTGGTGGACACTGGTTAAGCCTTGACATAAAGTCCATGGTCTCGGTTTGAATCGAACCCCCATCGTAGCCTCAACAAAACTGACTTTTCAATCTTCCCATGTTGTAAGACACCCTGTCCCAGCCCTTCTGCATATAGATCTCAAAAGTTCATAACACCCCCGATAATTATCAGAACGCTCATGGTACAGAGGAAAGAAGAATGAACACTCACTTATCCGTGTCCAAATCGCGAGGCCTTCTACGGTATGACAGAAAACGTATGTGTGAGTTCAACAGTGAACTTACAAGGAGACAAAATAAGAAACGACTCACCTCTCTTCACGATAGACTTCATCTGTGCGTCGAGACCTGTCTTCACGAGGAGGTGACCTCGTGACACCTCGACGAGGTGACTTTCCACCGCGATGGGACCTTTAAGGGAGAAGAGTTACACCGGATTGGTGATATAAGCAACCACGAGGAAAGCTAATTTTTCCACTCTACCAAAAAAGTAAGCAGAAAGAAAATAACAATTCATTTCAAAAATGAGGCAAATGAACAAAAGTAGCAGAGGTCAGCCAAAAAACAAAAAAAAATTGAAATGAAGAAGCTAAATAAGAAAGCAAGTGCTTGTCACATTGGGCCATTGAAAGCTAAAGGGATCGACCAATCAAAACTCATCAACTATTTGCTACTTTGGAAAAGCAGAAAAAAAGTAGAGACGTTCAGTTTTACGCCACATCGCCTACCTTTCTACACTTTCCTCAGCGTCGGTCTTCCCACCGTTGACTTTAGCGTCGGTCAAAGGCGAGGAGTGCTGACGCTGGGATGGCGGAGGCGGTGAAGGTGTGCCTGCACGGGGCACGCAGATTGGACCGTCAGCGTTGTGAACGACCCTTTCCCTCTCCTCTTCCCTTGGCCTTCTCCCTTCCCTTGGACTTAAGCTAAAGAGAAAGGAAAACCTCTACTTTCCGTTTTACATGGCTACTGAATTGAATTAATTGATATTTGTTTTGTGTACAAACCGAGGTCGACGGCGCTCGTGGAAGGAGCGGATGTCCCCCTCCACTTCCATCTCCTCATAGCGACGATCCCTTGGACTTCGACGTCCACGACGATGGTGGTGGCGATGGTAGTCACGTCGATGACTAGAGGGCGATCTAGAGTAACTGCGACGGTGACGTCGTCTCTATAACAAGAAGGTAAGAGAAGCTGATAAATAAATATATTGGGGTTTGGGGAATTCCGAAGTTTAGAAAAAAATGAAAAAACCACAAATACTAACCCTCCGATCCCAATCACTCTGTTCTGCGGCTTCGGCCTCTGCCTCTTCTTCCTCCCTGCGTCGACGTCTGCTGCGACTTCGCTCGCGTTCGGAATCGGGCGAAGATGCTAATCAAGTGAGAGGAAAAGGAACCATAGCTATTAGAAGTAACAATTTCAACTACACTAACTATCCAAACTTCCTATGTTTAATCACCATCACGGTGTCACGGGTTCTTACATTGATAATACGTACTCTCCCAGATGGTCTGACAGAGTCCGAGACTCACTCTTATGGAGGAAAGCCCCAATTTGACTAACCGACTAGAGGATCCAAACGCCATTAAAGGAGGCCATTCCGATCCACAATGACCCACAACGAAAGAGCCTTTGAAACCGCACTAACTTTGATACCTTCATGTTCGCCAAGACCATAAATAATGGCTGAGCCGCGATCATACTTTAATTTGGAGGCCTCCTCTAGGGAGTTGATTACGGTTTTGCATTCAAAACACCTCCACATTCAAAGAAATTAGAAGTAGCCTAAGGAAGAGGTTGGGCAGTACTAAAGATGGACAGGGCAGGAGGGAGAAGTGCACACAAAATGGATCTTGTGAAAACGAAAGGAGCGGAAGAGTGACCATGCACGCCTTGAAGACAAGGCTCAACTACACACATTCTTCTCCATAGTTATGCGAGGAGAATTCAAGTCCAACTGTAATTTCCGATTTTGAAGCAATGGAACAGCAGTCGCCTACCGCACATGCTATGACATTGTTTTCTTATCACCTGCTATAAATTCAAAGGCACTGGTTTGACTTCAAGGTCAACGGTGTTAAAATCTACTCACTCACAACAAGAGAAGAATGACTTACAGTAGCGGCGACGGTTCCTGCCACGGGAGTCGACCTCCTTTCTCTCACTGCGTGACGGGGACGGTGGAGACCGATGACGTTGATTAGCAGCGATGGGTGAGGTGGGATGGTTGGGAGAAGGTCCGTCGCCACGTTCTCTCGGTCGATTAACCGTTCCACCTCCGCCACCTGCACCTCCTCCTTCTGATTGTCTCGAGGCCTGCTCCGCTCGGAATCTCTCTTCCTGGGCCTGTGAAACACGCATGTAAACAGCCTAGCAGATGTAGGGTGCAAAATAACTACTCCTGATAGCCTATTCATACTTTAGCCACTGCCTTTTCCCATCAATCAAGTGGAGCAGACATTTACCAATACAAGCAGTCCTTCAATTTATATGACTGGCGGGAGCTGAGACCTTGAAAATGCAAAAAAAGACTGACTGAGGGAGTTATGAGAGTAAACTACATCATGCCTATCCACATACGCCACCTCGCCTTTAGGGAGATGTTTGAAACTAATAACTGGTAAAAGCAAGTTGGATGCGTGTTTGCAAGCCCTTTTTCAGACAATTTTTTTTGGAATTTTGGCCTGTCCGTGGATCCACTCAAATGCAGCAGATAGCATTTGCATTCACAAAACAAAAAAATACGTTTATTAGCCAAGTCGGATTTATAAGGAGGTGGATGCCAGAGTAGGGTGTGCGAAAAATAATGGTGGATTGACCTCGATTATATTTCGAATAATGGCGTTTCCCATGCATGGGCCAGTTTCTTGGCGTTTCTGCTACCTAGTCAAATCAATGAAATTAACTTGACTAGTTGGTATATTTGGACAGACTTAGTCCCGGTTACCACGACTAGCACATTTGCTGTGAAGTCGTTAGAGGAAGATGGGTCACACCCCGCCCAGATGGACTAGTTTGAGTGTTGTTTACTTGCAAAAAACGAGTACAGTTATTCTCACGCCAAGAACAGTGGATATGTATACCTCCATGTATTCAAGCTCAACCAATCTCTTCGCATCACATGATTTGGCGGGCACCCCACCACAGTTATCAGTACCCTGACAAAGGACGCGTTTCATAGGTCGTGACAATGGTGGCATGATAAGTAAACCAAGGTAGCACTCATAAACGCCTCAATTTCCAAGTGTTGAATTAATCCGTTTAGCATAAATGTAGAACCATGACCTGGTGGAGACGACAAGCACATGTGACACGGTGCAAATATTGCTAGCAGTATCACCACGGTTTACACATTGGAAACCCGTCGCCAAGATCATTTGGTTTGACCAATGTAACTAAGCATCGTGGAGGCAAGATAATGCCACTTGCGTTTCAATTTTGAGAGAAAGAAAACGATTTTTAAGAGGCAATAAACCTAGTCCCAAATGCCCTCGATTTGATCTGGGCCTAATTTCCCACCGGCCATTTGACACCTGGAGACGCGGGTAGAGAGAGGCAGTGCCCATCTCCCATCCCAAATAACAAGCCTCCCCGATAAGTTTACCAACAGCATAAGGCCTCGAGCTGTCCTGCAAGAAGAGAACAAGTTCTGACACTAAGAAAATAAACAGAGACAGACGAGTTCACGACAAGCAACTGAACAAATCTTTCCGGAAATTGCCACAATGTTTACCTTCAAATGATTTAAGAAACTAGTAAATGCAAAAAGGGCAGAATTTTTGCCAAATCTAAGCTCACACAATCCAAGTTGATTTCATAGCAGCCAAGATTCGGTCAGAAACATCTTTAAAAATGCGCAGCCGAGAAAGACAACCACCGATAAACGAGTGACCAAGCATCGACTAGAGGTAATTAGCTAAAAAAAGGTAATTCGAAGTAAATTTGCGACGAACACCCTTCTGAGCCACAAAGACTCCAAGAAAACCATTTTGGATCGATGGCAGCTGCAAGAGAGAAAAATTAGGAAAAATGCGCCTTGAACAATTTCTCAACAACTCCTAACTGAACGCTGAAAATTTCTAAGTTATTTGAAACAACGCGAATTAGCCCTCGATAAGGCTTTGAAGTTGACCAACAGGGCCTAATTTTTACAAAAATATCTGAAAGGTTTACCTAGTTGCTACAATAAGTGAAATTTCGACAGCGTGTATGCTAAGCCCGTTTCCTCAGAAATACTAAAAGCAAAGCTTCGTCTTTGCTGAAGATCGGTTGATCCAACTAAACAGAAATTGCCGCCCAAGTAAGGGCGAAAAATGCTAGCTTACAAAATAGATGTCGAAAAATGATTTTTTTTTTCACAAACATAGTTTGGGAGCGTTGGTTTAGTCATACAAGAGTTAAAAAAGATGCAGTATTCGAGAAAGCATCAATTTTGGTAGAAATTGGACTTCATCAGACAATTCTATAAAATTAAAAATGTTTGACCAATAAAATACACAGAGCTTCCCAAAATGATGCATGACAGACCGGCTTCACAACACACCACCAACTCCGTCCACCATAAAAAGCACAACCTGCTCCAGGAGACATGGTGCTAACCATGATCAACCACATAGATGCAGATTTTCCAAAAGACACGTCGAAAGTATCCCCCAAGCCAAAAAATTACAAGAATGATCATGCCGAGAAATCTTTGAACAAAGAAATACCAGATTTACCAAATATTTACTTCTTACCTTACTACCGAGAATTTCGGCCTTCCTGGCTTCTAAGAGGATGGCAGGGACGCCGCCAGTCGTGTTCATGGCGGAAAGAAGCAGATCCCAGAGCTCTGTGACGAAGATTCGTGCACTCTTGCTGCCCAGAAAAGCTGTGAGATTAATTTGAATGTCCTTGGGGTCAGGAAACTAGAAAAAAGAGAGAAGGAAGGAAGGCGATGAAGCAAAGGGAAGGCGTTACAAGGGCTAGATAGGGTCTCCAATTAAAGCAGGGCAACGAGACTAATATCATTTGGAGACCACGGTAAAAATGGTACCGGTAGATGCAGTAGCAGAGTTCAAACTGCGAGCCACCGCTCCAACACACTTAAGTTGATAGTAGCCCCTGGCAACACCTAAAAGCCAATCAAAATGTATAAAAGAAAGGAGCTAGTGCGTCAAGAGAAATAAGTACGTTACTGCACAAACCAACCTGATACCCTTCAACCTCCTAGCAAAGGTAATCATGTCTTAAAAATGGCATGTGAAATACTTATGGATTTAAAAGGGTACTCGGAGTGGGGAAAAGAGAACATAGCCTTACCTGCTCTGAGAGCATATTTACGACGAAATCGCAGACAATATCGTCCTCGTAGGAGAGAAGCTCTGTAATGCGCTTAACGATCCAGGGTTTAATTGAGTCGACGTTAACTCTTTGTGTATCGACCTGAATTTTTTAACAATATGGCAAAAGGTCACCAACTTTCTCATTTAAGTTGTCACCGAATTTCATGCTCTTCAAAAGTTTCTTCTTTTTGTCAGCAAATCTAGAATCCTGATCGGTATTTGTGCCCTGATAAATGAAGTAATGCAAAAAAGAGAACACAAATTACCTTGAAAAAGCCTGCATCCGTCATCTTGGAATCCGAAGGCAGTCAGGCTATTCCACCAACTTTGCAGCCAATCAAAATTTTAATCTCAAGATTTGACTCTTATACAACAAAATGGATGAGTGGGTTTATTACTTTAACGATAGCCGATTTGATGCCTGCAACAAGCTTTTTTGAGCATGTTTTGTTTTTAGCTTGAAATTAGCTTACTCGTTCTTAGTCATAGATGATATCTCAGCGGTGAACAGTTTTGTGCATAAAATATTATATACACATTAAAAAGAAGAATAGAGTACTTTTCTACCTTTTTGGTGTTCTAAGCCTTTTTATTGCATCCATAGACTTTACTAAGGACGAATGAAGACATACCACTAGTGCAGAACATATTTATTTGGCACAGAAAATTTCTTGGGCTACTGGAATAGCCCTAACGTAATACGGTGGCGGTTCATCCCCCGGTATTTTCGAGGCGCCGCTTTTGTACTTTGAATTAGTCCTTTTGTACCTCGCTGGGTGGGCTGACCTTTCGCGCTATGCCAATATCCCAGACACCTTCTCTGCGCTGTATATATATTCTGCCCGAGCACTTTGTCTTCTTCCTTCTTCGGGGGCGCTACTCTAATGTTAGCCCACCCAGAATTGTACAGTGGCCAAATCAAGAGCAGCTCTTTACCAAAATTGGAAGCTAAACAACCGACGTATTGCACTGTTCCAATTTTACTGCATCGAGAAGAAATGGAAAGCTATTCACACCTGAGGCGTGTAAAGGTGCCATATTTGTCTGACCAAAATTTGTTTTTTTTCTGTATTCGCTGCTTATTAAATATTTCAATCCCTTCAAATAGAATTAATAAGCACATTTTTTAAGGCAAACAATAGACGGTGGATGACCTTGTCTGAATCTGCCACCGACATCTCACATCTGCATTGTAGACTGGGGCTCAACTTCAAGACTTTTACTGGCCTAAAAGAAAAACCAAATCCAAAGCTTGTTTGATCCGTTGAAAAGAAACGCACTCATGAATTGCAAACATTGGTACCTGTGATGCTAAACTCTTGCATGAAAATGAGGGCGTCGCATGTATGTGACACCTCCGTTCAACCGCACTCACCTGCGACTGCGAATACAGTTGCAATAAATGACGCAGCTCAATATTTTGACTTCGAAGCGCCTCATTTTCAACAATGAGCCTTGATCGCGCTTGTAAGATGGTGAGGTAGCGCTGTAGCGTCCGTTTCAGTCCTGCCCACATTCGTCTCTTTTCATCCGGTGCAAAGGTATTTCTGCGCGAAATTGAGAACAATAGCACCTTCGCCTGTTTTTAACAACCTTTAAAGCTAGACTGCTCTTTAGTTTGGAGGATATGAATATAAATCTCAAAATTAAGAGAGATTTTAAGTGATGTCAGCACCTACAAATATTTGTACCAATGCTCCCGATCCATTTCCATGTCTAGGAGATCCTGCTGACGTGCACTAATTCGATGTGTGGCCTTAATAGCACCATCCTTTTCTTCAGCCGCGTCAACAACGTCTTCAGGTGAGCTGGTAGTGACAGGGGCGGTGTTTTCCATCGCGCGTTCAAAAGCGGCCACGGTGGCGTGTACGCAGTTCTCCACAGCAAAGCGATGCAATACCTGCGGCACATCGATTGGGTCTATGAGGCGGATAGCACTAAATGCCACTTCCTCGTTGAAGGTGGGTGCCTCGGTTTGCGCAAGACTCTCCGGCGATGTTGTACTCTGCGACTCACACTCCTGTGGCTCACTTTTCTCACCGTCCGGCTGCTTATCTTGCCCAACTAGAAAAGAGGGTAATGATAAACCCTATAAAAATCGGGAACGAATCGGGGAAGATCTGAAAGGGTTTAGCAGCCCACTATACTTTGTTGCAAGAGGAGGAAATTAGGCAGCGCGGAATTTGTAGTAAAGGGAGAAGGCATAGTAGATATTGTAAATGTATTGACAGATACTGATGAGTGCATGGATTTTTGAGGAATTCAACACTTTTGGAACTTAGACTTCACGGTTTTAACGCGGTTAGGGTCAAGGTCGTCGCTCACTAAGTGAATTATACAACCCAACATTCAGTTAACTCCAAAATTTGCTTACAAGCAGCTGACACAGGCGGCAACATGGTTAAAGGTTGTGGCCTGTGGCTATCACAAGGCAGAATGAAGTAGGTGAAAAGTTTGTCTAACAATTCTTCGCTATTCACCTTCAACACCTGAAATTTGTTTAAAACATTTATATTACTTGACGCATTTAAGTAAAAGTTGCTGCATCAAAACAAAACGCACATTGAGGACTGCATCCAGCCGAATGAGTTTCTGGTCAGCAAATGGCAGATCTTTGAGCAACTTTTTCACCTTTACTTCTATCAGAAATTCCTTAAATAAGGAAGGAAAAAGTGCTATTTTGTCTTTGAAAGTACACATTGGTTTGCTTATTAAAACCTACGGGTTCAAAGGCGAGCATTGTCAAAAATTTGCCGACAATTTCCTTTGGTGCTTCTTTTAGAGTCTGTGGCAAACGACATTTTGGTAACTTTCTGATACTGACTGACCGACTGCAACGACCAAGTAAATAATGAAGTTGGTAGTCAAACAGAACGGAACGAACTTGTCAGCTCGGACATAATGGGCCGATTAATAACAAACTAGATGGCTATTTGGTACTTACCTCTTGTAAGTGGGAATTTGTAGAGCTCGTGCCGCGATAGAGGTGGTACGCCTTTCCTTTTCCGCCAGTGAAATTGGCCCACTGTTGTTCATAAAGGGGCTAAATTACAACGGTAGGCATGTTCTCATTTGAAGGACGCTATCTTAGGAATTTTCTATCTTGTTTAACAACATGTTCAGTGGAGGACGCTCTTTTATTCCCTAAAGTTAACGTAACTCTTGACGACATGGGCACCCGACCGTGTTTAAAGCATCTCACCTATGCACTAGTAACAAATTCTCCTCCACACAGGTATGACATGTCTATGACGCCAGGAAAGACTCTAAGCATTACAAGGGGTTTTCATTGACCTAAAAATACTTATCGGTCTGTAACAGGCGACTGATGGGTAAAATTCGTGAATTCCCAGCATCAATCAGCCCCTAAGTCAGATGATTTAAAGAGGTCATCTTGACCATGAGAAAAACCAATGGCAAAAAGGCATTACACTTCGGGTGGAGTCCATGTGAGTCCCAATTGCTGCTCCATGATAACTTTGTCGGCAGCCATTAACTTTTCGGCGTCTTTCCTCAACTCATCCTCATTCATATTCCAAACATCGCGAAAATTCCGTTCCTCAAACTTTATCAGTGACCTAGGGAGTTAAGAGGAAGGTACAGTAACTCCCGCCTTTACTAATCAACCCAGCACTCAAAGGAAATTAGCTGAAACAAGTTTCCTTACTTCGACTTCTTTTGGAGTTCTCTGAAAGCCTCCATCATTTTTTTGTAATCATCCGATAGAACCAGATTCTCGTGTCTAAAAGTGGTAAAAGTTGGCTCAGCAAATAGGTCCCACTCAAGACTTTGCAGTAGCAATGTTTTCTTACCTACCGGAGAGATTCTTCCTGTTTCTTGGAAAAAACACGGAGGCGGTTTAGTTGATCTTGTAACTGCGTAATTTTTCGCTTCTGCTGAGATCGTGTAAACGTATTCTCCTCATCTCGTCTCTTCAGAACTTGAAAGTTGTATTCCAGCTTCTCCAAATTTAACTGATACATCGCTTTCATCTGCTGAAGGTCTGTTTCCATGTTCTTGACGAAGCAAAAACAAAAAAAAGACTAGCGGGAATGCTGAGTGCCAACTTTTTACAAGTAGACATGTTTTAATGTCCAATTATACCTGAACTTCCGTTGTTAAACGCAGCTTGAGAGCATTGAACTCCTCGGTGTGATTAATTCGCAACTTTTGAATCAACTCCTCTAGTTCAGCGATCCGATTTTTTCGTTCCTTTAGGTAATCTTCCTGCTTCTTCCTCAATTCGCTCATAAAATCCTCCCAATCGGTTGTCTGCTCTCTCAGCAGATCCTCGCGATCTTGCAGAAATGCTTTCTAATTCCACAAAAAATATGGCAGAAGGGGTAAAGAATGGTTTTACTTTATCGTCCATTTTTGAATGAGTTACTAATCAAATCAAGGGTACTAGTGATGCATCACTTTTCTGTACTTAGTAAAGTAAACTGGTACTTTCGCTTGGCTTTCGCTTGTCATACTTCTATCATGCAGTTATTCCAATGACCTCTGTGATCTTGACTTTAGCCATGTGGACCGTCGTAGAGGCTCATATTTACCCTAACAATATGGTGCGTTTCAATTTTTTTGCATTCCAGACTAACAGTTCGATGTTAAAGAGCGTTCTGTCGTCATTTTGCGTGTTTGCATTTCAGCGGAGAAGATTTGCTGCTTCTAGCGTACCCACACATATACCTTGGTTTATGAAGTATAATTCCAACTTCTTTATTTTGCGTCAGAACGATTGAGGCTTACGGATAAGATGTCACATAGGTGCACGTCGTACCCTCCATCCCTCCGTAACCAGTTTTTGCCGGGTGGCAAACAAAGACCTTGGTAGCTGAGACCTTGTCTCCTGATTATGTGTGTTGGAAACTCGGCAGGACCCAAGTTCGCACACATAAACCCATCAATGGCGCGAGTGTCTGCATTAGCTCGCCTCGTGGAAGTAGAACTATCTCTCTACAGATTGCCTATTCGTTTCTGCCTCTAAAAAAGAATATTTCTTCCCCACCTTCATGTTGCCCCAAGATATATCGAGTAGAGAGGCGTCGGTCGTGATATTTTGGGGGCAGCACTCACTAAATGACTGTGTCTGGTGTTAATTACACGCTTGCAGATTATAGTGTTACGGATTGAAGGGATCTGTGTCTTAGAGGTGTGAGGTGAGGGTAGTAAAATGAATTGCAAAGAGTACGGAAGGCCCTTTTCCGCCATTAATTAAGCAGCCTGAATGTACGGCAAAATCCAACAGCATATAGGAACAAAGAGACGAACTAGTTGATGGAATGCAGCACCCATTTGGCCATTAGCCGCCATACTTTTCTTCGTCAATGGCGATGCATGTAAACTGTCGCATTACTTCAGCTGAACGGTTCTAAAAGGTGTCCCTTCCTTCCTTAGCATATAGTATCCCTTACTGTAGGATGCATCGCCGTAATGAAGTTGTTTTTACCACTTTAGAACCATACATTCTACAATTGAACGTTTAGGCGTAGCTGAGTCAGAATTTCTACCTAAAAAAAGACTTCACTTATGAACTACCTCAATTTCCTTCAACTCAAAGTCATAGGCGCGTTGCATTGACTTCATTTGCGATTCCATTCTCTCCACCATGATATCCACATCTTCCGTTCGTTTTCTGAGCTCCTTCACAAAATGATCGTCCTTGGCTTTTAACTCCTGCAAAAATAATATAAAAGCTAGTTATTTTAATCTCCCTCATATCTCGTGATTATTTTTCTGCCTCGTTTCTTGCTACTTGTTGTACTTAAGTGAAAGCATTATCTGTGGTACTAAATTTGCTTCAGTGAAATGCATCGTCACTTTCCTGGAACAAAGCGGAGAAAAAGTAGCAACAACGCACCAAATGGATGTCATAGATCAGTTTGTTTTTCTCGTCAATAATTTTGGCGCAGTTGGTCTTTAACTCCTCAAAAATCTAAAAACGATAAAAAGCCTATTAAAATTGTGGGCCATAGCATAACTCCGTCCTTATTTACGAATTTGACTTACGTCGTGCAACTCGTGGGCGCCTTTTGTTGTTTTTGCCTCCTCCCATTTCTCTTCAACCTGTGAGGGAACACTTATGAAAACCATAGAAGAGAATAGCTTGGAATAAGTATGACTAGGCACAATTAGGCATACTTCCTCAAACAACTTTGTCGTTGCTTTTTGTTCTGCATCAAACTTGGCCTGCCGAACATTGTCAAGCTCCTCTTCTTCCACCCGACGTAGATTTTCACGTGCGTCACAGGCCACCTTGAGATTGGTAATAAAGGCATTGCCATTGCGACAGAGGTTGACGATTCGTTGTGCGCTTAACACCACCTGCGCATTAGCTAATGGATTTGAGGTAGCTGTCACAGCCACTTTCTCATCGATCGACGCCATTTCGTTGAAGTAGTCAGGACTGCAAAATTGACTGGAGAAATAACTCTAGGAAAGATCGGGCCCATGCGGCAAGGAAAAGTAGTCCGACTCACCGTAAAGAGGCCACTCTCTCTGAGATTCGTAATCGACGGGCTGCGATTCGCTCCTCAAGGTCATCGGAGTTGGTACTAGGACCCTTGTCGCGATCCTCCCCGTGATCAAAGTAGAGTTTACGCGTGTGCATGTCCATCTGATGTAAAAAAACATTAAAAAGCCTGTCATCAAAAAACAAGTTTTTTGAATACTGCTTCAGAAAATTCTATTGCAATCAGAAAATATATTACCAATTGCACATTTAGGTAGGATCAAAAACATCTCCAGCCCACAAAAAAGCAGAATAACAGACATTAACTAAAGGGAAATTGAAAAACACTGGTAAGTCAAACAAGCAAAAACAAAATCGGAAAGTGCGCATACAGTGGAACTAAAAAATAGGATAGCCAACATGAAATACTTCTAACAACACGAAAAGCGTCCACCATAAACACCATTCTATCTTAAAGCAAATTACATCGAATGCATGCAAGAACCAAATCCTTAATTACAATGCTATAAATAGTGTGAGATGTTTAAGTACACGACCCATACTTATCTTACGACCGAACATTTTAGGCTGGTTTGAACAGCAAGATATACAGAAACTACATATTTTATTCCATTGCAGCCACAAAATAGCTTTGCTTTTGTTTAACTTTAAGAACCGATCCTTAGCTTTTTGGCGCTCGTTGATAATTTAGTCAATGAACCACATTTGTGGTAAACCAACCCTAATTATTAACGATTTATGGAGTGAGCGGGTAGCGTTGCCACTGGGTCAAGGTTGTCCTATCATTTAGGTAAAAACCAATTATTTTCTTGGATCGTAAGCCTTAACAAAAAAATTTTGGAGGACAAATGGGCATAATAACTCAAATTTGTGGTATAAAGAAAAGTTAGGCACTTTGAATTAAGCATTGAAGGTTGCATCTTTGATAGCTAGGGAACTAGGGAGTTGTGATCGGAAAATCGCGCAGTTTCTCTATTGATAAGCCTAACCATTTACTTTAGCTTTGATACTCAAATCAAAAATAAAAGGGCTTAAATCTTTATTTATTCTTTAAGAAGAGACAAAGCGGTAGGCGCAGTATATTCACATAATTGCGGCAGCAACATAAAGGAAAGTGGTTCAATGAATCACGGTGTAGAATACAAAGTTGAAAAATTTAAAGAAGCGATTTTTTAACTTAATCTTTATAACAATAAATTTTTCTATTTTGTAACTCCACACTTGCTGAAACCCATGCCCATTTATGGGCGGTAACAGAAGTGCTCATGCTCATCTGTTTCGAGTAAAAAAGGAGGCAGTTAAGTGACCGTTTATTATTTTACCAACTAAAATTGGTCATGTGTGAAAGTACAATTTGAAAAGACTCCTGAAAATGGCAACTATCCCAATTTTTCGCCAGTTTAAAAACACAGTGTGGTTTAATTTACCCATTATCAGTCATTTTTAGCGTCTTTAGATTTTTTTGAAGGTGATAGAGGGCCTAATGTTGGGACAGAATACACGCATGTTACATAGAGAAGGTGATAGAGCTACCGGCATGGGCCGAAGACCGGCCCACTCGGCAAGGTACAGCTATCAGTTCAAAAGAGGCCCTTTAACAAAACTTACTACTAGGCAAACAACCAACGTACTACCGCATTAAACTGCAGTCAAGGGAAACAAAAGAATAGCTGTTTTTAGTTAGTGCATCCCGTTCTGCATTCGTATCTTTGAAACAAGTAATATAAGGAGAAATTTACTTTTTTACTTAAAAGTGTCCAAAATATAGGTAAAACTGATTATGGTTACACCAATTTGAGGTTCGTTTTCTCCTTAGAGGCCGCTATCATACCCACAGCCACAGTGTTTGCATACACTGACCAAATAAAAGGTACGAACCAGAACTACACACCAACCCAAACGGCTTAATACGTTTTAAATAAAAGCAAGAAATCCTTGCATGGGTATTTTGAGCTGTGCGAGATGTGTAATATGTATTTTGCTTGCTCAACCCTCAATATTTGTATGGAACCGCATGGGACTTGTCGGGAAGCCTAATATTTAACCATGTCAGTAACTTCGGGTTGTTTTTGTATATCGATGATATATATTCATATGTTTCTAATGAAGTCTAGGGTTCTCTCACGGTAGTCTTATGCTCCTTTTACTGTGTTACAAATTGCATTGGCGACCTAGTCTACGTAGGTTGTACTTACGCACAGGGCTATGGTCTTCTGGCCATACCAGTAGATTCCTACTCCTTTTAAGCGTCATTATTATGAGTTTACCTACAGCAATCTCGTATATTCTGACTATGTAAAGTAGATTCATAAAGTTTTTAGAAAAAACAAGCTGGTTTGCTTCATTAAAATAATTCATTTTGGGGGTGGTTCTTATACTTGTGTTGTAATTTAAAATAGCTCATTTTTGATAAGAATAAATGGCTCGGTCCTTTAGCTGTCATTTGGATTCCAACGCAGATAAACTGTGTTGCGCATAACCGTTTTTAATAGAATTAAAGCGCTCGGGAATAAATTGTTTTTTGCTTTAAGCCGCACTCAAATCTGACGCATATATTAGCTTAGGCATATTTCATGCACTAAAATCATCGAAGTTCCCTTTGCAAATAAAAAGCTTGGCCTGGCTTTTATTTCACACATTTACTTGACGGGTAATTTCTTAATCCAGATTCGTCCAAATCCATCCTTTGGTCGCATGCAAATTTGTTTTATTTGTTTCTTACTCAAGCAATTAGTTGAAATGTGTTCATTTGTGTGTATAATGTGTTTCTGCATTTGATCAGCTTGTTCTTGGGACGAATTTCCTGAAAATCCTTAGCCAGATATCTTGAAAGTCTTATCATTTGCCAACCAATAATGCCCCGCAAGCACCTCATTGTTCGGAAAATTCTTGAGAATGTTCCCTCAAATCACTTCATGCCCCGACCCTACTACGTGAGCTTAGTACCGGTTTGGCCTGCAATTAGTTGAGTACATTTTGTAATAAACATTTTTTAATATTTTAGCTTGATCTGCTGGATTCAGCAGAGGCAAGAAACACAATTATTTGTACAGATGAGGACGTGACACTGCAGTTTGTAGCTCAGACACTCTTCGCAGATATGGCCATCAAATATCCTGGAAAATGCATGGTCATTGTCATTTCAGATGCTGGTTCAGTCAAAACTGTTGCCGAAACCTTCAAATATGTTACTGATACCCCTGTTTTAGTAGTTGCTGACGCTTCCTCCAAAATTCCTACCACTACGGAAGTAATTTTTATGTCTGCAGAAACGGCTGCAAATTTATGCTCTGGTGAAGCTCCTGTCTTATCCATTCATGAAGTACGGTTTTTTGCCCTCCCGTAACTCAATTTTTTATAGAGAGCCTTCCTTCTCATCTTGGATGACTGCGAACTCGTTCTATCACCGGGCCATCCCTACCAGCGACTATTCCCGTACTCAAAAGACCCTCTTAGTGAGCATCAGATTGAGGAGATTTGGAACCGAGATCCGTCTTTTTATTCCTCTACCTCCGCAAGCTATCGAATTCTTGCTCTAACCTCCACTATCCTTCCAGTCGGTTGTTCCGACCATCTCCTTGCCAAACGCTACATCTGTTCACTGGAGGACCGTTTGGGTTGTAGGCTAGAGACAACCTCAGAGTTAATTAACCTTCTCTCTTTTGGTGCTCAGCCAGAAGAGGAGGAGATTCCAGCCCCAGATACAACAAATAATGGTGATAATGATGATCGAAATTCAATTCGTGGAACAATCCTGAGTCTTCTAGTGGAGGCTCGCGATTTTCTCAGTGACGTGGACTTTACTGGTTCAGAGGAGAATGTCGCCACTACAGGACAACGTGTCATCAATGTTCCTTACTACTGCCTTCGGTCTGTGGCGCAATGTGAAGCCATCACAAAGGATTTGGGTGTCTACTGTGGAGCACTCATCGCTCGGGTCTTTCTGCGTCACTTATATCGTCTGGAACGGGCCAGGGCAAGCATTCTGGAGGCTAGGAAATACCTTGAGCATGGAGAGGACCTACTGACACGAATTCTCCGCTACACGGCTACTCAGCTGTCAATGATTGCTCGACTGTTCCAAACCGTTTGCGACAAGTGAGTCAAAAGGAAGAATTCTGCAATATTGCTCCTTTGTAAGACGTGAGCCGACTGTTCTTGCCATAGCTGTATGACGAGAGAGGAGATACGCACCCTGGCATCACCCCGAGTCCTGCAATTGGTGGATCGATTGCGAACCCTGAAACCAACAGGATCCTACCGGATAGAGGCGGTTTGGAGGATGGAAGGCGTCAGTGAGGATACAGGTTCAGATTCTGATGCTGAAAGTAGTGGATTGACCTCCCACAGTAGTTGGAGCAGTAGCAGACGGAGATCTAGGCTACGTGGTCGATCTATTTCCTCCGGTTTCGTTGCTCCACACGGATTTGAAGCCATGAGTGGAGATGACGATGAGGAGGACGATGATTATGGCGAAGGTTATGACGATTCCTCCTCATTTTCGGGCGTCGACTCTGTGTACTCGGAGGATGATAATGATTTTAAAGATGCCTGCTATAATGACAGCAATGGTAAAGATAGCGCCGATGACAACGATGGTGAAAGCGGTGGGGAGAGTGATGCTACTGATGTCTCAATGTAAGTGCTGTGTGTTTTTTGCTCTGATCAGTTGGGGTTCGAGACTAGTAGAGGTGTTTCGTTCCCCCCTCTGAAGTCATGTAAGTAGTACCTTTGATATTTCTGGCAACTTTTTATCTCAACCAATCATGAAGTTTGTCTTTAGTGACAGCCCTAGCAGCGAGGCAGAGAAAATGACAGATTGATGTCCAGTTACGATAAGGTTTTAAGAGAAGGTAAGTGCGTAACTTCTCCAGAATTAAGGCGGCCTTGTCTACATGGAAAATTTACGGGGAAATTTCATTGGATACGTCTTCTTGCATAGACTTGAACAATGCTTTACAGAGGATGAGTTTCCTATCCGACCCACTTTTCGCATGCGTGTTAGTCTAAAGACAGTATTATCCATTGGCTCACAGAATCCAAAGTAGCTTCTTGAAGCTTCATCACTTTTTCCTCTTTTTTGCCTTATTTGCATTCCGTGATATCGAGTTCTGACCTCCAAACTTGGTTTAACTTATTACTTTGTCATCTGAGTTGTTTATAAGTCACTATTCTTCAAGGGGTCTATCTTCGGGGATCCGACGCAAGTCCACCCGAAACCCATGTCGGAGACCTCACAAAATACGTAAGTCGCTTTTCCTTTCTCCTATTTATTTCCATCTCAGTAATTTGTCCACTTTCTTGCCATTTGCCTCATTTCTTCTCCAGGCTCCTCTCCCGTTATTCGTGGTGGTCGTGGCGGCTCCCGTCTTGTATATCGCGTACTTCCCGATAACCCTGATAAAGAGAACACCGTTCCTCCTCTTTGCGGTCTTCTATTAGTCGGTGGGTGTCAGTTTTCCGCCTACGCACTGCCCCGATTCATCGAGGAGTACTGCAATTGGGACCCCGAAATTGCCTTTGTTCGTCCTGGCTACTTCTTTGTGCCTGGCGCTTCTGGTAACTTACACTCCTGTTGCTTTCACTTCAGTAGACTACTTCTCCCTTATAATATAGTCTAGATCAACCTGGATGCTGTGACACATGCGATATGGCTGGACTTAGTGTCCACCTTTTCATTGCCCGTTACTCCACTTTCAAAGGTAGCTCCACGGTGTAGATGTCCTTTACCTATTTCTCCTTCGGAAAGAAGCTAAGAAGATATTTCTGAGTCGTTTGCATATTTTTTTGCAGTCAGAGGTGGACGTGCCGCAGTTGGGATTCTCTTAAATGCACAAGCAACTAAATCTTTGGGCTGATAGAGGAACAACAGATTTGGTGGGGATTCGCGCATGATAAAAGAGTTATTCGTCAAATGAGTGTTTTTTCACTTTATTACCTACCCTAAATTGCACGTATTGTAAAATTATGTCTGCTTACAAAAAATAAGTAGCATTGATATTTTCCAATGTAGACCAGGTGAAAACGCTGACACTTTCGGCGGACGTAGGCAGCACACAGGAGGAGACAGTGGCAAATTTTCGTTGTGGCGGTGAGGTGAATCTTCTTGTGACTACACAATCAGGTTTGGCAGCTGCCTCTTCTCTCCCACGGTGCAATCTCATTGCTTTATTCCACCCATCCACCTCCCTGTCCACCTACCTGGCGGCGAAATCTCGTTTACGGTTGGTTGCAGTCAAATCCACAAAAGCCCATTTCTGGCACTTCTTGGAATCCGATGGGTTCTCCCTTCGTACTCGGTTTGTGCTTGCTAATTTGGCTATTTTATTAAGATGACAACAGTTAGAAATTTCTCAGTGCAGTTTTTTGTTTATGCAATTGTACTTAAGTGTTGCTAGTTTTTTGTCCTTTTCTGGAGTGATGTGAATGGAGGCTGTCTACTGCCATGGCGAATTTTTCCAATGGTTGTAGAAATTACATATTAGGTTTGAGACAGCCTGTCCGGGAATTGGACTGTGGTTTAACCATTCGCCTTCCGGATAGACTAATATATCGTATTTCCTGAATTTGTAGCTTTCAACAGATGGAGCGAATGTTGGTTCAACGATGCAGCAATTCTTACCTTATTTCTGATGAGCATGATGTGGCCGCCGACTACGTAAATGAGCAGTTTACTTTTCTCCCCAAAGTAAGTGACTGCTACCGGTTTCCAATGAGCAATTTATGCTGGATTGCGAGCTTGAAAGTGCTAATGCTGCCAACGAGTCACACACATTTTGTCTTGGGGAATCACTATCCCATCGCGTGGTTTGTTATGAGGGGATTCGAAGACACCGATTTTAAAGCAGTTTTGTTGAAAGCATATCGTCTAGTTGGTGTATACTGAAAAGCATAAGCATAACTCCTCTCTATTTGTCAGATTTAGATAGGCCGTGTCTTATTTTAAACTATTTATTGCATCGTGGAAGGTAGTTAACGCAGATTAAGCTTGTGCTTGTGGAAAATAAATGGTCCGCTGAAATGTAATAGGTAGAACTCCTTTCCTGCCGCAGAGAAAGGCCTGTAGGGCAATAGATGTGGTGAATCACTATTGTGCTCGCCTGCCCTGCAATTTCATGACGCGTTTGGCGCCGCGCTGGCATCTCACTACGCGCCGACTGACAGCCGATTCAAGAGGGGCAGTGGAGGGTGGGGATCACACAGCCCTTCTCACCTGTCCTGACCCCTCTCACGCTGCTATCGCGAGCAACATGATCGTTTATCGCTGCGCTCTGCAAATGCCCATTAACTCACCCATCCGTGAGGTGGTTTGGGTGAGTGTTTTACTTAGAATTTGACCGCATGCTTGGCTCGCTTGGATCCAGTGACCCTCAGAATCTTTATTCAATATTGTCATAGCATTTCATTTCCCATATCTCCTCTTCTCTTCCTTTTCATCCCATCTAAGGTGAGTTAATACGCGTTGCTGCATATCTGATACATTTTATGATGTATGTAAAGGAAGGTAAGGACAGCAAATAGGTAATCTTTGGAGTTTTCGCCATCTATGGCGTATGAGTGGGATCCATTTACCATATCCACCATTTCATTAAGCTCTTCCTTTAATTTGAGTCTTTGCCGCTGGTTGGTTGAAGCTGATTTCTACTTACAGAGTGAGTGGTCACTGTGTAAGAAAATGGCCAAATACTCCGCCGCTGTGCGCGTGGGTCAGTTGTTGATGGAGACGCGAGAAATCGATGCACGTGGACGCCCCATCCTCCGCCACACACCGATAGCCGCTGTCGCTGCAGCCTCTCGCCGCTTGCGTGCTACTCGCGAACGCTCCCCTCCTAAACATAAATCGAGCTACTTAATTAAAGTCAGTAGTGCTCATGTCATTCTTATTTAACATGCTCGTATTGTTTTTCACTAGCGTACAATAAGGATAACGCGAGGAGCCCGTGAATAAGAGTTGCATGGCCTCTCTAATTATAGACTCCGGACTCATTGGTCAAGTGTCTTGCTAAAGAGGACAGAGGATCCATAGGCCAGAATCGTCTCTATCTTATCGACATTCGTCACCTCGACACCCCCCTGAGTCGCCTGCAACGTGAACAAAGGAGTCAGGGCACCTCCTCCCACATCGATTTCTTCCCCGAGGCAGAGAATCGGGGCTTCGCAATGCTCACCACAAAACCCCTTCCATTTGTTAGTGGACATTTTAACCTCTTCTCATTGTCTCCTGCGGGAGGTGATTATTGCGTATGAATTCAATTTCAGATCCCTGAGTTCTCAATATTTACTCGTTCGGGTGAGGAAACGGTGCATATTTATGAGGCCTCCTCCTGTCCCCCTCTGAATATTGACCAACTCAATAGACTCTCGCGTTTCCATAGAATCATTTTCAAGGTAAGTGACGATGTTTCGCCTCTGATTTTCTGATCGGTTACTTCCTTGTAGTCGGTACTGCGGTTCGAAAAGGACTGTTTGATGAAGTTCAATCTGGTCGATGCACCCTGCCAGCTGCTTATTGTGCCAGTGAAACGAGGTACCACTTCGTTCGCGTTATCAGTTGAAAGTTTTCATTTAACTTTGTCAAGTGATTTTGATATCCTCTCTTTGTTTAAAATCTGCCGCGTTCCCATTCTACACCGTTAAGCAATCTATTTATCCTTAAAATCTCTACTTCCCTTGATTTCTAACACCTGGAAATGGTGCTAAATGAACGCATTTGCTTCCCCCTAGCCCACAAGAGAAAAAGGAGTCACTGGTTATCCTTGTGATTCTTCTTTCAGACAGCCAGAAGATCGATTGGGATCTCGTGAATCTCTGTCTCAATTCCTATGTCGCCTCAGTCGGTGACTGCAGACTGCCGGTTCGTAGGCGCCCCGCTCCGCCGTTGCAGCTGCCCACTGGACCAGTGCCCCTGACGCAACTACTCTCGCAAACTGCCAGCCCTCGAACCGTCTTTCATTTTGTTCGGGACGATTTTGTAAATGCTGTCCTCACACCAACCTACCGCAACGTAGAGTATCCACCGCGCTACTACGTTGTCGCTGTTCGGTGAGCCCTCTTATATTCTTTACTTACACAGCATCTAGGTTGTTAGCTTGATACCAACTTGTTTCATTGTAAAGCTGCGCTCCTGCCGCTGCTTTTAATGCATTCCGCTTGTCTACTTGTATTCTCCTTCAGTAGTATAATATGCCTTACTTTCGTCACCTGGCTAAGAGGTCTACTCAAAACTTATATAAGTAGTATGCACATTCACCAGCCTGGTTTGAAGAAGGCATCTCTCCTTAGTTAAACAATTGCTTTCTCCATCGTCTACTAAAAGGTATTTAGTGTTGGCATTATAGGCAGCTCGAAAGTCAATCCCAACTGCCAAAAATCCAGTATGAGTAGTATATGTCCTCATTAGCTTAATTAAGGGAACATCGTTATACGTGAATCATTAAATTTCCACTTCGTCGACTAAACAGGCAATTAGTATGTAAGTTCAGTGACCTAGTCCGAACGAAATGGCTTTTCTCCCTTAAGGCTACTGAAATGCCCAAATAAGTAGCGCACACTGGTTCAGATGAGATATCCTTCTCCATTACTAAATGGAGAAATCAATTAGGGGTTGGGAGTCAGCTCCATCTACCAAAGAGCTGGAACGAGTTACATGTGTGCATTTCCTCGCAGAAATGATCTGTCTCCAGCCACAGAGTTCCCATCACCGCAGTACGCCACCTTCGCGGACTACTACGCATGTAAGTATGGGCTGCGTCTAAGTGGAGCTCCGTCAGACCAACCGCTGCTAGACGCCGCCTACGCTCCTCTCCGCCTTGCTCCTCTCCTAGTGCCGCGAGGCTGTGTTGCCCAGCGAAAAGCGAACAACGGTGTCGCCTCCGGTAACGCCACCTCAACTTCCAAACATGCCATACCCCGGCACATACAACTCCTGGTGCCTGAGTTCTGCCATCGCCATGCTATGCCTGCCACTGGTGAGGGCTTTTCTGGTTTGTTATCGGTGTTATTATAAGCTTTGCTATGGAACCGTTGAGGTAGAGGTTTAAGTACTAAGTTTTTCGGGGTTCAAAACTACTTGATTTTTCTTTTAAGTGGCACTTTTTTAGTAGGGCATTGTCCACCCTATTCCCATTTAAGTAGAATGTTTTTGGCTGAATTACAACGGTCGGGGTTCAGAAATACGTAATTCTCTGTTTTACATCTTCTCGTTACTTTGCTGCTGAATCGACAGTTGTGAATTCTGTACTCCTTGTCAGTGTGGCTTGAGTATTGGGACCAGAGAAAGCGCTACTGAATCCTTTGTTTAAGTAGCGTGCATGAAAACATGTATCCTCACCAATTTGGTGTTCTTAAGGACTTGACCTGCTGAATTTTATGCTTTTATCCTTATAGGACTACTAATTGGCTGCTTGGCCATTACTTGCAGCTGGGTGAGAGTGAGCGTAGGACTTGGCGTTAAAACTACTTAATTTCCTATTTTAGTAGCAATTGTCCTGAAAACTATTCTTTTTACTCTTTGTCAGTTTGGCAAAAGGCGATCTGTCTGCCTAGCATTCTCTACCGCCTACAGCACCTCTTGCTTGCGGAAGAACTGCGTTCAGAAATCGCGCGGGAGACTGGATTGGGAGTCGTTACGCCCCCACATCGGTTCTGCTTCCCACCTCTCCGCTGTTACTTTACACCACAAGTACCATCGCCGTCGCCGTCTCCATCACCACCACCATCTTCTAAGAAACAGAGGGATCCGGAGGATCGAGATTCAGAACCTGAAGTCGTCAAACTAACCCTTTCTCCCCTAATCCAAGATAAACCTCGCAATCCTGTCACCGATTTTCAGGCCCTTCTCCACGAATCCGATAGGCTGGAATCCGATGGGGAGGGGGACCTAGACCCAGAGGCAGAAGAGGAAGAAGAGGAGGTGGATGCGAAAAGTATAGACAGTTTTGAGGAGAACGCCACAAACATGTGTTTTTTCCCATCCGAAGATGATGACGAAGGCGAAGATGAAAAGGTAAATTCTGCCTTTTGGACTTGAGTGGACTTGGCTTTTTTCTAGGGGCAAATAGTTTACAAACCCGGACCTACAATGATCTTGCAATCGCTGACGCTGCTGGGGGCAGGTGATTTTATCAACATGGAAAGGCTGGAAACAATCGGAGACAGTTTTTTGAAATTTGCTGTTACCATGGATTTATTTTTGCGATACCCTGAAGCTCACGAGGGTCATCTAAGCTCGTTGAGAAGTCAAATTGTACGTTTTTTAGCTGTTTTTACTTAAGCCATGCACTTTCGCAGGTTGGTAATTCGAATCTCTACCGACTTGGATGTGAGAAAAATCTGCCTGGACGAATCGTGGGGATGGCTTTTGAGCCACACGAAAATTGGTTGCCACCCTGCTACGTTTGCACCACCGATTCGACAAATAATATTGCCTCCACCAGGTAAAATAACATTTTTACTTAGTTGTTTTCAGTAGCTCGTATTTTGCACAATAAGCGTGCATTTTTTGTGTTCTCTTTACACTGCCGCGCTCTATATTATTTAAAGGAATTGTTATGAACTCGATTTCGTTTCGATATTTTATTTTGGCTTTGTGTTGGTATACCTTTGTACGCTTGATGTCGTCTTTGAGCCATGCCTCCTAAAAGATAGGAATTCTGTTCATCTGCCAACTTGAGAAATGAATTCTATGTCAGCGTCATTTCGGAGCCAATTTTCTAATGAAAGAACTCAGGTTTGTAAGTAATATTTGAAAGTGAACGCTTTATCCATCTAGGTTAGATAAAAGAATGGCAAATATGCATTTATTGTTTAAAATAGCATCTTCCTAAATATATTGAAGCAAATAAAATATTCCGTTTCCAATTTTTGGCCGAAGCCTCTTTATTCTTAATGAACCAAATCCGTGTATGTACCGCCTCTGCTTATGTGCTCTGAGTGGTAGGCATCCTATGCGCCCTGTTTTGTGCTTAGAATAAAGAATCAGTGCCCTTCGTTGACGCACCAATTCTTGACCAACAAGTCTGTTGCCGACTGCGTGGAATCACTGGTCGGTTGCTATCTCACCGAACGCGGCGAGCGATCTGCTTTGAAACTTCTGCAGTGGTTCGGCATCGAATGCCTCCCACCTGCAGGTTCGTCCGCTATCACTGCATGAAAGTTGGCTATTGTAATGTTGATACTTATTGCTTCCTTCATAAAACTACCAGTTTTTATACCTTGCCTAACAGTAATAGATACAATTAAATTCTCAAAATAAAACCACTTTACAAGATGAATCATTTGCAAACCAGTACACATATCGTTTGAGTCGAAAATGAAAAAAATTATTCCTTGTTAGATCTGAATTGATAATTTTGATGTGAAAATGTGCTGCTTAAATTGAAAATGTATGTTCAAATTTTTTGCGTTTGTTTTCTCTTAGGTGAGATGCAACCTGCGGGATCACCATGGAAACTGGCTGAAGAAAAGCCGCTATCGAAGGTGGAAGAAGCGACTGTTGAAAGGGTCTACCGTGCCGGCCGATTTTCTAAGCTAGAGGAGATCATCGGTTACACCTTCAAAAATCGCAGACTCCTTATCGAAGTGAGCAAATTAGTAGCCTTTACTAGCGTTACGTAAGGAACTCAGAAGTAACTTCTTCTCTCCCCCCTTCCGCTCGCACAGGCCTTCACTCACTCCACCTGCCGTGATCTGCACGGACCTCCGTCGGACGATGACGGCGGTTTTCATGGCAGTGTTACTAGCATCAGTGGAGGTTACGAGCGCCTAGAGTTCCTGGGCGATGCGGTGTTAGACTATGCGGTGACACGTTTCCTCTTCACCACTGACGCCACCGCCCGCCTCTCGCCCGGCGCTTTGACCGATCTGCGCTCGGCACTGGTCAATAATGTGGTCTTCGGTGCGCTGGCAGTGCGCCATGGGTTGCATGCTTTTCTACGCGCCGCAGCTCCGCCTCTTACTCGAACGATGGCGCTCTTTCTGCGTCACCACCACGACGTCGTTCGTGGTGACCTTGACGTGCTCATTGCTCCGGTAAGCTCGTTCTGTCTCTGTCATGAAATTCACCTCTCTCCTCTTCTTTGTGGTTTTGTTGTTGGAAGTCTTAGGTGTTGTGTGGGCGATATTTTACCTCCCAGAGTATTTCGTCATCTCTTGTTATAAATTTTACCAATTCTGCTGGAATATCCTCCACTTTACTTGCCACAGTCCCCTCAACTGCTTTTTGACTTTTCTGTCGTGTGCGAAAATGCTAGTAAATTTTAGGATTTTGCTACGTCTCATTCTGCCAACGTTCCTTCTCATTTCTTCTACCTACTTTGTTCTTGTATTTTTTCTTTGATTCCTTTTCAGGAAGTTAATGCTTGCCGGGAGAACAAAGGTGCGACTGCATCCCAAGCTGAAGGCGATGTAAGTTGGGAGAATGATTGGTCAGTCCTCTAGTTGACTGGAGTTTTTTTTATTTCCACCGTCTCCGTTATCTCGTGGCTAAATTCAATTTTAGTCGGAGGTGACTTCGCCAATGGATGGTGGTAGTTTTCACTTCCTCTATCGTCTAGCCGTTCATTGGACTGTTCATTTGAGGGCTTTGATTAAAATAATACCGTAGATCTCAAACGAAATTGGACTATTATATGTTTGCGCTCTCTCTTCTCCACTCTTTCATTGTTCTCACACTGACAAATAGTATATGGTAGCCATGGCTACGGGTCAGCAGACTATTGTTCATTCAAGTCACGTGTTTTCTTTTTACGGCTCATTCTTGTTATCCATCGCCAGAAGTCAGTCTTCTAGACATATACTACTCGCTTCTAACTTGCGTAGGACTATGTATTTGGGATCCAAAAAATTTACTAACCAAGTTAGAACGATCATACACAACCCCCTTTCGTGATTATGTGGGTCGCTAAAATAATGTGAGTAGTATTTGTGTTGCAAAAAGTCATTGCTTTTCTTTGCCTTATCACCCCGAAGAGAAGTGAGCCTGCTTTTCGACCTCTGT
Organism: Echinococcus multilocularis; assembly: GCA_000469725.3. Classification (NCBI taxonomy): domain Eukaryota; kingdom Metazoa; phylum Platyhelminthes; class Cestoda; order Cyclophyllidea; family Taeniidae; genus Echinococcus; species Echinococcus multilocularis. Next base: position 6,959,487 of record LN902846.1, on the reverse strand, counting down.
AGTGCTCCTGGTAGATTGAAACAAGTAGAATATATGCGTAAGACATGGGTGTTTGGGGTTGCTAAATTGGAATGTAAGTGTGTGTCGAGGGCGCATCTGCTGGCATCCCTGATGATGTCGCTCAAATGGAATATAAGTAGTGCCGCCCTTCCAACCTTTTTCATTGATTATTCATAAATAGAAGGCATACCGCTGAAATTGACTACGTAGTGTATGTCTGGAAGGTCTAACTTTGAAAAAAGACCAATTTCCCGTTCAATGCCGTATCTGGTAACGGTGAGGCTGAAGCGGAGAATGAGTGCTGTGCGCATTATGCTTTTCAGCGGGCGAACGAGGAGGTAGAGGTGCCGAAAGCCCTGGGCGACGTCTTTGAGTCGCTTGCTGGGGCAGTCTTCCTCGACTCAGGTCTCTGCCTCAACACTCTCTGGCGCGTCTTTTTCCCTTTGCTGCGCGAGCGCATCGGTACGTCGGTCTACTTGTCCGCCTCCCTGCCTTCTCCCTTCTCTTTACCTTCCCCACCACCTTCGTCCACTTCCTTGTCTGTCTGTTGACCTGTTTGTCCACCCGTTACCGCGCACTTTTTAATCTACAGAACGGTATTCCACATGTGTGGCCAAGTCGCCAGTTCGTCGCCTACTCGAACTATGCCCAGAACGCGTCAAATTCGAGTAGGTCCCCCCCCCCTCTTTACTCCATGCTTTGCAGGTCATTTTTTGTGAGTAAAGGCATAGCATTTGGGAACTATTCTGGGCGGTCAATTCACCACTTTGCCCAATCTATCAGAGCCTCCAGTTAACAAACGATTCTACCGACTAGCATATAGGAGGAGTGAATTATTTGCTAATTCTAGAAGGCCAATGGTGCGCCCTGATGGGAAGATGCGAGTGGTGGTGCGCGTGGCTGGGATTGGTCGATACGTGGGCGTTGGACGCACATACCGACTGGCGAAATCGGCTGCTGCCGATCTCGCCTATCGACGCGTTACTGAAGCATCCACTGAACAGGTGTAAATACTCGCTACTCATTAGCTCCTTAGTAGCATATCACTCCCTTTGTTACTTGAGTGCGCATTGTTCTTTCCTTCTGGATGTGTAAATACACACGCTACCTATGTATAAATTTGTAGTGCGCCCTTTTTTTGCATTTGGGACTTATTTTGGGGGTAGAGACCTTGGAATACGTGCTATTTGGCCCGTAAATAAAGGACACAAATAAACAAACTGCTGCCGACGTAGCTGTTTTTTTTTATTTCTACTGTTTAAAAACTCATTGCGAGGAATAGTAGCAATTCTGAAATCTATCAATTTTAGCCTTTTCCTATGTGCAATTGATATGATTTTGGTTACCCGGTAAGCACTGGACGGAAATCTGAAAGTTGGTTTCCTCAAACTTTGTACAAAGTCACAGCTCTTTGATGATGGCGAGTGGTGGGTTTAGCAGTCTACACATGTTAGAGTTTGATTTGGTTCGGGGCGGTTTTCCATTGGCATGTAGAGTACTGGGTCCTCTTGGGGCGGGGTCTGAAAACGAAAGGAAGGTTTTGAAAAGCAAAGCTGTTATTTGTAACCGTACTTATCGGTTTGTTTACCAATAAATGAGTATGACGGTGTGTCTGGAGGGATTTTCTCATTACTGGTCTACTTGTGCGTGGGAAGTGGCTTTGTTTACATTTAAAGTGAGGGTGATCGTACATCTGGGCCATGGCAATTTTGGTGCCTTTTAAGGTGGTCTCGCTGTTAATGAAATATCGCAGAAGTGGAATGGTTGTTTTTACAAAATCCGAACTTAAGGACATTCAAACCAAAAATTTATGTAAAAACCAATCAGTATATGGACCATAAGGAAATAATCAAATAAGATCCTCCATTTTTTTTCAGACCAGTTAGGCTGTTCGCCAATTGTTTGTAAATAAAATTTGAATTCAAATTTACATTTAAATTAATTGAAACAGAGAAAAGGAGCACCGAAAAGTTTTAACACAGTCGCTTGACCTCCCAACTCACCTGATGCAGCAGACGCCCATACCGGTTGTGGAAGGCGAGGGGAGCGCCTTTTATTCGCCTTCACCAACGCCTACGCTTGAGCGAGGCTTACTTGCTCACTCATTCGTTCGCCCAACTGCGGAACGCAGGACACCCATTGGTTCACAGGCAGATCGCGCGTAGTTTGCAACGCCAACCGTCTGCTCTATTGGCTCATTCACCTTTGCAGTGTTGGTGTGAGAGCGGAGGTGGGTTTTGACGAAGGGTGCAGCAGAACTCTGTGAAATTACGTGTCTTTACGAGAGTAAGGCGTCTCAAAAGAAGTTATAAGGTATCCGGGTGTAGAAAGCTTGACTAAGGGACAATTAGCAAGTCGCTCCACCACCATCGTGGTAGACTGCATAGCCAAGTGCCCAATAAACACATTCGTTGCCAACGCCACAGATACGCCCCAATTTCCTTGTGTTATCCAGCCACAAATATGGGGCACATTTAAATAAAGAGATTTCCAAAATTCAGTCCTCTTTATTGGCTTAACTTACCTCGCATATCAGCCTCCGAATTCCCCTTTATATTTTTAAAGTAGCAATCGATGCTTTAACAAATGACAGGACTTAGAAAAAGGACTAACCCATGAGTGCGGTGTCAAAGCCATCTGAAGAATATATGAAATGAATGCAGTCACGTTTGATCACCAAAATGCTTGTTTTTGTGCTTCATTTTGTTTGCATCCCATTGGTAAAACATACCAGGGAATGACAAGATTATGTTGGCCATTCGAACGAGGAAACGGTTGGCGAAGTGGGAGCGGTAGGATGAATTGAAAATCCACTCATAGCTTTGGCCTTCTCCTGCGGCTAAACCACTAACTCGTATGAGCTTTGAAATGGTCACTAAATATTTTGCGGAACTAAAGCAACCATGGTTTGACAACTGAAGTATCAAACAATATAAACCATTAAAACCCCTTCCTGGAGGTAATTTTCTTTAAGCCTTGGAACAGCTCACGTCTGTCTCACACCATTCTGATGGAGGTTTGGTTATTGGTATGCTGGCAAAAAACATATTTTACTATTTTTAAGCAAAAAGCAAATCGTTTGAGCTCTAAATATGATCTAATTGAATCGCTGCTGCTAAGGCGCCAAAACAATTAAAGCCTAGGTGGCCTTTGTAACAGGCAGCAATAAGGGGGATTTCCCATTTGGAAGCAACTTTTAGACTCCAAGAAAAGGGGGTACATTTAATCACTCTTCCCTGTTGGACCACTCCCAGCATCTATCTTATCCAGAGCCTCTGAAATTGGCCAGGTGCAAAGACCAATAGCGGTGACTCATACCCACCCCAATATTGAGGAGGGAGACTATCGCCACTGGGCGGAGCAACAATACTTTAAAAGCTCCACATTTCAATCGTCGTCACCATAGTAACACTCAGTGTATTGGCAAAACCTATATTCAGTGTGGGCGTCACCTGGGCGTTTTGGGCGTTGCTAGGTTTTTGGCAAGTAGCGCGCCTACTTGGCTTGAAGGAAACACTAGGATGTACCTCTAATTGCAGGTGGTGGAATAAAGTCACTCTTCAAAACAGATTTCATCCAAATTTGTCACAAATCGTGTTTTCTAAAAAGGGCATGAGGTTTCCTTTTAATAAAGGTCAACTAAAGGAACCAGTGTGATCGTGGATGAGATGGTCGTTTGCTTGCCACAAGGGCTTTGCAATCTATGAAAGTTGTACTTCGCCTTGACAGGAGGTCTTCTCCTCCGATCATGCCTATGGTCTCTCATACCTCCTCTCTAGGTTATTTACAGCTCTCTCCTGTTGAAAGGGTCTGAAGAGCTCCACAAATGCGTAATATTGATTGGCTACAAGCAAAAGACCGCCAAAAAGCGAAAAAAAAAAACCTGCAAATTTGCTGAATTTCTCGCTAATTGCATCACGTGTCGTCTACCACAACCGATCAGCTGATGCACTTAAATAAGCACAGTTTAAACAGCTGACTGACTGGTTTATCGATTTTTCGATTTTTATCAGCTGTTCACTGGCGCGTGCGCAGCCAAACAGCTGATTCTATTGGTGTAGAGAGGACTCGGAGAAGATGGCTGTCTGAATCATCATTTATTGTCCCAACTGATGGCATGGATGCAGCTTAACTCACCCTTTCAACATTACGACGCCATTTACGAATAATAAGACTACTGATTTACAGAGCGTGCCTCTAATTTTTGGCATTTTTGACACAACTCTTTCACAATTACTTCCATTGCATGGCTAAGATTTAAAGATGTCACAGTCTTTATCTTAAGCCCACTTGGAGTCAAGTTCGGAATTATTTTTGAGTCGATTACAGTCTACGCGAAACCAGTAATTGGTGTTCTGTGTTATTAAGAAGGCACGGACTTTAGATAAGCAAAATTTGCAAGTAATTATTAGAGTTTTCATCTTAATGTGGACAAATGACTTATTTTTTCACCGTAGAACATTCTTTTTGCTCAAACCTTAACACCTTAGGGATCGGTTTTGCTTCAGCTTAATTGTGATTGGGCGTTAGATGTTTTTAGGGCTTCGCTAGATCATGATTTGTGTCCACCTGCTACCCACCGGAAAAGGGGGAAATTGTTGGAACCTTGTCACAACAAATAGTGGCAATTGTCGCAGTGGGGAAGGGAGAGCACAAAGTAAAAGAGGGTGATAATGATCGCTGATTTTTTTATTAAAAAATCTCGTGCTATCTGATGCTAGTTGAAAGGACTTATGCATACCAAAGCAGCATTATTTGCAGTTCAAGTACTTAGATGAATTCTTCGCCAAAACCCTACTAACTGTTGAAATATTCAAAGTCACATGAGGTAGTCAATTCATCTTACTGCTAACAGAAAAAGTCCTCGACTTCTCTTAAATGCACTAATCTACTGATTGTGGCTACGAGTGCAATCCAAACGGTTGATAGGCCTAACTTAAATGTTGTTTTCAAATCGGTCGAAGGATGCGATTGTAAGCATCGGGAACGGAGGCTCTTCCTGAGTGGAAGGCATTCACATTTTAGTGATTTATGCCACATCTACTCCAAACACAAAAACCTTCCGTGTCTTTCAAACCGGATTGCCAAATGGATTGACGCATGTCTGTGTCGTTCATCTTTCGTCATAATCTGAATGTATTTGGAGACAAAACATCACTAAAATTCAACGTGACGCAAATAGGCAGTCGCATTACTACAAGCGCTTAGCATGGAATGACTGGCAGTTGCTGTTCATGCGCTTACCTCTAGTTATTCGCATCGGCAACAACACGTCCTCCTTCGTTCTAAGCAAAAGTGAAGGCTCTTCTCTCCCTCATCTTCAGCTGAGTCAAAAGATTTAAAGTCTTCTCCTCAACGATTTCTACTGCCACACAACGTACTCTCGGCTACCACAGAGAAGACAAAAATTTTGACGAGAGTTGAACAACTGGAGAATCAGATTAAACAGATTCATTCGTCAAGGGGCAGACGATCTCGAGACAGTGAAAGATTGAAAGTTGAACAGGTTGAAAGATTGACAGTTCAACGTGAGAGTAAAGTAGTAAAACGAGAGACATGGAGCAGCAGCAACAACAAAGAGTGCGGAGCAGCGGGTACCGCGAAAAACCTAACCCGCCTTATTTGACCACCTTCATTGTTATGGGGGAATGCTTTTATCGCCTTTTTGATTAAAAAACCAACGAAAGTAACTTCACGAAATTGGTTATTTTCCGCAACGGCATAAAACAGAAAGCAGCTTCAAAAAGAAAAACAATAAGTTGTAGGCCTTTTTATTTTTTAAAAAACTTCAAATTACTAACTGACTGGGGAGAAAAAGAAATTGGGGTAGAGGACGAATTTAATGAGGACAGGTTAATTGCCAACTTGGCATAGCTTGGCTTATTATTCCTTAGTGGGGCAAACATATCGTAGAGAAGGCGCCTTAGAAGAGCAGTCCTAAGTGTTGCCAAATTAGGGAGCCAATTATTTTGGGTGTTACCAGGCAACAAGTTGCATGCACCGCCTCCATAGTCGATTTGGGAGGCGGTGCAATCACCTTCGCCCCTTTCTGAGGAGTCATTCCAAGCGCCGAACAGGAGACAGTTGGCATGCATTTCTTGGATTTTAGGAGACTAATAAGGCTACAATATATTCCAAACTATTTTACCTCAGAAGTAGAGTTTTGGCAGAGTTGCTTGGTCGAAAAGACTATCCTAACTCCTCAAACACGCGTAAGCAATCTGTGGCCAAAGCCTCAGTAATGGATAATTTCCTTAATTTCCAATCACAATTTTACACAAATAAACGCAGTTAATTTAAAAAACCTCTTATTAGACGAAACGTAAAAGAGATGACAAATATCCATTAACGTTGGTGTTTTTGATGACAAGCCAGCTAAAAACCCAAAACGTTCCCTCCAGTGTGAATATTAAAAGGCGAAAGCAGAAACAGCACATCTACACAAAAAATTGGAGAAGTGCAGAGAGAAGAGGAAGGGGACGTCATGTACGATCCCACTCGCTGTTGATTTATTTGATCACATAACCACAGACTCGGGCGCGGTTCAGTCAATTGACCTGTTGCGTCCAACCGCTCATCAATAATGGCAGGGGGATGGAGGAAGAAGAAGTGGCTTTTGTTGACAAACCGGTTATGATCAACGCCTGAAATATTTCTTTTTCAATGAAGGATATTAAAAAACATGGAAAAATAAATGATCTGAATGATTTACTCATCTCCACATCAATGCAGATTAACAACCTGAGTTGCCTGACTCATGCCAAAGCAGACAGTCGATTGAAGTTAAGTTGTGCTTGCAGAGTTAGTTAACCGACTGACGCCTGGAGCACAAATGGGCCAACTGATTGGAACTTTTTACGCTGAAATATGACCTACGATTTTTTGATTAACTTGTCTACTGACAGTAATATTCAAATAAATCAGTTGACGTGGTGGTGAGAGCGAAAATTGACGACCATTGACCAGTGGGGGAGAAAAGCGACAGCAATTTAACCCCCTACAAGTTGAGTGCTGCTGGATCGTGCGTAAATGAAATAAGTAACAGTAGATAACACAGTCTGACTGTCACTTAGCAATTAATATGACAGCTGATTAGACAACCTGAGCGAGAGGCAGACTCAAGCCTCAGTGATTAGGTTACCTTAGGGTAAAGCATCAGGTGAATTTAAACCCAAATTGATAGATGACTATTTGGGTCATCAGACAACCAAGAGATTAGGGCAAACCTCTAATGAAGGCCAAAAAATGTGTCAAACCGCCTTCTTACGAGCTCAACACACTATTAGTCACTTGGTTAGCGGGTCATAAGCAAACCGACCAGCTGACCAATCAGCTCAAAGCAAATGCACCACCTGACCTAGTGAACTCAATGTGAGAGAGGAAGTCAAGCGTATATGGTTTGAGGGCTAAAAAATCCGAGCAAACCGGGAGAAAAAATTAGGACCAATGTTTCACCCTCGTGTCCCTCGGAATCAACCCATTCAAATAAAGCCAATCAGGAACAAGAATGTGTATGTACTTGGTCAAAGGAGGGGAGGAGATATTTCAAGCCCTGAGTGAGGTGACAGAGCCAGGGATAGTCTCGTAGATGGGTCTCTCATCCTCCCACACCCATGAGAGGATGGTGCGATTGCGCAACAGGCGGTAGAGGTTGAGCAATGCGAAGGGACTCATTGCTGCCAGACCGAGGAGTTTGTACCACTCGAAGGTCCACTCCAGTGTGCACATCTGACCCAGAGAGATCACCACGGCCGTGTAGCACAACCCATTGGTCACCAGCGTTGGCGAGGAAAACAAGAACTAGAAAAATACGCACACTACTACTTAGAACCTGCACTACTTGCAGAAGCACGTTAACGTGACCAGTTAGGTCGCCACTGTTGTCAAGATTGGTCATATACTACTAATTTAGCCAGAAAAGTTGAAGTCTAAACCCCACTATTCAAAAAAATGTGAAGAGTCAAATGGATCACGCAAACACTACTTATTTGGCTAGAGCCATAGGGATCAGCTTACGACATCAATATTAGTAATTTATTGTAAGGGTGAAAAAAGCCAAAACTGCGAATATGGGTAACTTTGTACTTTTGTATTATTTTAAGGGCCTGAACGACTTTTTAAGTGAAGTGCCAATTTATTTACACTGGCAATGCAGCTTCGAGAGGACGATTTTCTGTAGTTTCTTAGAGTTCGGTCCTTCTGATGTCGTAAAACAATTCCAAAGACAAATCCAAATCCTCCTAATCTTTACTGAAGCTGACCGGTAACCTATAAAAGGCAACTTTATCCCTTTTCTGAATGCACCTAATCCTCTAGCTAAAATTTCGCCACACAGCTGGGAGGATGGGCAACTCACAAAGAGTCTTGAATGAGAAGAATTTCCTGGTTCAGCAGCGTTAGAGGTACCCACGGCTTGGAAGAGTCCACGGATATGTTTCACGTGGACGCCCTTTGCGTACGTCTGTGAATAATGGTGTTTAAAAAAATGAAAATAAAACAACGGTTATTAACACATTCAAAGATATGCAGTCCAATACTTGGGTAGTGTCCATGCCCTCACCACACTCTCTACCTCCGGATTCCCCAAAGACGTCCAGGGATTGAAGATTTCCGACGTTATTTAAATGGGAATTTCTTTAGAGATAACGCTGACGCTTAAGTAAAATTTTTTTATTGCACTTTTTTATTTGAAATAATTGGTGCCAAAAAAGGTGATGATCACTTAGAGAAACAGCAGAAAGAGTGTGAAGGTGGCGGTACCTCTGCCTCCATGTTTGGGTTTTCCTAAGAGGTATGAGATTGCGTGTTGTCTTAAAAACCCAAACTGGGAATTTCTTTTGATTGATTTCGATTAAGCCGTCCCTGCACACTTTGGGGTTGTACTGCACTGAGTAGAAAAACTCCAGCCATAATTTGCCAGAGATAACGAGTTGTCGATCTTAAAGGTATGGAGTGGGCATTGAATGGATTGTTCAGGAATAACCAATCATATTTTCTTCCATTTAAGAAACATCAGAAAAAAAACAAAAATTCATTCCTCATCACAAGTCAGTCGGTGAGATAGTCGCACAAGGGACAATAAGTTCTCATAACTGAACATGAGAGGTAAAGAAAAAATAGGTACACTTCCAGACCTAAAACGAGTAGCACGCGTCAGTGAACCCTACAATTTTAAGTTATTTTCAAGAAAAGAGGACTCTCCTGAATATAATGTATCTAATTCTGGAGTGTTTGTCTCCAAAATTAATTAAAATATCGTAAACGTATGAGATAACACATACTACTTAAGTAGGTCATTCAGTAGCACTAACATGAAGATTGGCAACCATGCATAGTCACCTGGAAATCTATAATGCCAGATGTCGAGGTAAGTTTAAGGATACTACTTAAGGAGGAAAATGAAAAAGTGGCCGTAGGGAACACACAAGTCCGATTATGATCAATAAAAAATCAGCACAAAATTATGAACGACAGGAGTACTACTGAAGTAAAGATTCAGTAGTTTCGAGTGAGAAATACATCTCGAATTACAATCAAGCCTGCCAGTTGAGAATTCACAAGCTAGGGATTTGAGTGATTGAATGGGGAAAACGCATACCTGTAGCTGCGACCAGGCCTGCCAATTGAGGTAGCCGGAGTGAGCAGTGGGTGAAAGCTCCTGCCAACTGCCCAGATGGAGAGCACAGCGATGGAGAAGATCAAGGTAGGCTGGGGGAAGGAGGTACTGCCAGTGCAGCAAAAAGAAGGTCAGGCCACTCAACAGAGCGTGACCCATGCACCACACCAGATCCACGCTCAGTCCACGAGGCTACACACAACCCGGAAAAAGAAAAGTATAAATGAGTAGCACTTAAGTAGTATGTCATGAATATTCATGCCCCAACCAAACGTTTCGGCTATCAAACCACAAAAAAAGATTCTTTTTGAATTCAATGTGGAGAAAAAGCAGTAACCAAGTGAACTATAAATGTTAAAATACCAACAACTCACCTTTCCACCTGGGCATGAAACCGGAAACCACCCGTTTTAAAAAATCAAACAACTTATTTCTTCAAAACGTTAATGGAAGTTACTTGGTAAGGTTAGGATTAAGTCGGACAGGGGAGGAGGGGGAGGCGAGAGAGGCGGATAGACTTGATGTGTAAAACTTTCCAGTCACTACTCGGGAAACGCCTTTTCAAGGAGACCGCTTTGGGAGTTATCTTAATTGAAGCAATTTAGGCCGTTTCGCCTTCTTGTGAGTGACACACCCAAAGACTTGCCCTCACAGCCCCCCCTCCTCCTCCATTTCTTATTAATGGAGTTTAACGCCTTCAAACTGCGAACAACACATCTGGTTATTTGTGAATCGATAGCCTCTAGTGAAGGTTAAGGCCTGGTGTATGCGTACGTGAGTTGGGATGCCGTCCAACTTCCAATCCGGGCAACTAGGAGACAGACTTAAATACGGACGTCCATATTTGGCATGACTGCCGACTGACTGCCAAAAAGGGAGGGTGATTCCACTCCCGCATATTTATGGTAGCTTGAGTTGGCTCTGGCCTTATACTGCCCATTAATGTCCATCTAATGGTCAATCAGAAGGAGTGAACAAGAGCGCGAGTCTCAAGACATGCTGGACGGTTTGAGAATCAACCACAAAAAAGGGAACTTCTGAAGTTCTGGAACGTTTCATGGAGGTCGTAGACATTCCCAGTGCTCCACACAACCCTTTAATCCATGCCTGTAGCCTACTCTTCCTTTGCACCAATGATGAAACACTTTGACTGGATGTTTGTAGGCCCTATTACGGACTCAGGGAGGATTCAAGGAGCTACAGTTTAAAGAGACTGTAGAAGTGAGTATTGACGCACCTGATGGCATAGAGAACTGTTTAAATTAGACAAAACTACTTTACACTAATTTTTTTTGCTTCTTTCCCAAAAGGGTGCATTTACCAGAGTGTAAATTCAATACAGAAAGATAATTTTTGATAAACATGATAGTGGATGAAAAGGGGTAGTTACTAAGTTAATTCTGGTAGGATAAAACGATTTACCCACTGTTTTGTTCCCTTTTTTCAAAAAACGAACCACGCCCAGTAGCATTTCCGGGATGAGGTGAGCTACTTTTTCTGTTCACCATAAATAACGATTTATAATGTTTCAGATGTATTAAATCCAGTCAAGGGCTTAATCACGGCTAATTTCCGCTTGGAGCTGTGGGGATATAAGCAACCACTTTTCTACCTAGGCGGTTGTAGATGGCTGCAAGCCAGTACCTTTGTGAAGAGGCTGAGTAGGAGATCACATTTTAAAGTTAAATTCGCAGGAAAAACAAATCTCATGCAAATCTGCTGTTGATGTAAAAAAACCTGCCGCCTCCTGCTTTATTTAATATAGATGGGATTTCTCTATGATTATAAACAAGCTTTAACTGCCTACTGAATTGGGCAAATAAGTAGATGTCTAAGAAGTGGAGAAAAATTTGCAAAACAATATTAGGTTACCGGAAAAGTTCGTGGGGATTTCATGCTGAGCTCACCGCAATGGCTTGTTATGGTTGATAGGCATGGAGTATAAAACATAGTCTATTAGTATGATGTTCCTCCTGGTGCACTTCCCCAACTACCCTCCTTCCTTCCAACCGGTTAAACCAACATGATGGATACGAATTCACCATGTCTCCTTTATAAACCTACACTTAATTCCAAAGTCTCCGATGCTTTCTATCAAATGTGTAGCATAGCATTTGGAGAGCTTGCTATCCAAGTTCAGAGCTTCCCTTTCTTGGTCAAAAAAGTACGTCTTACTACTAGTTGAAATGATTGGCGAATAGTGCGTGTAGAACAACTTTCCGCCGTGAAGTAGTTTGTTGACACCTACATCGGCTAAAGAGTCAGTGTTGTGGACAAGAAGTTAAGCAAATGGGTTCTATCCATAATCAGGTCTTTCATGTCTATCATCCAAACACACCGATTTGAGATTTTCTGAGAACAAACTAGTCGAATGACTGTCTTATGATGAGAGACAGTTTAAGTGCTTTTATTGCTGTTAAGTGGACAAATACAACATTGTTTATCTCCCAACGACTCCAGACGTCTGAGAAACAACAACCTGCATTGTGTGGTGGACTGTAGACGAAATCATTCACTGTGAACTGCTTTCTGGAGGCCAAAAAATTAGAACTGAGATGCAACTTTTTAACACTACGCAACTCCGAGTTGTGCAAGGAAAACTGCTCCCTCAGGGCCAAACAGAAAACGCACGCAAAATCTCATATCAGAGCCAAACATATCGGTCAAATTTGAACTTTCAACTGGAAGAGAGAGGGGAGGGTGATACTGTATCATCCCATCCTTCTTATTCTTTTGATACCTCTTAAAGTAATGGTCGTCACCTCCCCTTGGTAGCATTAAGAAAGCCCATAATCACACATCAAACCGCTGCAAATTAAAAGTGGGATAGAAGTGTAGGTAACAAAGAGTGAAATTGGCAGCAATTCTACGTCTCATTATGAAAGCATGGCGAATCCAATGAAAGAAGTATTTTTAAAAGCTCCCATTTTCAAAAAAAACCGCATATAGGTATTTGACTAACGTCCACAATTAACACCTGCTATACCTAAGTAGACAGTTGGTAATAAACAAATATTTGCAACAGTAGAATAAACAGGGATAAATGACCGGTTTGGAGGAATGATATACTTAGATGCTCCCAGGAAGGTGGTACCGAAATACGCGAATAAGTGATAACTCTAACACTAATGTTGGAATAAAGGCTTCTGGATGATGCTGGGTTTTAAAGTCACCAAAGTCCGCCCCAATTAAGCAGAAAAGCAATGTTCAAACAACCCAAGTCAACAATTGACCTAAGTCTCCTAACTGCCGGAGTATGAGTGGGGGCAGGTCTGGACACGCCCTCAAATACATACTGCCGATGTAAAAGAGTAGTGAGTTTATAGCCTATGGGAAAATCAAATGCAAGAGAGAAATGCAAATCATTGAAATCAACAAACTCGGTCATAACTGACATAAACGATTAGGCAGCGAACTCCACAAACCATCATTCCACCAATCTGACCAACTATTCACGAGTGAAATATGCGAGCAGCCATTGTAGCATCTCGATGAAGTAAAAGACGTCTTCACTCTGCTATCGAATGAAGAAGTAAGTGGTAACTACCTTAATAAAATGCATTCCAGTGACGCGTACAACTGAGTGGATACTTCAAGAATCAGGTAAAAATTAAAATCTGGAGAGAAATTGAAGAACTTAAACGTAGCGAAAATCCCTGAAGTTCAAAAACGAGGAGGCAATGCCCACTAGGATGAAAACATTAGAAAAACGGGAATGACCCACCACTTTTAAATATAAAAAACAACTAGAAATGAGAGCAAAAAAAAGATAGAAATGATCTTCTAAGCCACACGGCTGGAAGCAAGAAATAGGCGCTACTCACCCTGATGAAGAAGCAGGGCAGGATGGTGGCATAGAAGGTAGCCACAGCCGAGCCCGCTATGGTGTCCATCAAACGCGCATTGAAGTCTGCACACAGCACCTCCGCCTCCTCCCGTACTGTCTGTGCCGCAGTTTCCATATTAGCTGCAGAGTTGGGTGAGCACCGAACACAGTTGTGCTTCAGAGGCACTAACTGTTGCTTTTGCGACAGACGGAGGGTATAGAAAGTGACCGCTGTGCTGGGGTGAACGTTGCTGGAAAGCGGCGGTTGAACCGTGGCATAGCGAAGTGGGAGGAGATGGCAGTAGCGTGGAATGCGAGCTGTCTGCGAACCACCCGCCTTGGACCGTGGGGTACACGGACTAAAGTACTGCTGAAGCATCTTAAAACCGTCAAATGAGAACACAGCATAATGTGTGCTGAAGTCGAGTTAAGTAGGTGCGATTTAGCTGCGAGCAATTTACTTGAAAAACCTTTCGCGACCTCAGAGTCTGATAGAGGGACTTTAACTGCGACTGGACAAATCGAATGGACTCTCGGGGATTGATTGATCTCGCCTTCTCCACAGCCAGGTGAATTATCCTTTTTACTGGCTCGTAGTAGTAGACTATGACGAAGATAATTGGTCTAAAGGGGACAAAATTAAACTTTTACCGAGCTCGTGTAATTGGGTGGAAAATTCCCCCTCCCAATAGTAAACTCACTGATAGACAACTAGAAGAACGCCCAAGTACTGACGTGGAAAGATGCAGAAATCATAGCTGATACGTGTTACCATGTGGAATTGAAGAGCGCACCACAGGGTAATTCCCAAAAATCCCACAAGAGCGCAATTGAAACTGCGCAGAGGTGTAACAGATCTCCAGTAGAGCTAAATTGCCAAAAACAGAGTAATAAATCGGCCAAATAAATGCTGAAAAGTTGTTTATAAATAATATTAGGTAACTACAGGGGAATGCTTAAAATACTTTATTCCTTAGAACAATCATCGGTAAAATGTATAATCTATAAACCTGTGCCAACAGGACACAGGCCCACAAGGAATTCCAATTTATAAAAGATTCTGCCACTAGAAGAAATCAGCTTAGTCCTAGCCACTTCTTGCAATACCCAGAAAGTAAACAATGACACTTTTACGGACAAGGAAGTCATTTCAACGGGCTACACCGATAAGCTCACGAGCTTTTTCCACCAACCGATGGGTGCCAGCTTACATGTTGAAAGGCTTCGTAGGCAGGTGGAATGACGAACATCAGCAGGATGTACGACAGGAGGTAGTAATCAATGCTATCAATATCCTATGGGAAAGACAAGAAAAAGACGCGATGAAACCACCTGCATTCTCAAAGAGTCGACACCTAGTTACACTCATATTTTTGTTCAATTGAACCGCACCCAAAAAGCTATAAAAGTGCTGCTGTCATTAGGCCAAAAATATGCTGGATTCCACTCCCCCGTTCTCAAACACACAAACCGGTCTGCTAGACACGATTTGGCGCAACCAGCAAGCGCAAAATGGGTAGGAATTAATGTTACAAATGTATGAGAAGTGTGTGATCAGAAAAGGTAACAGATACGTCACGCACATGTAACGCTGACAGAGAACATGTTAGTAAGAAAGGCTTGGTCTCCACTAACTTGAACAACCATCCGAAAAATAGAAGCTACGGTCTCAGAAAAAATTTAGGCGCCAATACACTTTGGGCAAAACCTAGTCCAAAGCCCTCTCATTCCAAGAGCCTCAATCCAAGGGAAAGGCATGCAAATGCCAAAAAATGAAACGAATGGAGAAGAACTGAAACATATCCAAATGTACTAGAAAAGGAAGAAAGTTAACGCCAGAGACAGTAAATAACACCTTCAAAACGGGTAACTCAACTTTAGATAAAAACAAATCGAATTAGGGTAGTTTTTGGACAAGTTGGGATAAATCAAAAGGCTAGGAATGCACCACAGAAAAGTCACGTTGAATTCAAACTTAAAAGCAAAAAAAAAAACAACAGTCGAAATCCTGCCAAACCATTCATAATGGGGAAATAGCAGTCACAGTAAGAGACGGTTGTAATTAACTTTTCAGCTACCCATGTCTAATCAAAACGATTAGAGAATGGCTAAAGAAAGCATGATTTTGGCTCTATTTCAGTATCCGAAATGAATAAATAACGGCCTACTAGGTTTAGAAAGGAGACAAGTCAAATCCGCAAAGACGTTTGGCATAACTTTTACCAAATTAGGTCAATATAAAGTAATCCAAACTCACCACGGGATACTTAATCCATGGTCGAGAAAGCCACCAAACAGTGCGGTACATATTGAGGTACTGCAATGTCACAGCCACCACAGAAAAAGCGAATTTCGTGAGGTGAAAATTCATAGCGCCGCAGACGGGGATGGGAGGAAAGAGAATATGTCGGATTGGCTCAACGCCACCTTTGGAAAACGTTGTGCCCCCATCTGTTGTCCTATGAGGCAAAATTGAGAAAACGATGAAGATATTGCATCAAACACATCGGTTTAGCCAACGAACTAAAAGGGAATTTGTCTACCTTCTTGAGGATGGTGGTGGAGGTCCCTTTTGGTTGTTTTTACGAACATTTCCCATTTTTTAGCCTTGACGACAAGCTTTCTGAGTTCTTCTGATCCGAAAAAGTAATCGGTTTTAAATGGAAGTTAAAGCAGCTATTGACAAGAGGAATGTGAAATGAATGTGAAATGCAAGGCAAGTTGATACCGTCCATTACCAACGAAATACAGTCAGAAATGGGACACAACCGCACTATTTTTTTTAGTTTTCAAGCCTACTAACTATGATAAGCAAATAATCCTGGGTTTCATAAAAAAAGATAGTTTTAATATCAGAAAGTTGAAAGTACCCATTTCGCTCCAGACACAAGTAGCAACAATGGAGGCATCGTATACGACATGATTTAAACGGCACCGCAGTCAGTAATATGATAACACAAAACAAGCTTTTGAGAGACAAAACCACAGCTAGCAAAACACACCTGACCGACGCGCCGACAGAGCAGCGCATACAAGCAAGACACTTCCATTTATTTAAAAACTGAGAAAATTCAAGCTTTTTTTTAAATCGCATTTACCTAAAAATCGTCCCTTTAATTTTAAGTAGCTTAAAATAGATACTGATAATGATCAAAATTCTATTTTTTATTCACAGAAGTCTGAATGCAACAAAGCATGGTCCTTTGTCATATTTTACGAATTCGGGCACTGTTTTGTTTAATAATCATATATACCTATTCAGAAGTAAATAACATCCGCAAGTGTATTGATTGATTTGTAAAAGAATTTTTTGTGTCATGATTTTATGTAAAAATTATTTACTTGTATATCTTTTAATGACACTCTTTCACCTGCACACTGTAAGTCATTCCAACTTTGATCAAAGCCAGTCTTTTAGTATCCATAGGCGTTGTTGACAATCCATCAAATTTTTACTTTTACTCGATAACGAAATTCCCCCATTTTGTTTATTTTAGCTTTTAAGTAGGAGTTTGTCGAGCATTTGCGTCAAAGGCAGCCATCTGATTGTCAAGCGTTACACTTCTACCCATATTAAAAAATGTTTTTGTTTACTTCAACGACCGTCCAGTAGGTTTACATTCTCATCTAAATTGTCTTTGCGCCATGATTTATAGCCTGCGCCATCACCTGATTTAATTACTCATAGTCCTGTGCACATAGTAACGCAATTTCTTCTGCCGGTGAAGGTAGTGCAAGGACTGCGATTATGGAAGGTTACTAAAATCCTGGCGAAAGTGATCTACCATTTGGTGCTTCCCTCCTTTGTTCTTACTCTATAGTCTGCCTTCAGCTGGCTGTCTATCTCGTAAGCATCAGCGGGGGCTGCCTGCAACGTTCTTTCTTCGAATTGGTCAACACGTTCGCACAGGTGCATCACTTCGACCTATTCCCTATTCTGACTCTTTTCCCCATCTTTCAACTCGAGAAGATGTTTAGTTTTCCGATAGTTACTTTGCCGACGGTTCCAAATGTTTCAATGCTGATCTCACTCTTTTCATCTATTGTTTGGAGCCTGTTATCAAGGTATTCGCAACTCAGCAGTCCTTCTCTCATGAGTCTCCACAAATGTAACTATCCATGGGAGGTATCTTCCTTTGACAACTCTAACTCGAACTTGACAACGCTGCCATCAACGTGGCGTTTGGGTTTTTCCCGATGGTGCAGTAGTCAACAAGTAGCTGGGTACAACATTACGAGATACCTGGAAGCTCGGGGAGTTCGATTACCCAGACATTCTTGAACCATTTTCAGTTTTCATGCTTTGTGAATTCTCATTGTTTTATATTACATGGCGATACCATCAATGTGTGCTTGTAAGGACGGCAAGGTCGAGGTCATTCAAAATACTGTAAGTACGAGAGAAGAAAAGCAGCCCAGGACTCTGTTCTCCAGCCAACAGACTTTCACGCAGATATCGTGCTCTGGCTGTGTATATGTTGTTGATTACTCCTACTGGAATCACTCCAACCCTTCCTGACCTCCAGAAGGGTCAGGATAGTCTTATCATTAAGATGAGCCGACGTAGTAAGCGGTCGAGTAAAATTGTTTAAGTCGATCATGGTTCCAATTGTTGGTGATTGTTTCGACAATCTTCCCTTGAAGAGTCGCTGAGGATTCAGCCATCTGTGCTTCATGCCCCCCTTTGGTAATTTCAGGGTTGGTTAATCAACCAGAGAAATGGGGGTCGCCACCCCTTTGTGTGAAGTCAATTCAATGCTTCCGCGATTGTAACAACTCTATCCTCAATCATTTCAAGGGAAAATTCTAGAGGCAACGTTAACCTGAACTCCTAAACGCGGCGCTTTCCTGTTTGAGGTTCTTCCTCCAAATCGTACGGTAACTTTTTCTGTCAAAACCCCTACTTTTCACCTTTTTGCATCCATTTCCCCAATTTTCTGTGGAGAATTAGGAAAAATAATTTACCTTCATCGGATCGATCTTTGGAAGTACATCTTTGTGGAAATATGAGTCCGTGGAATCCGTTTCCTCATCTCAAGATTCAAGCCTTCTCCACCCATTTTCTCGGATGAAATTTCACCCGAGACATCTCCTGATATCCACAGTGCTCGGAACACCAAATGTTAACCTAAGAGTGGAGGAGACTTTACTGAGCATGAGGAGTTGCAATATTCAGTGGCCACTGAATGCCACCGTTAATATCTCTGCATCGTTCAAGTGTGCCTGTGTGCCAGGGGACATGTTTACCTCACTCGGCACTACCACTGGTAGTGGGGAAGGAAATCTGAGCCCCATTTTTTAAGGCTGGAGATCTGCGCCACATTAAACTGATTAAAGTGCTTTTGCTAAACTGATTTATGGTGACCATAGGTTAGTTAAGCTTCTTCTTTTAAAATGAGTTGCCGTGAGTCCAGCAATCACAACCGATCCCAATTTTCTTCACCAGGTAAAAGGCGTCAAGTCTATAACACCTTACTTACAGTAATGTGTGGTATGATTAGCCTTTGAAATGTCGTCAGGTCATTTGAATTTAACCATAGAGGAAGGACTGATGGAAAGGAGTAGCATGATCCAGCAGTTAACTTATTTAGTACCATGATTGCCTACCTCAGTCATTAGTATTCAGCAACCTGATTATCCACTTTGTAAGGCAACCAGCCCATTGTTAATTGAAAAAGAATAACCGTCACGTATGTGTGACGGCCGAGATGGGATAAAATTTCGGATCGCCAAGCGGGTAACTTTCCAGCCTACACAGCAGCCGATTTCACTGCCGTTATGAGTGTGTACAGCGATGGCAGTCACTTGTTTACCCCTACGGTTGAACTTTTTGTTTATACTACACACAGCGATGGACGCGCGCACACACACACAGACGAACGGAAAGGCGCACGAGCACCAGAGCATATAAGATTGGTCTGCATTAGTGCAGCAGTCACTTGCTGTTAGCCTGCTGACACAATGCAGTGGGTAGTGAGGCTATGCTTCCTCTCCTTATTGCTTCACCTGGCGTTGACACAGAGAAGTCAATCAGGTGCATCGCCTCCTCTTCCTCCACCTACTCCGACACCGAGTCAAAGCAAATTCTTCGCCCACTACGTGATGGATCGAAGCACTCTGTTGCTGCGACGGAAGATATTCATCTACAAGAATGAATTGTACACGCCGTGGTCGGAGTGGAGTAATTGTTCGACAAGGGACTGCACGGAGTTGCGCTATCGTCAGTGTTTGAATGACTCCTATGAGAGTTGGATTCCAAATCTCTTTCAAACAAATAACTGTCCCTTTCAGTTTATAGCAGAGACAAGAAGGTGTACAAATGATGCTGGGTGCCGTAAAGAGGGTGAGTTTGACTGCATAGATATCCGGCTGTCTGCTCGCCTAACACTCTAGTGATTAGCCGTCGAATCGTTTGTCACATATCCATCCATCCACGCATTCACTTGGACCATACCCATCCAGTCACCTACTTTTGGTTAGTGCTTACCCACAGAAACCATCATTTACTGGCCGAAACATTTACAAGTTGAGTATTTATTGCTCGAATCTGGATGCCTTAGTAGATTCTCCACTGATTCCACTAAAACTGAAGGTGGAAAAGTTTACCTTAAAATCTCAAACTCACATGGGTGTAGTAACTACAGCGAAAGAAATCATAAAACTTGTCCATTGTAACAACTTGCAGCAAAAACTGCCAATGATGACAAGTTTGGAGTTGGGTGAATGTTTGCTGTTGCTGGAGAAAAAATGTAACACTGAATGCGAAGTGACACCTTATTCGAGGAATTCAGTGACACACTTAACAATTTTGACTTTAGTTCGTATTAATCAGCTGTTACTACGCAGAGAAAAATTGATGCTTTGGCATCAGATCGATTTACAACTGCCAATAGTTGTCAACAATTCTACCTACTATAATTAATAGAGACGTGTTTTTATAACTCAAGTTATTCTTTTAAAAAAAATTGTAAAGTTACAGGGAATTTACTCATAACTTTGAGGTTTGGATTAGGAATGACTGAAGAGGTTCAAAAATGTGGCGACCACATTTGTGTTCGCATTTAATGATTAAAACTATTTGTTCTTCATTTGAGCTGGTGTTTAGTCAATAAGTCAAGTGTTGGTATACTTGTGAGATGTTTAACTTCTTTTACCCCTCTTTTTGTCTATTTTTAGCCCCTTCAAAACTTTTAAAAGAATTATCAAGCACCTGTGGAAAGCGGCCCAATTTTAAAGGCAAACGTGGCGTTTCACCAAAGATTCTCGGTGGTCGTGAGGCCAAACCTCACAGTTGGCCTTGGCAAGTACGTTCACACTTAAAATTTTCCCTTTCTTTTCAAAAATTAATTATTATTGTCTGAGTTTATAAAGCTTTAATTGTCATTGTCTAAGACGTGTGAATCAAGCAACCAAACTCGGCTTGGTCGGTGGAATTTACAAATCACCAACTTTGGCTCTTCTGATTGGCCAAAAGTCATCAGTAAAATCCATTTTGAACCCTATTTTACCCATGTCATCTAAATAAACAAACTAACCATACACTTGGGCAGAAAAAAAGACATTTTTTAATAATCATGCAGCTGTGAGAATTAGCTGGCTGGCTATCAAAAAGTTTCGGCTTTTATTCGAGTCTGGTAACCATGATCCTAATTGTCAGAAGAAATCCAGGATGAAACCAATGAATGGACGAATGAACAAGTATGCGATCAGAAGAAAAAAGAACATGACTCCTCCTGAACTTTGTTTGGGCGTTACATCCTGTTTAACCTCGCGGTCGCACCAGTTCGCGCCCAACAGGTGGAGATGTTTACGATTTCTTAGTCACAGGTCGGATGCGGTGAATTTGGCACTACGACGTTATCATAACACGCTACTACAAGATCGCATCTATTACTGATAATTGCATCATAGTAGTAGAGGTTGGTGTCGCATTTAAGGTCATTTCTATGCTAAGGTCGTAAATGTTATTGTGTACTACTAACAACGAAATAAGTAGAAGCAGCAGTAAAAGATACACGTTTCCTACAAATTATCGTTCATTCAAATCTCCCTTGAATGCTGCACTTTTAGGTGGCCTTGTACGTGCGACCTCTCGCTGTGGAAGGCAGGTCTTTACGTTCTCCCACAATTGAATCGCCCTTCTGTGGAGCCACACTGATCGCACCTTCGTGGCTTATCACAGCAGCCCACTGTCTCAGTGAATTAGTTCCTGACAAGGTGCTCACAGTCGGCCATTTCTTCTCCGTAGAGGAGGAGCTGGAGCAGACTATTCATGCTAGAATTGGTGATCACGTCCGCGGCAAAAGGGATGGGTCGCATGAGGTCACCCGCCAAATCGAATTGGCAATCACCCATCCGGACTACCGAAGGGGATTCTCGGAGCAGGGTTTTGATGTAGCCCTGCTAAAATTGGATCAGCCGGTGGAGTTTGGTTCGTAAAGTTTTGAGTTATACAACTTCAAGTTCTTTATCCATTCCCATGTAATGTTTCTAAAAGCTACACATGTGGGCAACATTTTGGGGACAATAGTTGCTAAGTTCCAATTAAGGAATTTATAACTAACAAAGTTCTTGGGCATTCACTTCCTGAGAGTGCAGACTGTATGGAAAGCAGCATAGTCTTGTTGACATCGAGTTAGCAGTTCTAAGATCATGGAACAAGTGCAGAACGTGATGTTTCGGAGATTCACCATAAGTTCATGCATAAGGGGTAAGAGCAGTTTTATGATACGAATGGTGACACCGCCTCTAATGGATCCGAAGCCTAAGTAGAAAAGTTTTTTTTAATGCCTGAGCCATAAGATGTTATAGGCAGGGATTTATGTGTTTACGCTCGGATCCTGTCGAGCTCTTAGCCGGGGCAACCAGAAGTGGTAAAATTCGAGGGGTATGGGCAAGATAGAGATACGGCGTGGGTGCGTGTGCGTAACCGTCGGCTGAATGCTGCAGGTAGAGGGAAGAATAGGGTTCAATTCTCCTATATTTCAATTTAAATCCTGCGCCATAGTGATGACTAGCATATTTCAAGTCCATCTATTGGCCCATCAGAGGACTCGTACATGGGGGAGAATTGCAGAACTTATAGAAGGTGAGAGAATCATGCATAAAGATAAATTTAAACTCTAAGATTATGAAGTAGTAGTAAATGGATTATTATTGTTTGGCGTAAAAAACACAATTTTAACAGTTCCAATAGCCAACCCTTTTTCATCATTTAAATCCAAAACAACCTTGCCTGCTTATTTAAATTCAGCAACCTATAACAACAATTTCAGTAGTTAACTTAAATTGCAGCAGAGTTTTTATTTTTTTTCTTCTATTTGCTTTTTTCCATCTTGCCAAACTAAAAAGAAGGTGCCTTAGTCTGACAGTGTCAAGAATATCATTCCATGATTTTAAACATATTAGGACAAATTATTAACCTTATTTGTTCAATAAAAGATGAAAATATCAAAACAAAGAAAATAGCTGATAAAACTATTCTTTAGCCACCTGGCTAAAGCGAACGTTAATTATTATTAGGAATTTGAGCCTACAAACCAATCAAATTTGAGGGCTAAAATTAATTGAGCCACTGCAGACTCCTTCGATTGGTTAGAGATTTGAAACGAACATTTGATTGGCTCCTGACTAGTTAAGAACTGTTCGTTTTCTAATGGCGTACTAATATGCATTAAAGATGCTGCTAATAAATCATTCAATTTGTTTTATTTGAAGAGGAGGGAAAATAAAATGCTGGGAAAACTTTCAAAGAGGAGACCAATTAACGGCAGGTATTACACTATTCCAAAATGATACTCTTAGTAGCTCAACAAGAGAGTTCAGCTAATCCGAATGTTTATTTTGTTATTGTTAATATTCAGGTGACAAGGTGAGCTCAATCTGCATTCCAAATCGAAGCCTTCATTTGCCTGAAGGTCAAATTTGCTATGCAGCTGGTTGGGGCGCCACCGCACCAGACACCTCGGTCCTCCCCGAGCCGCTCGGATTTATTGACTTCTTCTCAGGGGGTCTCTTTCCTCGACCTTGCGGTTTAGGACAAACCCTAGCCTCCAGTCGTAGATGTCGTGGACCCAGACAACCATTGCGTTTGCTCGAAGTTGACTTGCCGCTTGTCTCATTGCAACGGTGTCGCAGGACCTTCCGCAATCTTCGAGAATGGGTTCACATTTGTGCGGGAGAGAAAGGAAAAGTAAGACAAATATGTTCAAAGTAAAAATAATTTTAAATGGGCGAAAAATAGGCGAGACTAGGCAATTTTATCATTTTAGTGAACATATGCTCGGAGGGTACCTAGAAGGGGTCAGTGATACCTCCCTACAATGTGTTGACTTAAAGCTCAACTAACCCCAAAAAATTGCAAATTCAAGTAACTTTTATGCAAAAATGTAAATGTTACAAGGTACAAAAAGAGTTTTTTTCCCAATTAATACAAAAAACGATGAGGACACCTTCACAAATATCAACGTATACGTTACTTGTCAAAAAGTGACACCTTTAATGTCACACGGTGACGTTTGCGATTTAGTAACAACTTTATCACACCTAAAAATTTTTTGGCCGCAATTTATTTGTTAGTTTAATGAAATGAGATGTTCCTTTTGTCCACATCTTCGCCTAGGACACCTGTCGTGGTGACAGTGGTGGTGGACTCTTTTGCCAAAATCCCGAGGACGGAAGGTGGTACATCTACGGTGTGACAAGTTTTGGCTCCGTTCTGGGTTGTGGTGAACACTACGGCGTGTATGCATGCACTCGTGGAATTTCTGATTGGATCCATGAGAACGTCAAATAGGTGGATCTCCCCATATAGTCATCCAACCAACCCTTCATCCCTTTCTTAAAGAAAGCACACAACGTGGATATTTACTCTCACATTTGTTTTAATGTCGTGGGAAAATAATAAAAAGGAAAAAATGCTTAATTTGCATTTAAGAATAAATGTCATAAAAATTGCTACCACTTCTTCTTCGGCGAGGAAAGAAAGGAAGAGAGTAATTTGGAGGAATGGTTAGCGGGTCACTTGCAATCCTGTTGGCTGCTTGACATTTTCATCACTTGTAAGGCATACAAGCGTCAGTACTCATCGATTGTTTCATGGAGCGGAGTTGGTGATGGTCATGTCGGAGGGATATCCACAGAGGATAACAGCATCCACCATGTTCAAATGACGAGGTGAAGGAAGGCAAAATGGGTTGGTTGTGGACCCATGGGATAAAGTATATTTACGGTTCATAAAGGCGCCTAAAATAGAAATCAGTTCCTTAAAAGTGGGCTGCCTCCTGCTTAACAATTTGCCATTTCTCCTCACACCCCCCGAAACCCCCCCATTCCCTAACCTCACATCTCTTCCATTCTTTAGAGCAAAAATCACCTCCTCTTTTTTCCACTTTACAACTTTAAGACCTCCTGTTTGTTTAAACAATGGAAAAGGTTTCTGTGTGCTTATCTTTTCATTATCCTGTGAGCTTCAATCTGTCAATCGTCATTTATTTGGGTTCTGGTAAATACCCACAGCCGCAAAGGGATATCGCTACTTTTACAATTTAAGCAACCTACTTTGCTCTACTGAAGAGCAAAAAAATTTTTCATTTCCTAGCTGTTGTGATTTTTTATCCCCCTTCCCAACCCTTGCTATCTATGCTTCTGTGTTTTGGCGACGAAAATCTACCGTGTGCTAAGTTGGACAAAAATAAGTCACAATGAGTTTACCTTCGTTCCATCTTAGTTTCTGTGCCTTTTAATATAAAATACACGGAGAGGGAAGTTGTTTTAGATTTCAGACACCCGCAATCACATGTTCTGCCATCATTATGTTGTTTAAAAAAAGCAGACACACCGTCATTTTGTGGTCCACCCACAAGGTCAAAGGTGATCCACACATATAAGAACGATTGATCGGAGGATAATATTGACTTCTCATAAATTTCTCTCCGTCACGAAAAAATCCCTACTAAGCTAATTTTTGCTGATTTTTTGCTCTTTTAAGGAAAATGGCATTTTATACATTACATAAGTAGTGTACTCTTGAGCAATGAAACAATCCATTTTCTTTGGGACAGGCTTTGGATGGGACTTAAAATGAGCATAGGTAGGTTTGGCGTAGTTAAAAATGTGAGAAATAAGGCACAAGGAACACACAAACACACAGCCATTCACATTTTTTGCAGCACACTCTAATTACCTCAGCCAATCACATTGGTCGGTAATTCATATGGCTCGTAAACAATTGGCCGCTTTCTAGAGCCAATCAGAAGGCTAATTTCCATATTTTTCGAAGTCACCACCTACGGCATTGCATTCACACAATGATAGCAACAAAAGAGGCGTCGAATTCCTCCTCTGTGAAAATGGATCATGTAGTCTCAGTTCCGGTGGATTTGCGGGAGATGAGTGCCTACCGTCAGATGGCCAACCAATCAATGCACCGAACGGCTGGTGTGATGAGTCTCAACGCTTCTGGATTGGATGGAAGTGAAAATCGAGTTTTTGAGGGTGCTGATGAACCAAGGGAATATTCAGATGAAGCAAATACGAGTGAATTGGCTCAGGTAAGTTTGGGGAAAATTGGCAATATTTTTTTGTAAATTATGTAAATTGACTGGAGCTGTACTATCAGGAGCCATGTTGATCATTTGTGGCATTGGTAGCTAAAAGCCTTGGTGGTTTAAGTCTTGGCAGTGTTCGATGTCTCTTGGCTACCCTCTTCCAGGGAGGTTCAAAGTCAGGTCACTTAGGATCTAGAATGATCAGGGTAGTCTTCAGTCATCCACACCAAGCTAGTGCGGTCTGTTAGACGGAGAAGGAAAGTGACGTCACCATCTTTCTGAGTTTAGCAGCTCCTTTTTAGACTATAAAAAAAGAAAAATCTCGTGAAAAATGAAAAAAATACGACAAAGTGAAAAAAATGATGGCCTATCATCTATTAAAGAGTAGATAGCAGGACAGAATTTCACATGTTATCCGGTTACTGTGACATTCAGCACACAAAACGCGTCGACGCAGCATCCAATGGGGTCACACTGTGCTAGCAGGAATTTTCAAATGACCTCAATCTGCACCGCAAAGACTGTTGTGACTCATCGCCCGTCCTGGATACACGCAAAGGTGATCACGGGACATAAAATGAGGCACTTTTGGCAATTTTCACCCTCAGCAGGGAAGAAGCTTTACTGACAGAGCCCAAATGAGCTGAGAAGGCAAGAAATAAGCGAAATCTTAACAACCCGCTCAGTTAAATATCCCATTTAAATACCTTCCACTCTAGCTTTCTCTGAGGTCAATCTCCTATTTCAATTTTAACTATTCTTCTAGCTAATTTTACTGACCTCTAAGACAGGACTGAAGAGGATGTGATGGATTCCCAATCCACCGAGAGGGGAGGAGGTTTCGGAAAGTGGTGCTAAAAACTGTATTGTGTGTGCTTCATCTCATTTCATTACTGATCCTAGAAATAACTTCCAGATTCGGATGGTTACCAAAATTAGCAAAACTTTTTTGAACCGCCCCTGCCTCCTTCCCCTTTCAGGTGGATGCAGAGGTAGAATTAAAATAGAGCTTTGATGAGGTCATGATCCTTACTAATGTAGGTGAGTGGTTTATCTTTGTTTTACATAAAGGGTGAGATACTACGGACATAGGTGGTCAAAACGCTTGTCATTAGGACGTCAGTTCATGTGGCACCTTCACACCAATTAAATAAACCATCGGTTTTCAGGACAGGTGATTCAATTTATCCACATGCTGTTGTGAACGTCTAGGCCTGCACATAACCATAAAATTCCACAAAACTACCTGCCAGTTAATTATGTAACATAAAAAATATTCACCTATTTTATGTGATTCTTCATATTTGATTGTCACATCATCTATAAATAGGAAATTCTACGCATTTTAAGAGCTCTAACGCTTATGGGAAACATCATACGCATGATTGAAGGCTACCTCGTAGTTAAATTACAAGGAGGTAAATTATCTACAATAATAAATTCTCTATTTTTCCATAATAACACATTCGAGAGGCTGGGGAGATCTGATTGGTGCTGAATGCTGTTGGCACAACGTGATTGGTTGGTTATGGATCAATCAGGTTGTCCAATATGGACAGTTTAATAAGGGGAAAATTAGCTCAGATGGAAATACAAAGTTGGGGTGAATTATTTTAACCGCAAGTTGTTGTTTTATTTGCTTGCGATTTGCATACCCACACATGCGCAACCACACACTCTGACATGTGCTCTGGTTGCAATGACAACGAGACGATATTTGTCATATCCAATTTTCAAAGTCAAATAAAGAAGAACATAAGTATTTTTGCGACATTTTTATGCATTTTAGATTAGATTTGTTGGAGTTTTTTCATTGTTACAGTACACAGAGTAAATAATACATTGATAGAAGTGTCATAACGATTCGCACCTGGCATCGGGATGCGTCAGGGGGGTAAAGGCGGTAGTTGGTTCTATGATAAGAGGTTGTTTACGGTAAAAATGCAAATGTGCTTTAACTGCGTAGTGAACCCTTTAGGTTAGCTCATTTTTGAACAAGCTACCTCGAATTCGACCGTCCATCCATTCAGCCATCCTGCGTCTAGCCATCGAACGATCTCTCTTTCTCCACTCTGTTGTGTCAATTCACTGCTCTATTCCACCATCCATTTTACTCCAGCCCAAACTTTCTCGCTTGTTTTGTCTCGCCGTGCAATTATTATCTCGTCATTTGTTGAACAAAAGGCTGTTTACCCCCCCCCCCCTACATCAATTCCGTAAAATCTAATAAGCTGTTTAAACTTTACGTTACGTTCCATTTTAGGATGTGGAACTTCTCTACGAGTTGATTGACGAGAAAAATGCAGAGGCGAAAGAGTTAAAACGAGACTTGAAGGCTCTTCGAGAAAGCTGCAACGAGTTTCAAGGCAATCTCGAAGAAGCCCAAATGATCATTACAGAACAACAGGAACAGCTAGACATCTACAGGCAAGAGGTCGCTGTCAGCAAATCAAACATTGAAGCTTTGAAGGTGAGTCCTATCCCCTAAGTAAAGAGGAGTTATCCTCAAAACGCCTAAGGAAATGACCACCACCTAACATTCTTTTTGACTACTTATTGATGTTAGGACTTGGCTTTTCTAGTGGCGCCAGATGTCACCAAGTCGGTGACGAACAGAGTGAGCCTCCTGACAGGTCAATTCTTAAGGGCTGAAAAATGGGAGAGCTAGAAGGCTTATTATGCTATGAGTTTGTTCTGCCTTGCATTTCTGAGACGTGGAGACTGATCTAGAGATAGAGGAGACTTAGATAAAAGGACGTGAGCAACTCTATCCAATCAGAGATTGACAAGCACATTCACGGTCTGTTGAGTATCATTTATTTTAAATGTATCTAGATGATCAGGGGCAAAATTGTCCATTACTATCCAAGTGTTTCCTTTCTTAACGAGGGCACCAACGACTAATAACTCTAAAACTTTCCTTTGAATTAAGCCGCATGTCACACATAAGTGACGCGCGGGACGAGGTGAGAAACTTGAGGTATTTTGCATCATTGACGTTGATAACAAGTGTGCCACAAATGATGTAGCCAGAAAAAAACTTGACAAGTTTGGGATGCATTTCTGCATCGCTTTTCTTCATCTTCCTCGGCTGGTCTCGTTAGCCCAGGAAAAAGTTATAATTGTTGGGATCGTTTGTTGGAGAGTTAATCGCACTTTGAAAAACTTACACCACACTTTTTCATGCCAAACTCGGTGACAAGTCTATAGAAGAGTAGGTGCCTTGACAAGCTACTTAAAGGATTTTAAAGTAGCATGCGAGACACTTATGGCTTCTTCAAAGGTAACGAAGAGGAGGCTGGTAGGCACAATTCTCATGCGTAATAGTGTCACGTGGGTACGATAAGTTACTCTTCACTTGATCAGTATGACAACGATGAGAGTATAACAACTTGTCTGCAACCTCTATCCATGAAGGAAGAAGGCGTATTCCATTCTGCTCTGTTCCGTTCTATGGACAAAAGGTTTTTCTTCTTTGAATGTACAAGTTCATTTCTGTCGGTGTATGTACTTCTCCCTCGTCGATGAAAGAACTTCAAGTCGAAAAGTTGGCAAACGTCTCGACTTTCAGTTAGAATTAAGAAGAAAAAAACCATATTTTTTTTAAATTCCCATTGATTTTTATCATCAGTTTTACATTTCTTGAGTGTAAAGCCACGCAAGTAGTTTAACCAATCACTTGAGAGCTCCGACCCTTCACCTCCTCCCCCTCCTGAGTCCTGCACATAACATTTCAAGGTCGCTTTGTGAGCACGCAACCCTCACAGCACCGTCATGCAACTGTAGTTCTAAGGTAGAAAATTTTTAAATTTGCTAAGGCGTGAAGTAAGAAGGTGTTACAGGAAGTGGGCGAGACATCCAACCAAGGCGGGACTGGCCGAAACAGGAGGAGCATAAACATACTACTTATTTTGGCTCGAGAAATGAATTAGCTCTTTGGAAGTACAAGCTGTTCATTGTAACAAATTTCACTTTTTTCGCTGTTGTCGGTACCCCACAATAACCCCGCTTCCTTGTGGCCCTCTCCGTGCCTTATGACTGTAGTAGTAGGCTAGTGGACGTCTGGAGTGTCCACTCAAAACGCTCAACATCAGGCAGAACTCCTTCCAATTTTTTTCTTTTTGTTTCACACACGTCACGTTTAAACGCGTCATCCACTCTCCCACTCCTAAACTCTATGGCTGGACAGAGGTCACATGACAAACGTAACCATGGCCAATTATTTGTGCTGTAAAGTTTTGCACGATCCCTGTACTTTGCAGTTGATAATGTTACTGTCAAATAAAGAATTAGGCCACAGGTCAAACGATATCCGCAGGATGGATAAGGCGAGGAAAGTCACAAAAGAATTTCTAGTAAAAAAAGAAACCTTCCCAAACAGCACCTCGTTCGCATAAAACGGGGACTTTTGTGGCTAGTGGGATTTTACTGCAGTTTGCCTTATTTTGCCATTAGGACTAAACTGTTGACCACTGGGGTGTCTGTCGAGAGAATCCGCAGTAAGGTGGTGCACCCAAGTCACTTTGCAACTAGTGATGAAATCCAAAAACCTTTTCCATTCATTCGTCTGTGCCAGTCAGAAGCGGAAATCCGTCGCAGCGCCTAGTGTGTGCTGACTATTTGCGATTACCAGCCCTTAAGGCGTGAAAAGGTAGATTTATGTCTTGCGCTATTCCTAATGACACGGTTTAAGGGCTCACGTGCATTATGGGTGGAACACTACTGACGACGTCTAAATATTCGCAGAGGTGACAATCGTGTAGTGAACTAGGGCTGGTCACAACACCCCATTCCTACATCACTCGAAGAGATGTACGTAGAGTCGAATGACACACCCTTCCGGGAAATAATCCTCATTCGTCTCCACCCATACACCCCAGAATGGATGGGCCAGGCCGAGTGTCTGGAGTGACTTGTCTACCGCATAATGAACAGCTATGGTAAAACCCCTTTATATCGTGTCTGTGCAATCGAGAAAATTTCATTCGTCACCCTAACGTCTCCGCTTAAATTGACAAGACATTTTTTGATTGGAACATTGGCGGTGAGTTAAAATGCACCCTATCAAGCCCCGTGACGCTATGACTAGTAGTTTAAATTAAAAGAATTAGGGCTTTTGCGCATTACAAAGTAAATATGAGGTTTCCTGCTATGAGCCTTGCAAAAGAAAAATGATTAAATAACTCGTTTTAACACGAAAACCACCTGTTTATGACTTCACTAAAATATCGGTTAAGTGCTGCTTAATTTGTTAATAAGTAGTTGCCTTTGACACCCAGCCGGAAAACAGATTAAAATGCAATTAATGAGGGCTTTCTCAGTATTTATAATTAGGAACAGTTTAAATCACTTTTAGTGGATCTGATTCATGTTTCACAGAAATAAATTGTCTTAAGGCTAAATAATTGCTTACTAGGTAACTGCCTTTAATATGTAACAGAAATATTGTTGATTTGACTGGTATCCTAAAAAAATAGTTGATAATTGTTAAAAACTGCTCTATACACAGCATATAATTTCTAAAAATTTAATTGACAAGGTCAAACGCACCCCGTGTTTGTTGATAATTAATAGCACCATTTCAAATCCCCTGCTCCTCCTCTTCTCCTCTCGAGATGGCATTACAGAGGTCGGCGAGAATTTCAGTGTGCAGCTGCCTCGCAATTAAAGACAGTTAGTAGTCAGGTTTTCACAGTACGATGCAAATACGCAATTCCCAAATAGCCCCCAAATGAGATCTTGATAAACAAAAAGAAATTTACAGCTGCAAATTGACTGCTTTTTTAACTGATGATCCTTTAAACGAAATGGTTGTTCCTCAAAAAAGTGCAAAATTAATGGCTGCACCCAGTATAAGTCATATTAATAAAACAAACGTTTTAAAACAAAACAATTTACATTTCAGCTTCGAAACTTCATTCTTGCCTCGAACAGTAAAGGTGCAACAGACGAGATTCGGAAGATGGTAGAAGAATACCATGAAATGCAGGAGGAGTTGGAGCGGCTCCGACAGGAGCGCAAAACAACAGAGGCGGAGATGATGAGGCTGAGGAAGCAAGGCAGCTTTCTTCGAAAACGCGTCGACGATGTGCGCACAAGTCAGAGAAATAAAAATAGTAGCGTTGGTGATGAAAGGAGTGGAACTGGATCCAGTTGTAGTCATCCATCGGTAAGTTGATCCAATACTCCTAGCTGATGCATTGTGGAACAGTTTTTCTTGTAAATCAATCTGTTATGGAGGTTGGTGCCTATTAGCCTCTTCTTCTTTACATAACAGGCCCAGGACACCTCGAGCGATGCCGCCGAGTTAATCCGCAAGCTACGCACTGAGAGGCAGCACTGGGAGGAGTACGCCAATCGCCTTGTGCGTGCCATGGTAGAAAATGGCCGCTCACCAAATGACCTTCTCGAGGCTCAAGAGGACACTGCGACCATGGCAACAGCAAAAGATGCGGAACGCTGGCGGACTTATGCCATTCGTCTGCTCTCCGATGTTGTCAGTACTGATCCCTCGCGCCTTACTGAATTCGATCTGAGTCTCCTCCGTCAACACACTTTTAAGGATGAGGAATACGAGGCTTCACGAAGCAAAGTCACCAGTTCGGGATTGGACACTAGCTCCTGTGAGGTTGTTGCTGCACAGACGACGTCGTCAGTTTCTGCTGCTGCCTCAACAGAGCGGCCAACGCGGGTCAACTTTGCACAGACAAGAAGACGAAAGATTGATCGACTGAAGGAATTCTTCCAGAGGCGAGGAAGGCATTGAGATTTAACTTGCGATCACCACGATTATTGACTACCAGCAGTGTCTTTCAGAACCTTGAATCGACATTTTTGTGTTGTCATTTAAAAGGAACATGAAAAAAAGTGCTGCTTTCACCCAATCATTAAGAAGGTAATTTGTTTGAGGTCGCAACTTTGTGAATTTGGTAAAATCCATGACATTTTTTTATGTTTCTTCACAACGATTTGGATAAATACTTGTCCCTTCGAGCCATCTGATTGGCTGGTTTCTTTTGTAGTTGTCAGCTACACTTGGAGTGGTCTTTTTTGAGCTCACCGTCCTCTTCTTTCGAGCGTTACAGCTGCAGTATTTATTTGTTGCATCCAAGACCGAAAATCGGACTGGGCCTTACAATTAACTCTGCCTATGCTGTTCTAAATGTACCGGTAACCAGATGGTTACTGCAGCTCCCTCACGTCCTCCCTGTAGTAACGGGTGTGCATACTACTTATTAATGTACAGAAGAGTTAAGAAGGCATCAGTCTAGTCTAATAGAAGTATAGTCTAAGGAGACTGAAGTGTCTGTGTGGCTAAATAAAGTCCAGAATCACGGGATGACAAGGGATGGTAGATTTGATGACGCCTAACAAATGCAAAACAAAGACGTCATCTGTCAACTTTAATGACATTTAGGTAAGAAGGCGAAAAAATTTCCATGTTTCGGTAACCTGTTGATCCATACCTCTCCCTGGTGAATAACTAAAAGAGTATCTTGATAAGTGAGTAAATAAGTAAATGAATTAATCGTTGGGTAAAAATAGAGAGTGCTTAAACGGAGTGTGCCAAACTACAAGTTTTAGGTGGCAAGTTGGCAGGTTGGATCATTCACGGGATGGAGACATCACTACCTTTTACCAAGGAGGAGACAAAATCTCAAATAGCCGACCACCTCGATCCCGATTTCTGGATTTCGGAAGGCGTCACCGCCTTTGACTTCAGAATTACACCAGTATAAGGCAAGCACGTTCTCTAATCCTCCCCTCCCTAGATTCGGTCGCTCCTTTAGCCCAAAGATAACCACGTATCCCCACAAAGCAAAATATTTCCTAAGCCTTCATGGATTTTCAAAGCCCTTACCATTAAGTGGAATGCTAAGGTGACTCCTCAATGTTTGTAAATAATTCACTATACCTTATTCATTATTTTTGCCGTCAATCGCTTACTTCGTAAATACTTTAAAGCTGATTAAGAGCATACTGGCACCGACTAGCCTACCGGCCAACAAGTAACACCTAAGAGCAAGATAAAGTGAGACACCCGATGACAGATTTAATGGAAAATGGATTGAGTCTCTTCCAAATCGACATTGTCCTCGTTGATTTCTTGATCGAATGCGGCAATGATTCGATACAACCACAAAACACTCTGTTTTGTTGTTGCGCTGTAGTGTAGGGTAGAGACAACACAGAGTTTGCCATTTTGTACTTGTATTGCCATCAGCGAAGGCAAATTACGCTCCTAAAATGCATTTAAGTGAGTTCTTCAACGCTATTGGTTAGCAAAGGGGGCCTTGATCTTTCAGGCTAAGTGAGCAATCAATTGACCAATCGCGCCTCAATAAGCCATGTTACCTAACACTTGTATGGTCAGTTTGGTTTTTACCTTAGAAGACCATTTTTTCCAGTTAATAGCAATAAAATTACACAACTAAGTGCCTAGCTACAATTAACTTAGGGTTTGACAGTAACGTAGTCATATGATAAGCCAGCTCCGCTTTATTCGTCTTAAGAACTAGTTAAAGATGGGCTGCATCTTAAACCTACCGATAGAATCTTAGAAACAGTCTGTTTCGCTGGGTAATCTCGAAAGAGACGTAATAGAGCATGTGCTTGTTGTGGAATATCCTCCAAATCGCCCTCTTTTAAGGGGCTTCGATCATCGGCACTCTCTAGACGGCGATGATGGTGGTGATGGCTGCGGTAATGGTTAGGCGGTAAAACATCTCCTGTCAGGTCCACTGGCCATATGCCAATTCCGCGTTTGTAGAGTGCGTGGGTGAAGCGTTGAGAGCACAGCACATTTGCAACGAAGTGGGCGGTGGGAGCAGCTTCGTCATCGTGGAGGTAAACAAGCAGGGGCTTCACCTGCTACTTTGAAGATAAAACGGTAGACAAGTACCATAAGCCTCCTGATATTTAAACTCGTCATTTATGGATGATATTCTTTATGTTACTACATAATTTAGCAGGATTTACCTTTTCTAAATTTGGCTCCAAACAGCGGATCAAAGCAGTGGAAAATCTTGTTAGCAAAAATGGTGGAAGAATGGGTAAGCCGGAGATAAAGTTATCTCGGAAATTAGTCCAAAATCTGTGCATTTTGTCCACCACTTGCTGATGTAACGGGGTTCCAAGGAGCGGTACTGTTTCACAACCCTTCTCGGTGGGATAGATGAGGCTATTTTCTGGAGGTTGGGAGGAAGATGAGCTGATGCTTGATGACCTCTTAAAACTACCTGCTGAGTAGGGAGGAACTGATGAGCCTTGTCGTGTTGATTGAAAACCTAAAAAGGATTAAAAAATAGCTGGAAGTATGTGTAAATGAGGAATAAATACGAATAATCAACTTGGAAGGAGCCTGGAGGACGGATTTCAGGGTAAGATGGAACGAACGATCTAGGTGGAATTATTCTAACCGCCCAGATTGCCAGTCTCTCAGTTCATCAACATGGTTAGAAACAACTCCGTTCTATATAGGCAAAAATAGGCTCACTCTTGCCATACTACTGATAACATATGTATTAGTAGGATCCGTAATTTAATAAATTCACAACTTTAAATTTTGTGGAACTGGAGATTGTTTCAAACTTACTTTTAATGACGTTTTTTGTCCTCTCTTCGAAGATCTTTGAAGGCTCTTTCTTGAACGACTCAAATTTGGCCTATTGGGTGGAAATACAAGAGGAAATCTTAATTAAAACAGATCAATAAAAGTATCACGGAAAAACAACCCCTTCTTGTCATTAGATCAATGACGTTTGGTGATTAGAGACAGACAAAAGTTGATGACGTTGTCGGGTTGCCACATTGCACTGACCTGTGATTTGTGCGGACTTGTTGTTTATACACAGACCCTATAAGGCGCAGGCATATGTCAAGCCCTCGAAACGTAAGTCTCCTTCTCATAAACCGTCGGTTGAATTAACTTTATGGGTGTAAGCTGACCTTGTTTAATTTACAAGCCAAGCTTAATGCAGATTTACGGGTCAGGAGGTGCTTTACAGAACTCAGCTAACAGAAATGTTTTAGCAGCACTGGTTCTGGTGATGACTTACCCAACGGACTAAAGGAAGGCTTTTCATCGACACGCACCTACAATGCCAACCATGAGGGTCCTGGAGGGCTAGAAGAAAAAATGCGCGCCCCACGCCGTACCGTGCTTCCAGTGCCGCACCTGGAAGTTTATTGTTATGCTCCTTCCTCTTTCTTTTAACCCTTTTGCAGTGTATCCTAACCGATCCGTGACGTTAACGGACTTCATACGATTAACCCACTTTGCCGTATTTTAAAAGAATATGTATATTTTGTGTGCCATGAACGGCCAATGACTTTGTTTTCTAGGCGCCCTTCACTCAGCGAGGATCAAAAATTACGTTCAAGATTTTCCCTTTCCAAGCCTTTCGACAAAATTTCTCGGCAAATTGATGGGGGTAGTGGGCCAATCAAAGAGAGGCCCAATTTCCGCACAATCAC
Organism: Echinococcus multilocularis; assembly: GCA_000469725.3. NCBI lineage: Eukaryota > Metazoa > Platyhelminthes > Cestoda > Cyclophyllidea > Taeniidae > Echinococcus > Echinococcus multilocularis. The sequence continues at coordinate 6,923,021 of LN902846.1, read as the reverse complement.
TCAGGAACTTCTGTTTCAAAGGGCTAAATTGGCTGGTGAGAAGATGTAGTGGGGATGCCGTCCCACCTCACATTAAAACATGCAAATGGGCATTGCCCAGGGCTAGGAATTTTGCTTCAAGTGGCAAAGAGATTTATAAAAGCAGAACTCGTATCAAGTTAATATCTCCTTGATGGCCTCAAAATATGCCATGTCGTCCGAGATTTCTGATAGGCCAACATCGTGTGTTGATGGACTTAATAGGCATCAGTCTTCACCTAGAAGATCAATGTGTGAGGATGGAGTCACTCGTGTCCCCAACATTCAGCCGAAAGTCCTGCTTACACAACCTGAACTGTTCCTATTAATCTAATCGATGATTTCCAAGCTTAGAGGTAATCTCCAGGAGTATTTATCTCACCTCCTGTTTCTCATAAAAAACGACCTTTCGTCGCCCTTTCTTCTGCGCCTCATCGGTTGATCTCGGGGACTCCAGGGAAGACGCGCCCAAATTGACGTCACCCTTCTTGTCACCCTCGTAGTCATGGAAATGTGCCTGTGTCACTAATTCCATCCACCGAAGGGTTTGCTCTAAAGAGCCTCGAAATTCGCTGCATACAACATCACCCCTTCTTTTTCGACCAATGGCGACAAGGCGGGGGTAGTCATTGTGCTAGAAGGAAATGGAGTTGTTCAAAAATACCGGGAAAAAATTAACCAAGGATAGTTTTGAGTGATTAATTAATAACCGCTCACTTATTGGGGATAGGTGACAACACCTTTCTTAAGGTACAAAGTAGTAAATAAAGTATCTGCAACGCTTTCTTACTAGTGACGTTCAGCCCAGGGCATTTAAAAATAGCGCTACTTGAACTGAGCCGCCTTATCTACTTATATAAATTGAGTAGCGCGTTATTCATAAGCAAATTTTACTGGACACCACTCATGAAGCCACTGCTCAAGCCGAGTTCCACAGAAGGCTGCAGCCAGTATTCGGCGATGCTCAGAAGTGGCACAGCTCCATGGAACCATCTTGATGGCGCGTTCAATAAGGAGGCCGTTGATACTGGTGGGAGTCATTCCGATCTCCTGAATACAGTGTGAGGTCATGTCAACGGAGATGTCATCGCCGCCGTGGTAGTCTCGCGTGGGAACCTTCTTTATACCGCTGCAAAGAACCCTACTGACGAAGTTTCTGTTTGAAATCGATTCCTTTCCGAAGAGCATTAGAATGATTGGAGGCCACTAAAAGTGGTACAGTGAGGTTTTTAAACCAATGGTACAGAATGTGCATATAAATATATGGATATTTTTGATGTCTAGCTCGAAGCGCGGATGCTCCAGGGAAGGGACGTATTCTCTCTTAATCTCTCTAGTCTCCTTGACAAGTCAGTTAAGGGCTTTACAAGCTCGTCTACACGTCCAGGAAACGAGCTCTGCCAAGGAGTGCACACCTTTAAAGTCCGATATTCGATTTTTCCGCCTTCGTATAGAAATAATCAGCCACGGTAACTACTAGCAAAATAATCAGGTCAGAAGGTCAACTTAGATTGGGTAATCCTTATTAATCATCGATGATGCCATTTACAACTCCAAAAGGAGTTCATCTCATTAGTATTTAGCCTAGAACCTTCGAAGACTGAGGTTATTCTGATAACCTTGGCATTAGAATTCTTCATCCTGATTGGTTAGCAGATGTTTTAATGAAAATTAGTTAGAGGTGTGAGTTTCTGATGAGGAAAAGATAAATAATAAGTTTTTGACAAGGAAGATGGTATCGCAAAGTTGTCAACGTGGCGAGTAAAAAATCTTTGGTAGTGCTTTATGGGAAACAAAGTGGGAGCTTTCTGGGAGGAAACAAGTAGCATATTGCTTGTTCTGAGAGTGGAGTCCGTAAAATATGGCATCTAGAAACACCTAGCGCTGCATAAGGCATTCACCGACTTACTGCACATCCAGGCGCCCTTTTAACCGCTTCAATAGCAGCAGAAAGAGGACCATTAAAGAACTGTGGCATTTCTACAGTCCAGTCATTTGACGGTCGGACAGGAGTATCTACCAGGGTGGAAGAGATGGTGGAGTCCAAGGACTCCTCCATAGTATCCAAAGTATCCGTGAAGGTCTCCATGGAGGTTGTCTCGAGGCTTTGTAGGCAGAAGGTGAGGGCTTTTACAAAGAACTCCGGCTCCGGTTTCACTTTGGAGGCTGATAAAAGAGTTTAAACAACTCTCGAACGTCTTGGAGCGTTCCCTGACTCTCACTGTCTATCAGATCTCCTCAATCGTAAGAACTACTTCAACGTTTCTTACTTCTCTTTTCATTTATGAAATATATTATCCAGTTAAATATTTTTAAGTGATATAAATGAATAACAGATGAAGGCTTGGATGGATGGAAAAATGGTTAAATGAACAGATGGAAGGACGGACGGACATCCGGGAGTCCAATTAGAGTTAGTCCAGAGCCAGGCCATATGGAAGGATGAATGGACAGTCCGACAGCTGGATGGATTAGTGGACTGGTGGACGTATTACTCATTCTAACATTAGCAAACTATGCAACTAAACCTAAATATAAAGAATTCAAAATCACCCACTCAAAATGGAGGCTCTTATACACTTTAAGCAAAAAAACCCGGCCGACCTACTCTGGGTTGTACTCTTCTCCTGCGAGAGTTTTGCTTTCAGTCTCACCACTGGTGACACAGAAGGCACCCTCTTCAAGTTCAACCTTGAATACCGCGAGTCCGGATTGGTGTGAAGGAAAGAAAGGAAGTGCATTCCAATCGCATCGCTCTTAGTACCAACCGCATGAGAGGCCACCGAACACGTGACTTTTGAAGTTTTCATCTTCTTACGCGCATTTCGTGTTAGTTTTTTACTCAAAGGTCGCTAGATATAAAGTTGGTGAGAAAAGTGGTCTTAAATTCCATTAGCTGTGTAATATGAAACGACCTTGGAAATCGGTATTTGATTGGTTGCAAATTGGGAGATTTAAGTGGAAAAATCAGTTTGCAATATACTAAGAAAGCAAAAAGGTAAATCTTACCTTTGAAAGGTTACCGAAGGTTTTCATGAATTTCTTTAAAGCGACGACAGGAGTGCATGCATTTGAACAAGAAATTTGAAAGTGTGACCTTTCGGAATGAATCACGTGAATCCCATTGATTTGCTTAGTTTAAATACTACAGAGGGGTTTGTGACACCGCCTCAAAATTGACTGGAGAGTGCTGGAGGTAAGTTCTATCTCTCTCCACCATAACCTGGTGTTTAGCTGTGCGGGTAAACTTGGATCCTGTCCCCTTCTCAAGCAGGATACCTAGGAGGGACCGAGGCCTCAACACGGACGATTTTATTGGCTACCTTTGTGAGTAAGATTGGGGGTAGAGAGGGATGAGACAACATGTACGTCTGTGACTGCACGCCAAGACTCAGAGCTGTACCATTCTAGCCTTTTCGTGGGTTTTCAAGTGACCCCAACCTTCAAGACCAGGTGCCCCTGACATTGGCCAATCAGAGGAAAGAAACGATAGCGCGAGTTTCAAGACGTTCCGAGATGTTCGAGAATTGAACATCGAATGGGGATGGAAACATCTATTAAGTGGTAAAGACACTACCACCATTATTTTTAAAATTTTTTTAATAGGCTTTATATTATGGAATATTTTTAAGGTAAGCCTTATTGCCCACCTGTTTTTCTCTTTTTCAACAGGTTTGTACTTCATGTCTAATTATCACTTTGAAGAATATAGTATTTAGCATGGTGTGAACAGCGTGTGGAAGTATCTTCTGTACTGTTTTGATTGACATCTTTAGAGCTGGCAGTGTTTGTTATTAAAAGAATAAAATTGGAACCGATTGACAGACAGGAATTATCATGTCGACGTGATGAGTTCCGGGAATCAGCTCGCATCTGTGAAGCTTGCAGAACTCTTTTCCTCCATTCTGTGTCCATTGCGCATCCATCCCCCCTGTATTCATACATCCATCCCGAATCCATCTATCCTTCCGTCAATCTCGGCTTCATTGTTCTTTCAGCTAAGTAAGTTCGATTCTTTTAAAAAACTAAAACAAGTGAGTCATATTTTCCATTTTTCATTCCTTCCGGAAAATCACATAGCGTTAGTAGTGTTGCTGCACCTCCTCACTTTTAATAAACTTTCTCTGCCATGCCATTGGTAGCATAAAAAAAGACTTAATAGTCTGGAACCTCTCAATTCCTTCGTATTTTGCGTAGCCTGTTTGCATGATTTTCTGCCGCACGGTAGAGGTTTCATCGCCTGATTGGCTAATAGTCCCCTAAATTATTTAAAGGTACCAGATTAATCACTCTACAGGTACTTTTATCTGTGTAACACACATGAATTGGGTGGATTTTTGATTATCCTGCTTGTCTTCCTCTAGACTTTGAAATCTGGTACACCACATCCTCTGTAAAGTTAATTACTCTAAAGCCTGCCAATTTTTAGGTAATTTGTCAATTAGAGGGAGGAGCAGATACCCATAAGCTCGTGTATGTGCTGTCTAATCAGCCTTCAAGTAGCTTTAACCCCATCTTCGGCCGCTTTTAAGCCTCTTCAGCTACAATACTTCTGCCCTCCTTATAGTTGCAGGCGGTGTCATTTAAAAGGTCGAAGGAATTGTGGACAACTCTAAAGGGGAGATATTTCACTTTCCATATCAGAAGGGAACTAAGTTGTCTTCTTGGTAGACCCATACCAACTGTGCATAAAAATTACGTCGTCGTGATCAAATTAGAGTGTCTGCTACCCAAGCAAACGTCTCCTTTCTGATATTCTAAAAGGTTCCTCTTAGTGCTTAAATCTTCCTCATTTTAAATCGCCCAAAACCCGCGCCCCCATTCACCTCCCCTGGATGGCCATTATTACCTACAAGAGAGCTAATAATCAGTAGATATACAAGTCTAATCAAGATATTATAGACAGGTTAGAATGGAACTGCCCCGCGACTTCAATAGTCAGCCGGAAATCACGCACGCATGCATCTTCCTGCCCACCTTCCCCATCCCACAGCCTTGGCCCTGCTTACTCACACGGGTCGACAGACAAAGACATCCTCAAGGAGGTAAAATGAGCCCCATCTCATGCTTAAATGCGAGAACAACTGACCTCCTAGTCAGAAACAGTCCATGGAAAGGATTGTTAGCGTCCCTCATGGGCACTTTTTTACCCCTCTGGAATAAAAAAGCCCTTCTTTTCCACTCCATGTCAGTCAGTCAGCAAGCAGAAAAGCCCCACCCTAAAGTGACAAAAGCAGATTGATAGCCCTCAAAACCCCTGCTTGTCATCGGTTAATGTATGTCGTTTGGGCGTGGCTCATCTGCACAGTCGCCAGAGCAGCTGTTGCCACCGCGTTGATGCCAGTGGAAAACCATTGTATCACCACAACGAACACCCTCCTCTAGATGCTGGAAAACAGATAAGTCGGGCAGCCTCGGGAGCTCTGGGGACTAGTCTCACTACATCTCTCAAGTTGGCAGGCCAAAATCTCATCCACTAAGTCCATTGTACTAACAAAATTTGAAGGAAGACGTAATTCTTGCCGCTGACAATGAGGTGAATGTGAAGAAAGGGCACTAAATTTGCCCTCACTTGATACCGAAGGTGCCTCCTTGCCAGCAGGAGAGTTGTCAAACCTTGGGTCAAAGATTGTCTGCGAAAAAGGTTACAAATTCTTTCTTCACTTGAACTCGTCTTGTTTTGGTCACCTCCTCCCTAGCGCGCCTAACGGTTGCATTTCGATTTTTTTCCTCACTTTTTTAGGTCTGCTTGTCAATTCGGTGCTACTTTACAGCCTTCAATTTTTCTCTCATTTCGTCTTACCTTATAAATTTACTCATCCTCATCACTACTGGCAAATTAGGGCTAATTTTCTCAATTCTCTTAAACTCATTTTCATAAAAATGGGTATATTTTTGAAGAAGGGAGGCCAAAAACAGGCTCTCAGTTCACCACCTCTCTTGCTCTCTCTCTTGCGTTGCCCACAAACAATATTGTTTATTCATAAGATGCCTCCTCCTTCTTCTTTTGCTCCCCTTCTGTCGTCTTTCCATTGTCAAACAGTTGTCTTCCCTCCAGGGAGAGGGGGAAAAGGATCATAAGCCTCTCTCCTCCTCCCCTATTCTAATTGGCTCTCCCTAAGGTCATGTCGTACGTATGGCGAATAGAGGAGTGAATGTTTGCTTGTATGCCTTCAATGACTCATTGGCTCTCTCTTTCTCTCGCACTCTTGCCTTTTTTGCCACCTCGGTGTCTCAAAAAGGTCTACAAGACAGGAGACAGCAAGGCGGGAAAAACATTCGTCCACCAGTTATGATTCATTTGCTCTCTTTCCCTTCCTCTCCTTCCTCCTGCCTTTTCCCAGTTTTCGCCGAACCCTAACGCACTTTTCTCAAGGCCACTTTGACTAAGGGGATGTAAAAATGAAATTAGCCGGGCAGAAGAAAACGCGTCGAATTGTAGGTAAAATCTCCCTGTGTGGGTCTCTGAGGTGAATTACTGAGAATTAGACATTCAACAACATTTCTCAAGTAGCTTAAACTGAGTCAACCTGTCTGCGGCAGTATATACTGGATCTACTTATCACACATTTATTGGGACATGTTCGAGGTGGGAAAACCGTTTCGTCACATATATGTGACACTGGCAAAGTACTTAGGGGAAAAGGGATTTTAGTATTTATTTGGTAGATAACCGCTAACTGCGTGCAAATTACAACGCGCAGGAAAGGACAGTCTGCTTTACTATGCTGGTGGTCCTAAGGTACTTACTAACAAGATGCATAATTTTTGGGGATTTAAAAAAGGATCAACTGAGGCGTAAAATGATAAAAGAGTCCAGAAAATCGGAATTGTTTTAAAGCTATCCTGCTATACTTCCCTACTTGATCGAATTTGGGCCATATGATGGCGGAGATATGTGTCGACAGGCATGCCCTGGGTTGGATAGATCTGCTGGGGGGCCATGACTGACAAACACAGTTGACCGTCCTTGAGGTATTTCTCACCATTCAAGTGTTGGAGAGACCCATCACCGGATGAATGTCTGTGGGGTCACATTGTTGCGCCTTCTTTAGCCAGAAAGCGTATCACCTGGATTACCAAAGTCCAGATCAAACACGCCTATGACTGGCTGTCAGGGCGGTCATGTCAAGACTCAGCCCGACCGGAAGGTTACCCATTAGCAAAATAAGTTATCTATATGGATGTGAGGTGCATTTTTTTACCCTTGTGGATGTAATTAGAGAAGTGTAGAATTTCATTGCATACATCGTAATCCCTTCAGCATCGTTATCATCATCTTTTTCCTCTTTGTCTTCGCCATCCTCTTCTTAAACCACCCTTAGAGGTGGTGACTGATAATTATCATCCACTCCCAAATATCATTACCATCATTATCCAACTTCCTTTTCTTCGTCACATCGTACGCTTAAATGTAGCCTAACACGGAGGAGTTCATGTATACATGACTTTTGGAGCCATTTTGCAAAAGGTAGGCAAAAAAGGACCTTAATGCCGTGTATCATGTCACATAGCAGCTGATTTTGCACAAAAAAAAGGAGTGGACTGCAAGTGAAAAGGAATAATTCTCTCAACGCCTCAGATGACGTACTACTGAAAACTTTAGTAGTTCACTTGTCACGAATGATTATTGAAATGAGGACCCAGAAACCGAGAGTCACATATAAGTGACGATGGAATAAGTTGCGTTAAATACGCTAGTTCCTCAATCCTTCTGGGTTCCAATCACCGTATGCCAGTTTGATGTTTGAGCATGACTTGAGCAGTACAACGCTTTGTCATTATTATGTAAGAAGTGATACACTCATGGACAAATCTGACAAGTCGGATTTCAGGAGAGTAAACTATTCTGACTTTGACAGTGGAGCAGAAAGTACGACCAGTCAAGTAATGAAGAAAAAAGAGGTAACTAATGGACTAAATCCTTATTCCCAAGTGAACAGTCAACCAATTGGGTGGCTTTGAAGGTCATGGGTTGGTGAAACTGGGACTTACCTAAAACGTCGCATTGGACGGTGTTAGAGAAAGGCTTACCACTTAATTCAATTTTTTCCACCTCTTATTCTGTGCATCACTTAGGTGGATTTCCAATAATTTTTACATTCATGGTGACCCTCAAGGTCATCCGTTTTGCATCCTTTCGGGACTGCAATTGCAGGACCTTTGTGGTGAAAGTTGCCAAGAGTCATGCTGCCAATTTCTATGCGTATCTTCTAAATGCCCACAACTAATAAGCTCGTCTCTTTAGATACTGGTTTTTCTCACCTCGACAAATTTATACAACCCCTTGTTCTTCAAATTCCATGCCAACACATTTTTTGAATAATTCAGGCGAATCCCCAAACTATCCCAGTTGACAAAACCTCCCTTTCTGAGGCAGTTTTGACTGCTCTATGCTCTCATTCGCCAACAAAGACATTGAGCGTGTTCCACGCATGCAATCGCTTTTGTCCTCTTTGCGCGGCAACGGAAAGCAATTAATCAAACAGCATCCGCTTTCACTCCTTTCACCACCGCGGTTTCACCGTTTTGAAGGCAAAATAATGCACTGTAGTTGAAGTTTATTCTTATAAGCTTTCAAAAATGAATTTGAAAATGATGAAGGAAATGTGGAAGACATCGCTGGTAGATGAAATATATGACAGAGTAGCCAGCTGGGGTTACAGGTAGGTTCTAATTAGGTCGAACCTGCCTCCACTCACTTCCTCTCCGCATGTGAATGGGTGCGGCCCCTTAGAGTTCGGCGCAGCTTCTATCACCTTCCAAGCTGACCAATGGAGTTCTACTTGACGATCTGCATCTCTACGGCTTGATCGGACAAACCGCCTCTCTCTCCGCCCTATCTCTTTGTCAAATTTGGATGGCTTCAGGCAACACACAGCCATCCATTCAAGGTAATCGAAAGACTCAGCGACTTGTAGATTTACATGAGTTGTCTCATTGAATATTGATGAACAAAAAAGATGATGTGGCTGATCCCAGGCGGACTGATGGTCAGATCAGCAACCGATGAGTAGATTAGAGATGGAGAGATTTATGTATGAATAGAGATCTAGATAAGTAGATAAAAGGACCGGTAATAATAGTAATTAACGAAGCCGGAATGAGTGGATGGATAGAAAAAAATTAAATGCATCAGTTGATGGTTGGGTGGATTTGGAATGGGAAGGTACCAGTTGTGTTATGATTCAGAAACCATTTTTTAGAATTCTAGACTCAATTTCTCCTTTTACCATTCATTTAGATTATACTTTTCTAATAAGCTATCGATTTTGCCAATACCTTCTTTTCAAATTAAGCCGGCCAATGAGGTGCCTTGCTTACACGAGGCCGAACTCTAATTGGCTAATTGTGATTAATGGCCTAGACGAAGGGAGATCAGAAAAAAACGAAACACTATTTGCTAATTCATTCCAACTTATCATTTTTTTAGCTTCGTGTTCGTCTTCATCATCTCCTCCTTCACCATTCATTCTATTGGTGATTGAGACCAACCTCAAGGTCATGCTGGCTTATGCTGATTGGCCGTATCTAATTCACCTTCGAGAAATGTCTAATAGTTCCACATTAGCTACATATGACGATTAAAAATAAATTATCCTGAATTCTGGTACTGTTTTACCCGCGAATTTTATTTACTGGTGCAAGACAATTTCGTAATTTGAGAAGCCATTCCACATTATTGCTAAATTTTTGCTAATTCTAGTTCTGAAATAAAATTCACAAGTTGTTTTTCTTGTAGGGAAAATTATTTACAACTTCTTTTTCTAAGTTGACTCTTAAAAACCGAAGGGCTATAAGACAAATTGCAAAAGCGGTATATGGTTATCAGCATTTCATCGTCATAGAGATTAAATTTGCGATGGAGAAAAGCATCATTAAATTTCTTAGAAGTAAAACAACCGAGATAATTCAAATGCAGCGGTATCGCTTGGATATCAATGTTCCGCCTGGATCCCCATGCAATGCATCCGATGGAGAGCATCGCTTGAGCCACACCAAGCACTAATGTTAGGAGGGACAGTGCTGTTGTAGTTCCTCGTATTCCGATTTTCTTCATAAGTTTTGCTTTGTACTTTATTCCCCTTTCATAATGATTCATTTGCACATCAGACTCTTGCCATACGTGTAGAAACCAGGGCTCCAGACATCGCTCAATTCCCATAAGTAGCGTTAAATGGGAAAAAGCTATTCTAGCTTCGATAGATTGTTTCTCATCAATCTTTCAGCGTTGCACTCACTCTTGCGCTTTCTATCATTTCAACTTCTAACAGCTTTTGTCATAAATGATCGGTTGAATGAACCAAGCAGAAAAGTGAAGGGCGGTATGGTGTAGAGGGAAGTGCCTCCCAGAAATGGTTAATGCTAGGGATAATTAATCAAAAGGGTAAACAGCGTATCACATTGAGGTGGAAAGGCGGTTTCGTGACAGTGATCTTAACCGAGAACCACCCAAACAGCTGGTACCCATCCACTTGCGTTCAACGGAGAGTGAAGCTTCACCTACTTAGTACATCTAGAGGGTAAGCAAGGTGAAGACTTCTTCTTTCTTGAGGAACAGCCAAAACTAATAGGTCATTCAAAATCATGAAAAATTTGTAACGTTGCTAGGATTTGAGGAAGGAAGAGGAAGGGAAGAGATCCTCTCTGCTCCATACACTCCACAAACTTATGTCCTTTTCAGTCACTCGGAGATCACAGTGAAAAAACGAGACACTAGCAGCTTATAAGAAAGGCCATGTTGTCAAGAGAGGGGGCTACAACACGCAGACACTCAAAACCCGCACCGCAAAGTGTCGGCTTAACCAGGTGGCTTCCTTCCATTCTAAGCATCCTGGCTGACTTTGTTTTTCTACTTCGGTTGTAGCTGGTATTCTTGCCGAGTATAAATGACCATGAAACAAGATTGTGAATGGTATGTTGAAATCCGGTCTTGAAAAGAATGGTGTAGCATTAATTGGAACTGCAGGACATCGCGTCCTCGGCAGAACGAAGTGTACTAGAGAAGGAGACTGGAGGCTGGGGACTGTTCAACAGCAAACAGACGTCGGAACTTGACCTTGATCTACTAGGTGTCATCACGCAGATGTAAGAAGTGAGGAATTGTCAAAACATGGCGCTGCTTTAAACCGCTTGCAGTGCACCACCGCGCATGGTGGATGTCAGCTACGGTTAGGTGCGGTGACTGGTTTACCCAGACAGACGTTACTTGCCGCTACCATCAATGTGGCATCAGCGATCTTCCCGAAAGCGGATTAGCCGAACAGGCGGTCATACCATTTGGAGGATTGTGAAATTCTTTAAGGTTAAAGAGCACACCGAGTTAAATCACACGCTTTAAATACACACGACTTTCCTACAGCCCAAATTTAATGCAGAAATATACACGAAATTCCCCACAATTTTTGACGTACCCAGTTCTCTCTCCTTTTTTACCCTGGCTCGGTCACGCTTTATTTTTTTTCTATTCCTCTTTGTCTTTCGCTTGAGGGTTCAGACATTTTTTGGAGGAGGAAAGAGGAATGGAGGGAGAGACCGAGGGAGCGAGAGGGAGGGGACTAGGGGAAAGGCGGAACGAAAATAAATCTCCCTCATTTTCTCTGATCTTGAGCTCGCACTGATTGCAAATTTGACAAGAGAGGGAGGAAGACCGAGACAGATAGGGAAGGGAAATATTTTCTTAAAAAATAGTGTTTTATTTGGTGGAAAAAAGCTTGGACCACTTTCATTAGGATTGGAGGGAGACGGGGATTTGAGGAGGGCATTGTTTTGAGGTAGGTCTAAAATTTTACCTTCCATCATTCAAAGTGCAGGGTTCTGCAGGAAGCTGGTAGACCAGTAAAGTGGCTGCATATGTGGCTACAGAGCTCCTTTCCTCGTTTGAGCGCTCTTTTCAGCGAGACCAAACAGGTGAAAATGGAAGTGCCAAAATTATGGGATTGTTTCAACTTAGGGGAGATGTCATACTATGTCAAAACTTTCTCCATAATTGCGCATGATTATCAAAGTCCTTCTCTAGGGCATCACTATAGGCCAATCCATTGAGAAGGGATGTATAACCTTCCTTATATTAACTGGCAGATCTACTTCACGGGATTGCTTCCATGCAACAGTCGAGGAATGTCAACGCCTTCAAATAGTCGTATCATTAAAAGCCTTACAGAAGCCAAGTGACAGAGTGGTCTGTGACACTGTCATAGTCCGAAAAGCGCACAGTACTACTTATTACCTTAAAAGCAACTTCGTCTGTTCTTCTGCTTGCTCTGGTGACGCTATTTTACCGCATAAATCCCAGACTGAGCCAAGCGCCGTACCACTTTCTCCTGAAGGAAAAAAAGACCAGCTTCAGCATTATTTCTGCTACACACAACCTTAATTATGCATCAATTAAGCCTTTATATGGTACAAATCACGGCTCCACGCCTATGCATTTTTAAGGTGTCAACCAGAGACGTGAGCTTTGTTCACCTCTGTGACCTTGACAGACAGGGGTTCGGTAGTCCACTCATTTAAATGTCACTGACGTCAGGTGAGTCATGAATGCATGGATGAACTTTTCAGACCATTAGATGAAGCGATGCTTTTGTTTTGGAGTCAATATAAATAAAGACACAAAAAATTCACGCCTCAGTTTTGTATGAAAGTGCTAATTTGGCTGTACGACAGTTGTCAATTAGGAAGCCTTGAAAGGCGAACAATGGAAGCCTATGATATTTTTTCTACTTGAGGGATGGAAAGAGGATTTAGCCTCATGCATCATCGAGAGTATATTTCACGACCTTTGTGGCTTGCCAACAGATCACCAGACGGATTTAATGTCCAAGTCCTCTCCACTGTTCCACGTTTTTCATGACCTTTTCACACGCTGAAGATCAGTAATGGCTAACTCAGGCCCAGTCATGTGCAAGCATCATTTCTAACGTTGAAAGGTCTCCTTTATAATTCATTGAATTAAACAAACACGTGAAGTAGCGAAGATATTTACGTGTGGGTGAGAAATATTAACTGGAAAAAGTGAAAAAATCATCGAGACGAAGGTGAGCAGGCGACTTTAACTACTACTGTAATATCCAAGTTAACGAAAGTAGACTTCCGGGGTTGTCCACTTTACTTCAACACATTGCCATAGAGGAATTTGTCTATTAAACAGAAGGAGATGTGTAATTGGGTATTGCCAAACAGTCACCTCACGACACCTTCCCACTTTATCCCATCGAGGCTCTACATGCTGTGTGTGTGTGTGGATGGACCACAGGTGCTATTGTTCCCTTGCTTAAAACAATTGAAAGCTTCCTACTTAATACAATAACTCGAACAGTTTGCCCTAGGATTGTTTCTTCTCGGAAGTAGTGTATCAGTTACAAGAGCGTTCACATACTGCCGCAGCAATGCACCACCTCACTTTCCTTACCATTAGGTGAAAAGCATGGGAACTGGTGCTTCTTCATTTGCCTTTTCTTCCCAACTTCCTCTAGTAAATCTCCACGTATTGATTGTCACCTCTTTTTGACGGCTTTAGATGGCAGAAAAATGGCAAGTTGGAAAATCAAGGTGAGTAGAACTGGATTTCCCTTCCTTTTCCGCGGCTTCTAGAGATCATTAGAGTTAGACAAGATATTTTATGTCTTGTAAGTAAAACAAAATTTTTATTTTCTTGTTCATTATGCTTTGTAATCAATCGTGTGTTTGATTGGGACCTGATTAAATAATTTGTTTTACCATCGCTTCCTCCCTCAAACCTGATTGGTTGGTTACTTAAGGAAATTTAACGGGAATTTGACACCTAGTGATGGAGAATTTTATGCACTACTGACATGTGTGTACTTTTGTACCCATAAATAGGCGAAATTATGACTTATAAATGCTACTTATAAACGCCTACACACATATATACTTATATGTGTGCTCCACATTTTAACAGAAAGGCCCAAAAATATTTTCTTGACTTGAGATACAAAACCTATGAGCAATTTCCTATGTTTGAAATCTTAGTAGACTTATTTGAATTGTCCTTTTCATTAAAACAAAGATGAGTTGGAGAGCTATCATCACGCCTCAAAAGATACTCGATCTATCAGCTAATCATAGGCTTTTCTAAAACCTTGAGGCTTGGATAGATTTTAATGCACAGGTAATGCAAAAGTAGGTGGAGGTTAATTTCTGATTTGAGTTTGATGGGAATGGTATGATGATGGATAAAATTGGGAATTGACAAATCGAGTTGATGGGACCGATGTTAATGTGAACTCCTGAAGTTGATGTCAATGGCTGCCAACTCATTCAACCACCTCACTTTTGTCGGAGACTTACACCCGTCCACTAACTTCCACATCCTCACCTGTCTACTGAGCATGATCTAGAAGGATCGCTCTCTGGCGATGCAGGCACCAGCTACCGAGTGTCAGCGCTTAATCGGCCTCAACCATAATGCCGTTTTGGCTCGGTCCAAAGGCCAAAGATTGTTTCAAGGTGGTCAGGCGTCTTTTAATCTTTAAAAGCTGATTTCAAGTTGAATTTGGCATCCTCTTTTTCGCTGTTCTATTAATATACCATTTTTATCAACGACTTCCAGCATCCTATCATTTAATTAGATGAGTGGATGAATAAAACGGGGAGACAAAGGCCTGAGGGATGACTGTGAGAGCTTGAAAACAATGCCGTCAAGAAGGGAATACAAGCAGCGACAATTAAAGTCATAATTAATTTATGGTTTTCTTTTCCCTTCTGAAGAATCCAAACGAAGTCATAAAATTTAGGATAAATTAAAATGAACACATCAAAAGGAAATAAATTTGTAGGTTGCAGTTCTGCTCAAGGCGTGACCTGATTGGCTCCCAGCCAATCAATATAAGGGAAATTTGAAAAGCAGCCAATTATGGACTTTGGGCTGGCCATCCATCCAATAAGATACTAAGATGAGATAAAAAAGTAAGTAAACCAGTTGATTAGTCATAAACAATGGTTTTCCTTGACTTGGTTTAAAAAGGGCGTGTTGAGACTTGTAAGGACACGTTGCGATGTCAACTGCACTACGAAGCAGAGATGCGCGTCATCTTCTTGGTTAAGTGGATTTTCTAGTATCTTTATGCGATTGGGGCTGTCAATCAATTGGTGCTTCACTTGCGGTGTTCACTCAAGGACTCCGTGATGAGAAAGCGTTTTGACGTGTTCTACCAACGAACACACATTTCCATGCCACGCAAAGCTTCATTCCCTCAGGGTTAGGCTTGCTTTGTCAAACAATGTGGCCTGAAGTGATCCTCTTAAGTGGCCCTACTTGAAGCAAATCGAGGGCACGTGGGAGTTGCTGAAGTAAGTTCTGGAGGAGAGCAGATGTTTTGAATTGTTTCTTGACAGGGAGACACAGATGGACTTCTGATAAGAAGTGGCTAATGGACAAATTTTTCAGCAGGTCAAACGATAGCCTAGCAGCCACGCTCTTCTGAAACATGCGGTGCTTCACAATTCAGGTGAGAGGTAATGCAGTCTTATTCTCCAGGATTGCCAATCTTTTCTTCGCTTTTGTCTATCCCGTACCTTATAAAGCACTTTACTTACGACAGTTTGCTGCCTGATTGAGTGACCGACTTTTGCAGTGTATTCCAAGGTTCAATAAACGAGCTAACTTGCTATTGGTGGCATTGAAACGATACATTCAGAACTAACACACATGCGTATCCCCAAGGTATACATTACCGCATTCCCAGAAGACTATCCTTCCTTGCTTTGTGTGTGATTGTGTTCGTAGTAGACTTTAGACGGACTTGTTCACGCGGCAGAGATCAAACACTTCCGGTTGAGATCTCTTCATTCAACTTTAAAAACACCCAGGTGCAGTCAATGAGTGGGAGGAAAGACCTATTCCTGCAAGACAACCTGTAGGAAATTTGCCACTGGAAAGGACAGAGGGGGGTGGGCAATCCCTCATCCTCATCTTCCACTTTTGCCATCTCTTCCTGGTACCTAGAGGAAGGGCTTACCAATGATTAGGCTAATAAATTACGGAAGGTTCTGTTGAATAAGTGAATTGGTGAGGAGGTAACATTTTCTTAAAAATATCCGCCAAAACAATGTGTTGTTCTCTTAACTGACAACACCTTTAATGCCTCATCTTTCCCAAATTCCCTTTAGAAAGAGTAACCAGAGTTAAATAAAGAAAATCATTTTGTTCCTCCTATTCTACTTACTTTGGAAGTTAAACTGTTCCATTTTTGATGCTCTAGAAGTTCCCGCAAGCTCGCCTTTCTGCGAGAGTTTCCAAAGCACTTAGCGGCTAGCGCTCTCGCTGGGTTCCCTTCTGATTAGCTAATATATTCACGATAAGGTCAAGGTCATTTGAACGGTTTCAAGTGGGTGCGAATGCGATTAGCTCCACATCACCACCAGTTAATTGACGGTCCTGTTGGCAAATTGTTCAGATGCTTCGATCATAAAGACGACTGCATTGAATGGCAGCTAGGATGACTAAGGTATCCTTGAGCCTAGAGACAGCCTTCAAAATGCCCTGGAAAGTCATCTTTCTCATCCCTACCTTAGAGTGGATCGCAATGTTTAATTTTGTCTGCAGCAGAGACCATGAAGAAATAATCGCCTAGTAATCCGACCACAAAAAAGATGCAAAATGAAATTTTTTGATTCTGATTTTGCGATCTTGTCACTAAAACAAACAAAATGGAAGAAAAATTAAAAAAATACTGCTTAAAATAGTTAAAAATAGAAGAAGTGAGTGTATTCAGTAGAACCAAAGTAGGTGCCACCTTGCTACTTAATTTGGTGATAAGTAGTTTGACTCCCACTTGAAAGAACACATGCGAACACTTGCATCCATCCCCTCTTAACAGCCGCCGGACCAGTCACTTCAACTGACGTCTGATTGACGGCGTTTATCACGACGTGAAAGATGATAAACCAGTCTCCGCGTCTCCACTTTCCTCACCCGCTTCACTTCCGCCCCCTTCTGTCAGCACATCTGTCAATTAACGACGTGGTAGACACTAACGTGTTCACGCCCGTCCACTCCTGTTCTCACAGTCACAACGCTGACCCAGTTTCTAGAGCGAAAGGGAAGCCATGAGGAGAGAGGCATAGCCTCTTACATCCGGTTTTAGGCACTCACTTCTCTCGCGAGGATTAGGCAGGGATAAGTCGACGGTTGTCATAATTTCCTTTATACCATTCCATCAGTCTGTACAGTATCCGAAGGTTCGAACTCTACGCTTATGGTATGAAGGTCTGCTACTGGTCCTGGAGCCTTTCAGTTACTGAATGAGGAAGACCTTTAAGTCCGGTTCTTCCTCTAGTATCGTCGAAGTTAAAAATGTGGAGAATTTGAACATTCTCTCAGATAATTTAAAGAAAGTTCATTTATTCGGTAGTAAAAAATATCAAAGTCATTCACAGATGAATGAACTGATTATTGGAGAAAGAGGCTGCATAGATGGATGGATGGATGCGGGGTGGATAGATGTATGGTGAAGAGGCAAGCAGCTGGTTATGAATGGATGATCCCTAGAAGACTCTCCACAGGCAACAATCCAAGGACAAACTCTCACTTATGGGTTCTACGCAACACTAGCTGATAAATTTGCCGAATCGCTGATTGACAAGAGGATATTCGAATTCATCCAGACGATATCATGAAAGTTGTCTGAAATGGAATTTTGGTGGTTGAAAAATATCGTCAAGTCCTCTGGATTATTGTCTCAAAAGACTTCTTCATCAGAGACACTTTGCTTCGTAAAAGACGAGGTATTCAGAAGCATTTATTCACTAAGAGATTTGACTAGTCGGCATTAGGAAAGACAATCAAAACAAAAAGCCGCTTGCTAATCCATTGTCTGGGTTGTTGGGTGTTGAAGTTGGTCTCATTCTGCCTTTTTAAGGCAGAAAGAGTGACACTGGACCTCTAATGCGTCTCCATGTCATGTTGGTGAATGAGGAGGATGTGTGAGAGGGGCGATTGCTAAATATGGCCAGAAATCCAAATAGACACGCCTAGGTCTTCAAGTTGGGAATGTTTTATCTGGATTTGGAGATATCTCCCAGGCGAAACCTTGGCCAGGAATCTATTTTCCACCATCACAAGCGGATAGCAATCTCCGAGCAATGCGACTTCAACGACTCTTTTTCAATCGTCTGGCGTGGTCATTAGAATATCGCAGAATGAGTCTGCATGATAGAGGTAAAAGAGTGATCACAAGGAGTTGTTTGGTCTCCGCAGGTTGGTAAGTCCTTGGCACTTCCAAGAAGACCTCAGGGCTGGAAATTTTCAGTCAATATGGACTGCAAGACTTTTTAACATCCTCTGCACTGGTATTGCTCCCTCCTTCATCCTGGCGTGATTTAGTACCACTTGAGGCGAGACTGAAGCCGCCACATCGATGGCTGTAGCCAGGACATCTGGTCCGCAGTTCCCAAACACCATCGAGGAATTTCCGCGGATCGTGGATTGCTGAATATGTGAAGACTTACCAACATCCCGTCCACTTTTGACACTCCTCCCGATATCGCGTTCTACAGGGGTATTAGCCCTGGACGAGTTTAAAGTCTTCACAAAGCATCTGTCACACTGTTTGGGCAAATCATGTGACGCGTGAATAAACAAAATGACAGATTGCAAGCGAACGACAAGGGAGTGAGAACAAAGTGTCAAGGAGGAATAGCGATAGAACAACATCCAATGCGAAGTTGTCCCACATTCGGAATGGTTCGACTTTTATGTTCGGATCAGCGACTGACTTTTGAAGTAAATGAAGTTTCGGGTACGTTCAGTAGTACCAATTCCACTTTCAAAGTGAATACAGCACCATCAAAATGACAGAATACGCAAGTTGAAATCGACGCCTGTCGTGCCTACCTCGAGTATCATCAACGTCCACAAGCTAAGTGGAGGACACTCAACGAAGCGATTCACGCATTAATCAAATGTCTAATTTCGCGAGATGTCAATCCCGCTGACAGTGTTCCCCATCCATAGCTGCGGCTTCCCAGTTCCTCTAAGCACTAACGACAGAAATGTTCTGTGTCGACACTTGTCATAGCCGCCTTCAGAGAAGGCTTGAGATGCCACCCTTGTCTGTTGATTGAGCTTGCCGGTGATTTTTCTCTGGATAAAGTTTAAAAATCCTATCCTTTTGACTTTATGAGAATGTAGCAATAAAGCATGTTTTTTTTTCAAAAAGGAAAGGTGATCGTTTTGAAATATACTACTTATTCATACTAATTTATGTCCTTTCCAAACTACACATTTTTATTCTTGCGTGGACTCATCTTGGCAGCTGAATTAGGGAAATAGACTTTAGGTCCACCTAAATGGGAGCGGGGCATACATTTATTAATGGCTTTATTCCCTTTTTATATTTTAATGCTTAATTTACCTTTACTTCCGACTGCCGACTTTTCCAATGTGTTAATTGGAACGGATTCAGAGGAGGTGGTGAATCCGGATTTCCATTCACTTATAAGGTAGAAAAAAAGGAATGATAGTTAATGGTTTATTTTAGGGGATTTTTAATTACTTTTATTTAGTACATACGATGAGTAGGTAATTGAAACGGATTACTTTTAAGTCGGGCTTTGACTTTGACTTTGACACAAGATGAAAAATGACTTTCGCGATTCTGAGAATTTTTGCTTGGCTTTTTTCTTTCTATCACGACTGGGTGAAATTTCTTTAAAGTTTCTTGAGTGTTTTTTCTCTTAAAAAGATACAAGAAATTTCTAGGGAATTACGTAGCAGTCTGCAACTGGGCATCGGTGATGTTTGTGTCGCGAATCGCATCGCGAAAGTTACTGATATGCTTTACTAGTAGCCTTCTTCATCTCAGGCTTCAACTTTGGGGGAGGGTTAGTCGTTTTGCCCTTAATTTCTGTCTTCTGACTCGAATGTCGTAGGGGGGGGCCCTATTGAAGGTGGTACGCATCGCCCACAGTATTGATGGCGAGCCATCGTGCCTTAAAAGAGACCGAAAGGTTCAATACATCAGAGCTACTCCACAACAGCCTTTCAAGAGAATGTGCTAACTTTTTAGTGGTCAACTTGGTTCGCTGTATTAATCAGGAAGATTTGTCGTCTGGGCAGTTTCTTGCTCACGCAAAGACGATGAATTTGTCGCCCAGAGTAGGGGTTGCCTGCACTGATTAAACATTTATGAGAGTGACTGCTGCGCCATGAACTGCGAGTGGAATCACCACAACTGAGTAGTTGCATCATCGTTAGGAACTCTCACTTTTGAGCAACTAAACGTCTGCACCTTAATTGCAGCTTTCCAAGGAAATAGAGGCACGGGTGGTACCTCAGTGCCCACAACCCTTTCCATTCGCTGCCGCCTGTCAACTTCGTTAAGGTGTCTGAACTAACTTGAAGCCTGTTCAAGCGTGTAATATGACCTGCCAGTCGACCCCTATCGTTCTGGTGGCCCTTTTTGCCTCAAGTGACCAAGGTCGGAAGTCCCGATTTGACCTGAGCAACCACAAAACCACAGCTGCTAACGCAGGTTTGCATATTTTTAAGCTTTTTAATTTTTAAGTTACAAATGACCTGTTGGTGGAAGCATAATAGGCACTGCATAGGGATCGGTATTTTTCATCGCCTAGAAATGGCCAAATTATTTAGCGAAACGCAACTCCCTCTTTTCCGCTCTGAGTCTGTTTTCGACCCATTTCAGCTAAACATCTAAGTGACTAACACCCATCTATCTAATCGACTACTACCACCTCTTTCGCTCCCTGTCTGCCCTCCTGTTTGCTCTTTTTCCTCCCGTCTGCCGACTCAAAGGCCTTTGAGCACTCCGAACCTTTTTGGCTGCACTACATCCAAGTTTACCTGGCGGAAATCACCTCTTGCCAGTCGTACTTCACCTCAGTTGAAGTGCAAATTCAACTGCGTTACTGACGCGGTGGCCACCTTCGCCAACTACGCACCAGTCAAATCGACACGCCTAGGACTTTCACCAGACGCATTAAAGATAGTTTATCACAATTTGCAGAAAAGAAATCGCCAACGTTTTTCTTTAAAATATCAAACAGATTGGTGGAAAGCCATAGAAATCAGAATTGTGTCATCAAAAAGTCTTTTATCACCTATTTAGTGGATTAGATTCCCATCCACTCCTAACCAATGAAGACCTCTTTGAATTATACCTTTAAAACAAAAGAAATGCTCCGCCAAAAAGATTTTTTACAGGGGTTTCATTCACCCGTGCATCGTAGATAACGGTTGTTTACGAGGCAAGCCCTAAGAAATGAGCGGCCTCCCACCAACAGCCGTTACGAAACAAGGCGATGTGACAAGACATGATTGACTAGTTACAAGGAAGTGTCAAGCAAACTCGCCTTAGTCACTCTCATGACAGGAGCACAGCTATCACGCACACAATGAGGCAGTGGATACAAATCAGCATATTAACTCGGCGATTGACAGGTCCATTCACCTCGTCAGCACTCACATCCTACAAAGCCTTTATCAACCCTTTAGCCACCTTTCAAGGTAGATGGATGTATTTTGTCGAAAGAATTTGTTGCCAAGTGCCTCTTTTTTAATGGTAGCAGTGTTCTTTTAGTCCCTGTAGTTCTAACTTCGGTCCCGTCGACATGCCTACGGCCCAACCCCTTCTCCACTCGCCTCCTACCCTACCTTTTGTACGTTCATAATAACAAATCTTCCTCCAGTAGTGATTAGGGCAGGTTGGAAGATTCGGGAATTAAAGAAACTTCACCTGCCTTTGTTATCATTTTCTCCTTAGGCAAAGATGCCAGTGAAATGTCGTACGATTTTTGTGGTACAACAATCAAAAGGACCGGCCCGAGTGAGCCATCCCAAAATTACATCTTCCACTGTGGCTGGAATTCAGGCTTTCTCGCCTCATTCTTCCACTTGAAAGATGCGAGGTAACCTCAGAAACTTATCACGAGGTACACCTAAAATCATTACCCCAGCTTTCCGTTATACATATTTTTAAAATGCAAAATCTGCTTAATTCTCTTTCAAATACAGGAAATTCAACATTTTTATCCTCTCTTCTCGTAGGTTATGTACTGCTAGTCTGCGAATAGTAAATCTACGCGACCAGCAGCGGTATAAATGGGCGGCCTAAAAATACCCCCGCAGCTTCATCCATTGCTAACATGACATATAAAAGAGTAATTTTGAGCCAAAAGGGGGAAAAACAAAATGCCTGGATAATGTTTTTCTATTAATTCAGTGGCATCTACTGGTCATCTGAACACCAGAACCCACGGGTACGCCAGAGGCTGGTTTGGTGTTAATGCATAACCTGATTGGCCCGATTCCGATTGGTCAGTTTTGCTAGCCAATAGCCTCCCTCCTCAGCGCAACTGGACTCCGAGGGTTGGCGCATTCGTGATAGGACGCAGTTGCACGAATGATGTCTCCATGCTGACTGTCAGCTGCAAAAAGAATGTCCTCTACAAGTGTTCATGGCCTCCTACTCCTTCTTCTTGCCTCTCTTAATATCGCTCTAGGTCAGAATGCCAATCTCTACACCTCGTCAGACACCTACGGTCCTGTCGGTCAGCAACGGTGTTTTCGGCCGACACGGATAGAAATACCGGAGTGCAAAAACCTCTTCTATAACTTTACCGCCTTTCCCAATCTAGTGGGTCAGGAAACTCAACTAGATGCACGTCATCAGTTGCAAACTTTTAAGCCTCTAATCACCTATAAGTGCTCAAATCACTTAGCTTTCTTTCTCTGTTCTGTCTATGCTCCAATGTGTGATGTGAATACTAACCACCTGATCGGACCCTGTCGTCCACTTTGTGAAAGAGTTCGAAAACGGTGTTCCCCAGTATTGAAGATCTTCAACTTTGATTGGCCAGCAAATTTGAATTGTTCTCGGTTTCCAGAAAAGAATACTGTTGGTGGGGTGATGTGTATGAAGGGTCCAGATATTCCAGAGGTCTTTGAAGAACCATCTTCCAGTGGAACTGAGGAGTCGAATGTTGGAAAAGACGGAACAGCATCACGAGATATTATTGAAGAAGTTAGGCTATCCTCCATGGGACAAGAAGCAGCCGGAAAGAGGGTTGAGCAATCAACAGAAGGTCTGCTTCGTCAGCTGGAAGAACTTCCAGACACCATGAATGCTCTTGGAAGCGGAGGAGGCGGAGGAAGAGGAAGCGGCGGAATCACCAGACTGGGATCACATCTTCAGAATTGGTTGGCCCGTCTCCATGACAGTCCACTTCCAATTGAATTCGAGAATGAGGAGACTCCAATCTCCCTTCTTATTTCCTCTCTTCGATACTGCTCGCACCTGTCAAAACCTACCTCCTACATATTTATTAATCGAACTGGAAGATGCGCTCCACATTGCACTGCGGATATACTCTTCTCTCCCAGTGCAAAAACTTTATCCACAGTATGGACCAGTGTGATTTCTGGCCTCTGTCTACTTGCAACCACTGGGACCCTCCTGAGTTTTGCTATTCAACCTTCCCTATTCCATACTTTGGAGCGTCCAATCATCTACATCGCAGGATGCCAATTAGCCTACGCTCTGGGCTTCGCACTGAGACTCAAATTGGGACGCAAAGCTGTGACATGTGGCAAAGATCCGGCTTCAGGATTTGCAATCCGTCTACAAGAGGGTCTAGACAACTCAAATTGTGCTCTAGTCTTCCTCATCCAGTACTACTTCTTCACTGCTGGAACACTTTGGTGGACCATGATGGTGATTGGCTGGGCATCAAGGTCAACTCATCATCTGCGATTGGCTCGAGGAAGGAGGGATGAGGGAACCCTGTTAAAATACGGCTGCTGCGGTTGGCATCTCGAAGGGGTCACCAGACATGGGGCTGCCATAGTAGAGGGTGACAACTTCTTAGATAAACAACAAAGGATAGGGCCATCTCTACGATTTGCCCAGCTGAATAGACGTGGGGTGAACAGCTCAAGTGCAGAAAATAATTGTCTGGCCAAAGAACATGTGGTCGCGTGGTTGACACCCGGTCTTTTGACGGTAGGCGTTCTGGTCAGTCGACAGGTGAGTCAGTGATCTTCCTCCATCGATAAATAATCATGCTATTTTATCAATGACATTCGCTGTCACATACTACTCAGAATTTCTCAGTAAAAAGCGTTCAGATTTT
Organism: Echinococcus multilocularis; assembly: GCA_000469725.3. Taxonomy (NCBI): domain Eukaryota; kingdom Metazoa; phylum Platyhelminthes; class Cestoda; order Cyclophyllidea; family Taeniidae; genus Echinococcus; species Echinococcus multilocularis. Next base: position 6,898,892 of record LN902846.1, on the reverse strand, counting down.
AAGTCGGCACGTCAAAAACTTGGAGACTGGTTAGTTGACAGACATTCATTCACTTGTAGTAGACTTATTACCTCGTCTGATGAATTCAGAGGGTGCCTAAGTGGTCCTGCTGTCATTTGTAGCGGTGATTTTTAGACCAGTGTTTTCTCCACCCTTTTTTCCATTACTGGCTATAAATAGTGGCTTGATTTTTTATGACAGTCTTCAAACCACACATATGTGGTGCGTGTCGTTCAAGTCTACAACAGTAAGGTAGATGTAGAGGCTATTTTTGATTGAAAATAAAATATAGGAGTTTTTTTTAGTGATAGTAGTGGTGATGGTGGACATTCAAGCCAAATATAGCCCGTGACACCGATCCCAAAATAATATAGGACTGCATAAGCGTCCATTCAATGGACAGACCTGTCCCCCGAAATTCATTGCCAACATTATTTGGCCTTTGAAAAGCCAGAGGAAAAAAACTGTTTAATAAACAACGGAAATACACGGTCAATTGGCGCAGGGCGAATCTGCTATTCCATTCCAATTAGGGACAACCTCATGTTTCACGTATAGGAAGGGGCGAGGGATGCATGTACTCCCTGTTCCACCCATCCGCCCTTCCTCTTCTCCTCTCTTCTCTATGACTCAGCCCCGAGTGTGGTGTTTTGGTAGACGTGTCTCGGAGCTTTTTCAAGTCGTGAACGGGACAAAAAAGACGTCTGCGTATATGTGGATGCACTTTGGGGGGATGGAGACATTAAGCGAACGAAGCTTGCCTATGCAGGTGTTTTTATGACTAGAAAGAGACCTTTTTTTGGTTGGGCATATAAAGGTCTGTTGCATGATAAAGAAGTGACGAGAGTCCCTTACGGCATTTACTTGAGGGAATCCTCGAAGTGGACACCGTCTTCTATCTAAGATGGATGCCCTCTACTTTTTCCTGCCGTCAAATTAGACAATCTCGGATTTCTGCTACCTTGATCCAATTGAAATTCGTGAGGTCCAATTATGTATCGAATACTTTTTTTCGAAATTAGTAATCCAGCTGGTCTTTGTTAATGTCGAACAGAACTCTGGCGTATTGTTGAAAGGGGTGTGGTAAAATCGCTCCCTCACTCTCTCGCCGACGGTTTTGGAGTGGCACTTTTAAAACAGCTTGAATCAAGGGATACAGGGCGCTACACGATCATAAAGGCTTTCGGCAAACTCCTCCTCCTCTCAACCGGTTGTATAAGAAGTAGGAAGGTCAGTGCCGCTCTCTTAGTTCAGAGCTTGACAGCTGTCTGACATTTTTGGGCAAAAGCTGAAGGTAGGTGTTAAGATATACGAGGAAATTCTCATTAATTAGGTGCAAAATGTCATGCACTTGCTAAAAGAATCTGAATTTGTCTGCAATTTTTTGATAACAGGAATTTTTGTAACGAGAATGTGGATTAAACGCCCATCAAAAGACCTCACACGTTGCCTGCTGAAGATAAAGAAGTAGCAGCAGCGACTTAGTGTGGGTCTTTGCCGCTTATTTGTGAAAAAAGCAGTGTATTCGAATGGCTTAAGCATTTAATGAGAGGCTCATACGTGCACAATTTGGAGATTTAATTTGCAAATTAACAGCACAGAAGGTAGAAGTGGATGACTGACTGACATGTAGGTAGCACCGACGTCAGTCTTAGCGAGGTAATTGGTGGTGCTGCCGAGAGTGAATGCGTGAAAACCCACGTTCGTGCACATAAATGCTTGCAGGTCCACCCCCTGGTCCCATTTTTGACTGCATAAATAAACTAAAAAGTGGGCCTGATTGACACCTTCACGGCGAACCAGTGTAAACTGTGCATACATGGGTCTAAGCCAATGGGAGCGGAATCCCGGCCAACGGCGTCAGTCGGTCGCTGTGCTTCTCAGTGTGGGTGTGATTGTGAGGCAAAAGTGGTGTCAGGATTAGTTTTAGGGAGGTAACAAATTCTGTTCGTGTATTCTTAGGCATTTGTGTTGAAGGAGACGGTGGTCAAAGAAAGTAGGCTTGTTTATTCCGACTCCCATCCATCCATCCTCTCATACACCCCCTATACGCCCTTGCTTTAACTCCTTATCCCGTCTTTCATTCATCTACCTATTTTAAATCCATCTTTTGCAAAACCGTTAGTTCCTGCCTTATCTCTTATTCTTAGACTGATTTACCCACCCATTTATCTCTCTTTTTCTCCCCCACTCTTATACAACCCATTCGCATCCTCTTTTCTCCATCATAAGTTTTGACTAATTTGTCAACTAGACTTTTTTTTATTAGAGCAAAACACTCTCTGTCTAAAATGAGGTTTTTGTAACTTACTGAATACCAGCAAGCGCATGCAACCCCTCATGGAAATTTCTTACACAAAACCTTGATAAACCTTTTTTCCGAATAATTAGTCACCACAATAAAAATGTGGACAATTTAAAAAACATTGAGGGTGGGATGGAAGGAGGAAAAATAGGGGAAGGGCTTAGTCTCTGTTATCTTTAGCCGAGAGGTCTGCGACAGCAACTTTTGTTCGTGCTATCAAGCAGGACAATGCATGGGGAAAAGGCGGCTGACAAGTAAGCAAATTTGACGGCATCAGGGTTAGTCCACAACAACCACTAAAAGAAGACTGAAAAGAGAGGGGGGATGGCAGTGGCTTTCAAAATAAACAACGCCCAAAGGTGCTGATTGGGTCATTGTTAGTGCAGTAATGAAAAGAGTTAAGCAATTAGGCTTAACGAAGACCGACACAACTGCTGTGACAGCTTAGATGACCTGAGAAGCCATCCATTCCGCCATCGTAAAGGTGGAACTGCTGGAGAAGCCTCAAATTTAGATGGAATTTTTAGGGCAGGAGTTACCTTTTACCCCCATGCTTGCGTTTCTGACAGTCATGAAGTAGAAGTCAACCTTAGGGCGGAAGGGAAAATCATGCAGCAGTTTTGCATCATGAGGAGGAAGCTTCCAAAATTACTAGAAAAGACTGGGGAGGTACTTCTATCTGGTACATTTCATGAGGTGACCTTCCAGATTCATGCTCGATGCTTCAGCTTTGGGCGCTTCTGTCGAAAAGGATAGCGCATGTGGGAAAAGTTGGCGTTATCTTCAACAACACTCCTTCCACTAGATACTCCTCTCCCATAGCGTATAGTTGAGGTAGCGGTGAGGTGCATTACATTTCAAAGGCTATAAAATGGTCCACCTCTGCACCCATTTCCTCTGCCTCATTCTAGGTTGATGCTGATGAATTGTTGGGCATCTGCAGCGTGGGACGGCAGAACACAAGGGCCATGCTGATATTCGTTCTAATTCCACAACTTCTCTTCCTCATTGTTGGTCTCCTTGCGTTTGCCTGGTGCATCATACAACTCTTCAAGATCAGACGCTCCTCCAAGCAACGTCAGTTGGCGCCCAGTGCAACACTCACCAATCTGGACGCGCAGTCGCGTTATCTTGTCTACCATTCGGATCAGCAGTCTGAGTTTAACAACACAGTTGTCGACAGCCGCGAAATTGGCATGGGCGAACGTGGCAGACGGTCTTCTTGCTATTGCTGCTGTCACAGTCTAAGATGGGACAGCTTCAGCACTAGATTGGGCTTCTTCAGCCTACTCTACATCATTCCAGCGGTCACTGTTCTCGCTTGCGATTTCTACGAGTACCTCAATCGGGACAAATGGCTGGCTGGAGATCCCATGAGTGCGATCTCCCGAATCATTAAGGCTGCAAGCTCGACATCATTCGATTTAGAAGGGGGCCAGGAGATCACGCCTGAACTATTCCTCCTCCGGACCTTTATGTCTCTAGTCACTGGATTTGCCACCTGTTTGTGGATACTTTCTGTGAAGGGAATTGAACCGTGGCGTTATCTGGGTCGTCAATTAGGAAATCGATGTGCTGGAAGATGCTGCTTTAGTGAAGCTCTGGCGAAAACCCCTAAACTACAGCAGCAACAGCAACAACAGTCGAGTGCATCTCTACAACACAGCCATCCAGTGTCAAGTAAGAATACTCCAAGCAACACCTCGACAGTCCTTCATCCCTACGCCGTATATCAACACTGCTGTTCCACGACAAAGTCGTCTGGTGATGCCTTGGAACGCTGTCCCTATACTGTTCGACCTCCAGCTGGACCCGGAGTCGACGCAACTGACCAGTTCTTTGTCCAACAATCAGCTGGTCTGGCTTTGGCATCACCCAATCAAGCGTCGGGATATTACAGCTCGGCTACAACTACTAATAATAGCGTTGGGTCCGGATCTGGTGTGGGTCCACGACCACCTCCCAACACACCTCCAGGCACCGTGAATGGTGACTCCAACCCGGGATCATCAGCTCATGGAGTGGGGTGGTGGGAGATGAACACCAACCACCTTCATCATCACCACCACAAACAGCAGAAGTCACAACCGGGTGGATCGAGTCGACATGCAGTCTTGTAGATAAAACAATCTCTTTTTTTCTCCTTTCTGGATGAACAGGGTTATCCTTCCTCCTCTGCCTCCTTCCTTTTTATGGATATTTGTTATTTACACTGACATCTTCAATCTTGCCCCGTGGTTGTTCGATCGGTCTGTCAGGCGGAGTTGATTGACGTAGAGACGGTCGGACAGACACTGCATATGGTCTTTCGTATTTAAGCTCCCACTCTCCATCTTTATATCTCTACTTTGATTTCCTCGTCCCAATCATGTGCAACGCTGAATCATTTGAAAGGTAAACATTCATCTTGTCATACACCTCCATTGTCATTCAATCAACTTTTACTGTTTGAAAATGTCTCACTACATGTATGTGTATCCGCGCAAATTTTGCCATTAGAAAAGCTAGAAGACAAAAATAAAGTTTAATCTTTTGACAGGAAATTCAATTTCCCGATTGGTTAGAAGTACTCACTGACGGCCGAATTAGAGAGACTAATCAATTGTCTAGGCTATTTTGCATAGGTCTGATGATTCCAGGGGAAGGTGGAGAGAATCGGGGTGTCATGTGGGGGAAGGCACTGTTGTCCACCTATCCAAACTGAAGTGCAAGCTTTACGGCGAAGTTTTATTGTAAGAGGGGGGTATGATGTCATTCGCTAACTTGCTGATTAGCTAATCTGGCTTAGTCCTTAAGGAGAAATTACAGCAACACACCTTCGAGCTCTACTGCATTCAGTGGCTGGATCTCTGCCGTGTCTAACCCTCTGGGAGTGGACAGTTCCTGGGGGTCAGTTGTGTCAGCTGTCCATCACGTCCAAAATATGCAAGTCCTCTGTTCTGGGGATGAAGTGGTCCCTGGCCACATCCAAGGAGTCGGTAGTTTGGCCCTAATTAGCGAGAAATTAACCTGCATAAATAAACAAATCCCCCAAAGGAGCTTGAAGGGAGGGAGGACGAAATTGCCCATCTGCCAAGTCTCTTCTTTTGCCAACTATTGAAAACCCTCGCGCAACAATTCCAGTTCGTGTCGATGCAAACGACTTAGTCTATCACTAGCATCAGACATTACTAAAAGTTGTCTTCAATAAGTTGATCTTGAAGTGTTTGTGCTAGAGTAAAGACAGTCTACTTTTCAAGTCTAGAAGGTAGGATTTGGAGGAAGGAGAACGTCGATATTCTCAGAATCACGGGAAGTTTTGTGGCCCTAGTGGTAGACAAATCGCGCTGTCATAAGGCTTACCTTGGCTGTCATGACTGGTACTCATATACTTACCTGGCTGCCCACCCATTTACCCACCTGTCTGGCTGTCTGTCAGTTGGTCTATCCAAATACCTAATGAGCACAATGACCAACCATGGGTTCAAAGACTACAAAAAAAGCTGCAGAAAGGAGGTCATTACAATTGCCTGAGGGCCTTGAGGAATTTATTGCCTTAGCAGCCATGACAACAGCAAAGCACAACAAATGGGGGTTGGAAGAAAATGAGGCAAATGGAACAATTGCATGACAGTCCTTCATGGGATGACTCATAGTGGGTACTAGTACTACCATAGCAACCGCGGAGTGTCCACCTGTGACAAGTTGCTAGGGCAGTTTTGATCGACAGGCTGTGAGTGTACCTTAGTTAAGGGGTCGCGTTGTACAGACCTCTGACAAAGACGAAATTGGAACTACCAGTATGGAAGTGGACTTGTGAGTAACGTATAAAAGAGGCGAGAGACTGCTGGCGCAGCATGTTTGCCAAGCTGGGAAGACGGACGACCTAACAACTGCTGATCTGTTGTTTAGCCATCAACTTCTTTCAGAGTGTCTTCAAATCAGTTGGTGAATCTTCTACACACCTGTCTTTCAGTGAGCTAGCAGAATCTGCAAGGGGAGATGGCGTCTCTCACCCATCCCACCCAAAGCAAAAAACTTCTCACGGCCAAACTTCGGAGCATGGAAGAGCATGACGTTGTGTCTTGCCCTACAGGAGTAAGAAAATAATTTTCTTTAATTCAAATTACTACTCCGGCGTTGAAGGGATAAACATGGGCAGCGTGCGTTTGACCGTCTTTGGAGGAACACCTGCTTCTGCATCATACACACACACATACAGAGTCAAGGCAGCCTCAATGGTCTGGAACGGAAACGAAGGCGTCTTTTCTCATCGAAGAATGGAGTGTTCATCGTAAAGAAAGAAACGTCGGTATTTGTAAGGCTGACTACAGCTACAAAAAAGCTTTCTTTCCTATCTAATAATAAAGGATTGACTAGCAAAATATTTTCATTCATTACATTTTCAGCCAATTAGTCAAGCCTAACCCGAGAAATGAATGCCTCCTACAAGCCCACGCAACCTTGAATGATCCATTGTCGGCAGTCTGGGCAAATCACTTCCTTTTGTACCTCTGTAGCGGAATATCTGGTGCGTGCGGAATGATTTGGCTAATTTCTATCAATTAAATGGTCATTCCAGACACAGCAGTCTAAAATTAAGATCGTTTAATAATATTTTCAGCACCCAAAAGTTTGCTTGACTCAATGAGTTAATCCACTGGTACCACCAATGGGTTGATATTTTACCCTTAACAGGACATAAACATGAAAAAGAGTGGTATTTTTATCTACTTAGGAATTGCAGTTAGACCCGTTGCCCCTCTACCTCTGCGATGACTTATTACTCATATTGAGGAAAATCGTGTTGAGCAAGCCACCTTTTCATGCATTAGATTTTACCACGCCGATCAGAAATCACATACTGTGCTTCTTTCTCCCTTTAGCTCAGTAAAATTTTTTGTATATCAAGTTTATAACTAAATCATTCATGGAAAAGAAAATGTTTGCCTTGTGTACAAAAAAATTCACATCCCTGCGATGACCTTGAGACAGCCAATGAAAAATGGCCGTGGGAGGTACGCTCCCGAGAAGTTAAATGTAATTAGAAAGAAATTACTGTGCAAGAAAATTTTAATTTGAACCTCCTTTTCTGTACGTTAAGTTGAAATGAAGCAGACATCCAGTCCTTAGAGTCCCCGTGAAACCATGCAAAAAGGCAAAAGGGCGTGGACATTTATGTGAGTTAAAAACGTTATAATTTTTTTTTAATTAAATAAACTCCCTGAAATACCTTACTTAATCGTATTTGATAACTACGACTGTCAGAAAGGTAATTTGTTCTGCTTGCAAATTTTAAGTTATATTTAAAGCAACAGAATATGTTATCAAATCAAGTGTCTCGAAGCGATGATGGGGGATACCTCTTCAAGCGCCAAGTTACAATGCTCCCTGTAGCATTCCATGGCTATGCTGACGTCCATAGTCATAAAGAATGTTAAAGTTGTGAAAACAAATAAACGGAATGATTAGTCGGGGCGCTGATGCAACTTTAGTAGTGCATAAATGTTAGTCTGACTCGCAAAGCACAATTTTTTTTTCTTTATTTCCTCAAACTTTATTATTTAGTTGTGGCACAACTAACGTCTCCTGTCCATTACTTCAGGAGTAAAGTGGCTTGATTGTCATTGTGAAGTGTTGTGAAAAAGTAGGTTACTTGTTTATCAAATCTCTTGATTCCACGTCGGTACAGGTAGAAGGGTTGGAAAATTTTCGGAATAAACCCTAAAATTTTACAGAATACTGTGGTTAAAAGTTACTGAGTTGCTGTGGATGCGGACACGGACAGTACGGCTGCCAGCACTGGTGCTTCGGCTGACGCTACTTTGTTGTTGCTCTTACTGCTGTTTCTGCCGGTAAGCGATGCTTTTTTTGTCGAGAGTCGGCGATCTGGCATTTCCGTCCTCTGTCACGACACCGCTCTTTCTGCAGTCGCCTCCGCCTCCACTATTGCTTCTGCAGCCAACTTTTTCCCCAATCCTCCTCCAAAGTGCGCCCGTGTGTCTGTGCGTGTGTATGTGTGCATACTATCTTTGCGTGCAGCCTCTGTCTCCTACTTTTTGTCCCTTTTTGTTTCCTCTTCTTCCCTCTCTCCTTGTCAAAACTCCTCCGATTTTCGGCAGGAGTCATGATAAATCTCCCAGTTTGATCTAAACGGTTATTGCTTAAATGAAAGACAAATAAGGGGTTCCTGTCCAGATCGATGACTACACCTTTGGAATGATCAAGTGGTCGAAGATTGCATCAACCAATTGAAATCCATGACTGTGGAAAGTGTTACCTGATTGTTAAACTCATACTAGTGCTTTGAGAGTGTTAAATTTGACGCATTCTTGTATATTCTTATCCTTCTACCCAACCTTACCTTTCCTCCTTCGAGCCGCAGTGCAGACACTCTCATGGGTTACCTATGTGGTACGATAGTGAGGCCGTACGTTGAGATACTTGCCGACTACTGATTCTGTTACACCCATGAACATGCGACTGTCTGGTACCTCCAGGAAGAGGTTGCAACAATTACCCGCTCTTTCATTGAATTAAAGAAAAAAAATGAAAGGCTTTCATTTAGCGAATTGACTGATCAAATTTTAAGGAATCGGTCCTCATGGCGGGGGGGACGACTTCTCCCTTCTCCGATTGCGATAAAGCAACAGTCTCCGCGGTTCCTAAAATTTCATCTACCAGGCTTAAACAAAATATTTGCTGGAAAAAAGAAACTACGGAGAGCACCTTAAACGCCACCTTACTTATGGGGTGACGCATACTCATCATCTGCATCAAAATGCATTTTACATTTACTTACTGAAATGACTCTGTTGAAAAGATTGCGTCAATTATAATTCAAACAAAAATTAACAAAATAAGACACCTATTTATGGTAGTAGTGGTTAAACGATTATAACGTTCAAATGGCTGGGATTTTGATTAACCACCTTAGGGTCACTCGTGATTGGTTTAACATTATGGTTTTCATTAGTAACCTCCTCGCGCCAGTGATGACCTCTTTATCCCAAACTAATTGTTTGTTTTGATGTCCGATGTACCTGTCATCTTTAAGTTTATTGCACCTAGTGCTTTTCACAATAAAATTAATCCCAGCTTCTGAGTAAAAGAAAAAGTGGGTGAGGAATGAGTCACTTCTGTAATTGGTTGATTAAAATATGATTTTTTTTCACATTTACTGTGCCAAACAATTTTCTCTTTCTTAAAGAATGTGTTAATAGTTGGTTAAATTCTTTGCATATGTGCACCGTTACTCCCTTTTTACTCCTCATTTGAACACTTCTTCCACATATTTCGTTATTTTGACAAAAAATTAACAATCTGGAGATGTATCAGTTCCCTTTTATGAGGAAATTCAGAGCAAGTGAAATCAAGTAGCAAATATCGTCACAGTAGATAATGCTAGCTTAATAAACGTATGATAGAGCCTAACTTTTGTTCAATTATTCAACTTTTCATTGTGTACTCAGATATTTTTATCTGACGCAAATAATTGAATGTTGACATTTTGCGGGCTTTTCATTTTTCCAACGTCTAGCGCTTTTCGTCGGACTTTGATTTGTTCCTTCAAGGTCATAGAAGGCTGCAGTATATTTCAATTAAATGATTAGCAGTGCCCTTTTTTGGTTAAAGGAATTTCCTGATGTTTTATTCCTATCACCTATGCTTGTACATGCTTTTGTTATAGCCCCATCTTCAGCTTTCCTGCTTTTAGACTTCTTTAATAACATCTCGAGTACTAGGTCAGTGCCGTTGCAGCAGGATCTGCTTAATATCTTCCACTATTTACAAGGAAAGTAGTCAAATACACAATTGCTGCCGTAGAAATATCAGAGGGAAACCATGTAGGGCAATCAAAGTACTTCACGTTTCATTAATACATGCAATGGTTTCAAAGCTTAAAAAACAAGCTTTGTGCAATTAGGAACATTTTGCGCTTATTCTAGTGATTTTGATATTGTTTAAGCTCAGGCACTTGCCACAATGGCGAATTGATGTGAGAAAATTGAGGCAGCACATGTATATAACGCCTTTAGAAGTCGTGAATTTTGGCGACAACCTGTACGTTTAATCAGTTTCTATTTAGTCATTAATAGTTTAAATGATTCCGAATGATTAGCTCAGCTTCTCGCTTGTAATAACTGGGTTTCCAGCAAGCTCAGCCTCATTCAGAAGAAAATGTAGGAACCCTTTGGTCTAGTTCAAGATCTAATAATTCGGACCAAACACTTCCTGGTATCAAATGAATTGCCAATTAGTAAATATGATTGCCACCAAAATCAAGTTTTAGCCTGTGGCGCCTCGGCTTGCTTATTCGAGTTGGTGTCACAAATACGTGACGCTGGTACGTTACCACCTTCACCAATCAGTTTATCGCAAACAAATTGACTCAATCAAAAGAAAATTATATTTTTGGATTAAAAAAGCAACAATTTCTTGTTTTTAAGGGATAGATGATGACTTTTCTATGCTAATAAAGCACTGCGGGTGGTGGCCGATCTTCCTCTGAGCCCCATCGCGATGTACCATAAACACATTGATGTCCTCCTACACAATGACACCACCGTGTTCATATAAGTTAGTGGTCTATCCTAGTTATTTCCTTCACAGAAGGGCGACAAGAATTTTTGACATTCTACCATCTCTAATTGCCCGTCTATTTTAAGAAGGGAGATCTCGTATCTCATTGGCCGACTCAAGGTCGAACAGTTGTCACATTTTTCTTCTGCTATCATTTGTTTTAGCTAAACGGGTACTTGGCAAATTAGGTGGGGATGAACCGTAACAATAGCACAAGTTGTAGGGCTCGGCTTTTTAGTCTCCCCTACCACAATAAATAGTAATTATTTTTAAATGAGAGCCAAGGCCATTTTTTACCTCTTTTAATAAGCAAAGACGTATGCCACATTGTGAGTGTAGTACCTTCACTGAGCTTTCCAGCGACATCGTTCTACGCTGAGCCTTCAGGTTGTGAAGGGTTAATTGAACGATTCTGAGGTGTGACAGCATGTCATCGTTGCGCATCGAGTTAATCTCGGATCGAAAACTGCAGAAGCTTGTCGTCAAGACGCAACGCAAAATGACAGAAGGGACCACTCAAAAGTGGCTAAAACAAAAAGGTTCAGGGTAAAAGCGTTGTCAAGAACAAACCTTGGAGGTGGTTGCCGTGTGTAAAAGCATCGACTGACGACAGCCAATTTCAAAGGTAAAATATATTTTTTGCAGGTAAATATTCATCTACCTTTTATCCCCCTCCTCCTCGTTATCATCATCCTTAGCGTTCTCTGCAGTCAAACATTTGTCACCTTTCCATGGAAGTAAGGTGACATTGGAGCACCAAGACAAGTCTGCTGTAGGGTTGGGCCACTTTCCGTAGAAAGTACTTTTTACACGCCGTGCACTACCCAGCTGTCAGAGACGTGGAACAAGGGGTAGCGCTGGCGTCTATAAATGCGATGACACTGCAGTAGTTAATTGACTTCTAGCAGATCAAAATATTTGGAGGACCGTCAAAAGTGTCTGGGACCTAGATTACTCCCTTCCCTTTTGAGTCCGCGGTGGATACCACCCTTCTACGACCTTAGAGTTTGACTAACCTTGAGGATTGGGTGATCTTGATGGTACTACTGATGCAGTAAAAAAACTTTTATTCAGCAGAAGTTAAAAAATCTGCGAACTATTGCCTATTTCACCAAAGGGGGAAGCTGGAGGGATTCATCAACTCATGCTATTTAACGGCATGTTTGGCAGAAGTAGTTTTTATTTATTTTGAAGGACTTTCATACTTTTTCTAGGCTTGGGAAGATTTTTTTTGCTGCTTTATTTTCGGCTGTCCTTGACAGATGACTTTGACAGGTTGGCAGCGCTTAATTTTATCCACAAAAAAGTGTTGTGTCAAAGAATTCGCAGATTTAATTTAAGCACACTTTCAAAGAAAAGAAGGGCAGGAAAAATTTTTTTTCAATTTTTGTTTAAAAATTACAAGGGATTTTTAGTCGACCTCCCAAGAAGATGTGCAAGTACGGTTGAATTTACTGCTTCCTGCGGAATGTCAAAATCTCTCTCCTCCACTCAACCTCCCTCCCCTTCGGCCAAAAAAGGGAATGAGGAAATTTGATGCAACCTTGCGTGGTGAAATTTGAAGGTTAAATGCTTTTGGAACAGCTAAATAGAGATTTCACCTATTGAGGTAAATCATATTGTGCAGAAAGAGGAAGAAACATAAAAAAGTAAAATAATGAATGAAGGAATGGCTGTACACTGATGGGCGTGGTGAGGATAACAATACAATTTTTGATGTAAAAACCAGTATTTTAAATTTAAGAACTGTTCTATATTCGTTGCCAAGGTTCTGAGGATGTGACATTACCATGCAGGGGGGCTAAAAGACCAAAAGTGTGGCAAGGGAGAAGGATAACTTGTAGAGTTTGGACAGATTGTCGTCAGGCCTTTAAAACTGGCATCGCAGGGAGAATGGAGGACTGATATTTGCTTCTGCAAACCTCCTTCTCTTCGAGGTAAATTGTATCTAACCTGCAGTGCTGAGGGCTGAACGATGCTGTCCATCGACTGTGATCACTGAATTGGCATCTTTTTGAAGGGACCAGTAGGCCGACGAATGTGGAGTCATCTATTGGTGATCCAGGAAAGTTGAACCTGAGCTAACAGCAGTTACTGAAAGGGGTTTGCCGATAGCAGACACCGTTTTAATCCTTCTGCTGTGATTCTCTGCAGAATCAGGTATTCACAAGAGAATTATTTCCCCAGGATTGCCTTTCACTTGCCTTGAAGCCGCTTGCCAGAGTCACTGGTCTTCGTCAACAAGCAGGAAGATGTAATACTAATTGCGAGCAAACGTTAGTAGGCACTGCCGAAGAAGGCTTGCACAGACAAACAAGCTATAAAAGTGAAACAAATCATCACTTGTAATTTTACCTTGTTGGTGGTCCAAACTTGGTTCTTCTTTGGCACTCAATGCTCTCTTGAATTAGTAGCTACTGCATGCTGACTCAGCTTCACTTTTTCGAGGTGAGGGAAGGTAATAGCTCATTGGTATAGCCCTTTACGACAAGGAGAAAAGAGAACGTCTTGATCGGGAGCAAGACCAAATGTTGACGTACCACGTGCCATATTTCCAACCTTTCCACATTTCTTCGTTTACGGCAATGCCGTAACCACTTTCGATGTTCATCATTACACCGATATTAGGGGGAAGTCACCTAAGTGTCAGGAAAAGCGGATTGTCTGATAGTGGTTATGCATAATAGCGACTTAAAAGCTTTTATTTATCTTGCAGACTTGAAATCTCCTTTTTTAAACAAAGTAACGTCATGCGATGAAGGAGTGAAGCAGACTGCGCTAGGATGCCGCAGTCACACGAACAAGTCCTTCCAGGTATGAGCTGGTTGCTTTGACAGATATGTAACTGAAGCAGCGGAGGAGAAACATTTGCCAAGTTTCCTGATTTTTTTTCCTGAAATTTCATATTTTATTTACACCGTACCTAGGGTACCTAGTGGGCACACCATGGCTGTATTTACCTATTGCTTACTGAAAAGGCTTATTCCAGTAGTATCCTCCAAGTTTAGGCATTATTCTTCATGTACGCAAATCCTTTTCGCGAGACCATCTGCCCGAAAACAGAGCGTAAATGAGGTCCTCCTAGTTTACGCCCACTTTCACTCACCCATTGCTCATTCATCTCTCATTGGCATTTGCCAACTCTCTTGAACAGGATGCAAGGTAAACTCCAGCACTCCTCCCTGATGACGCAGTGGTAAGTAAAAACTTCTGCAGCTTTCAAACCAAATTAACCGTGATTCATGGAAGTGACTGTTTTATATTACTCGTAAAAATAGCTATTGTTTTACTGATGGCCTCATTTGGATTCACTGAAGTTTTAAGTCACCTGACAGCTTTCCTATAAACAGTAGAGAAGGCGTAGGCGACTCGTAACTAAGGCCCACGCCAATGTCGTGCAGCTGGAGACGTGAAGAAGTGACAAGTAAACAGCGTACACAAATCTTACTCCTCCCTCAGTTAAACCAGACAGATTTTTTTCTGTAGAAAAGCCCCCTCTTTTTGCAGAACTTAGTCGGCCTAAAAAGGAGCAGGTGAGAGAGACTGTTTCGTAGTCTAATCAAATGACTTCACTTTTGGCACTGTACACGTTAACTTGTCGAACAGAAGGAGAGGAGAAAAAGGGTTTTTGAACATTATTATTTTGTCTTGTGTCCTGCCTTCGATGTCTTTACTGTCTGCATTCCAAAGGTACCTACGTGATGGCGTTGAATTCTTCCATGCAGACAACAAGAAGTCAGCCCCTCCACTCCCCTACCCGATGTTGTAGATTGTGGATTAGTCAGGTAGGTTTTATGAGCGTTTTTTTGAAATTTGAATAATTTGGAAAAGTAAAGTCTGGCCAATAGGAAAGAAGTGAGGATGCCGTTCATGGCTAATCAATCACATTGAGTAAATGCGCCAAATTTTTTGTTCTGCTTATTCAAAACAGGCGCGTTTAATTGCTGTTGATAAGTTTTAAATCCATCTCTTTCAAATGTTAGGAAAGTTTTGGTAAAATCGAGGTCAATTCGATTCTTTTATATAATTGGTCGATGACTGGCCAACCGGATTCTAGCATAGGACAACCTTGAGGTAGTATCTTTCTACTGATATACTAACCTGGCTCTCTCATTAGCGTCACAGCCAAGTTAACTCCAAGGACGGGAGGTGTCGTCGAACACACTGTATTATAAGTGGAAGGGGTTTTTCTGTCATCACCTAATACACTGGCAGGTCATCATGGAAGAAGCAGTACCACCTCAATAGAAGCGCTAAGGAGACCCCCATCTTAATCAGGAAGTTAATAATGGATGACGACAAGTCAACCTAGAAAATAGCACATTAGGTAATGTGAAAATTATCAAGTACGGAGCTGTTTACGGTGGTTGGACGGAGATATGCTAATTAGATGCATGAATAATGCTTCCTCCACATCTCTGGCAGCCGAAGGGGATCCACGCAGCCGTCAAAGACAGAAATGTTGAAGTCAAGTAGGTGCAGAGCATTAGCTACCCTAAACTAGGTCCCCCATTAGGCGATACCGATTGCAAGCAAATTTGCCCACGTATGCTGCTGTTGTTGAGCCCATTCTAGCAATGTCCAACCCATGACTTCCATAACTAGAACCGTGGAGCCATCAACTTAACGAGACGCTGGGATCTACTCCTCTCTTGACTCGGAAATAATCATATTATCCAATTTATTACTGCCGCGTGATTGGCTTTTGTAGCACCGACTCCATTGTACTGTACGCAGCAGAAGAGGAGCCCAGGGGTACCCCGACGGATACGACGCTCAAGGAAAAAAAACGAAGTCATCAACGAAAAGATATGTGGTTTGCTTACTTATTTTTCCCCACAGACTTGGCTATCATCTTGTTGCCATAGGGTCCAAGCGAGATTTAAAGATCTTGCAGCTATTTTGTTCAACTGAGTCTCACAGACAGGCAGGCTCAGTCTTATTCACTGAAAAGTCCAAAAATGCCAATTTAGATAAGAGCCTTCATTGTCGCTGATGCTGATGTGTGAGGCGGTTGTTTGGAATAACGTTAACTTTTGAAATAGGGCCCGTCTAAGTACGATTGGCTGCGCAAGTGTCAGTGAAAGTAAAGATTACAGCAAGGTGCGATCAAATCAGCCCGCGTACTCCCATTTCTAACTAAAACAAACACTGATATAACCTAGAAGTTGCTGATTAAAACAAAAAGGGCTTTTTTAAATCCCATTTTGATAAAAATTGGAGAGGTTTTTAAAATGTCTGCGTTTGCAGGAACAGAAAATAAGGGTTGAGGAATGGTTAAAGCATCCTCTTACAAATTATCTGTAATGCTTAGGTGAATTGTGATTTTCTTAATTTTGTTTACGCTAATGAAAAAGGAAGACATTGTGTACCAGAGAGTCAGAAAAGATTTACGTTTGGAGTAACGTTATATTTTTTTCCTTCACGAAGACGACGTGATATTCTTCGTTATCAGAGAGCGTAATGAAAATACCCAACTTCTCACTTTTAAAAAGTCATTTTAAAAAACGAAAAGTTCAAGTGCCACCGAAATGTTATTTTACGGCTCAGCAATTAATTTGTGACTCAGACGGACTGCGAGAGACTTGAGATACGATCAGGAGGAATGTCAAGCTCTGGACAATTCTTGAATAGCTTCAGTCTAAATAAAATTTACTTTTATGGAAGGCCATAACATTCACGTGATTGTCTAAACTCTTCGAGTGGAGGTGATAAGCTACACTGGGAGACAAATGTGGGTGCAGCAGTATCTTCTGCCCGTCCTAAGGTGGGTGCATAAAGTTTTCTATCGTCCAGGTTTGTCTGTGGCGCGATATGAGATCTTGCCATGTAGCATGATGGCAGGATTATTTTTCCCGACTGTCTCAACTGTTTCTCAGGGCAAGGGTTCTTTCCCCCCACCCCTTGGTTGTATCAAGTAACTAGATCTCTCTTTCAACTGTGTACCCTTCAATTAATGAATCATTAATGAGGAACAACTCCGTCCGAAAGCGACTGCACTCCACGGGCACAGTTGTCTTGGAATGAAGCGGTGCGTACTCTACACAAGCAGTGGATGAAATGTTAACTGGCAGGGAGAAAGTGGTAATGTCTTTGGGGGAATAAAGAAAGCTGAAATGCAAGGGGAATGCAATACGAGTCAGGCCGGTGGAGTAGATTCGTAAAGCAGACAGAGTGGGCTCAACCTTCTCCTTCTGGACCGATATTTGTAGTACGAGAGTATAAAATGAGTTGCTAGGCCGTTATCTGGTAAATGGAGAAATGTTCTGTTCTGTAAGCGGAAACTTCGGTCTCTGTTGGTTGTACTTCCACTCCACACTGCCCACCGTGGCCTTCGAGGCAGGCTGGCAGACCTTGCCATCAGATCTTCTCTACGATAGTAAGTAGTATGTTCTTTCGCTACTACCTTGGTCCATCACAGTTTCGGGGCTGGCCTGGCGGGAAGCTACTGACAAAAAGGCGGACTGAGTGGGTAGGGGCTGACTTCCGAAACCTCCTTGTTGAGGTCTGCTGAAGTTCATTAACCGCAGTCTCTGCCGGACAAAATAAATTAGTAAAATTCGTTTAGAGGTGAACTTGCAGGCTCAAAAATACTGCATTTTTGACGGCTTTATAGTCTAAAAATTGAACATTTAAAAACCCCATGGTTCTATTTGCCATCCTACGGAATAATAATAATACATATAGCAGACCTGTCAATGTTAGTCCCTTGCGAAATGAGAAAGAAAGGGCTGAATCCTTAAAGTTAAGCACTTTTTGGTGTTAATTTGCCATATTTTCCCGCCTATCCTGTTGGAATCTCTGCATTACTTACCCATGGACTTTGAATATTTCGGCATAAAAGAAATGGATAAGTATGATCATGGTTTGACTGATATTTATTTCAGTAATATGTTTGGGAGGTGCAATAGTAGCTTCATTGATGCTTTGCGTACATCTTCAATCCCTCACTCCTTTACACCTGTTTGCAATAAACTATCAGCAACACTGATACGCCTTCTGAACTGATGGATATGCAAGACAAACTCGATCTTTAAAAACAAAAATTTTGATTTACGTGTCCTTTTGTCGGTCAGAAATCACAAAAAATGAGGCCATCTACTGCTCTGTAATGGATACATGAGGGATGGACAAGGGGATCAAATGCTGAATAAGCACCAGAAGATTTTTAGACTCATTGACGACTACTGTGACATTGACGTGACTCCTGCTTTCCCATCAGAGCCCGTGCATCATAGAGATTTGACACATTTGATTTCTATTACTCGGGTCGGAATGGGAAGGCAATGAACAAAGTGAATGACAAGTGATACGGGTGACGGGGTGGAAATATTTAAGAAAAGGCCTTAAGGCTTCCATCCTCAGTGCACAGTATGCTAAAAGTACGTCTGTGGACATTCACAGGGCGCTGTGAAACCACAATGGCGACAAATCATTTATGAGATTTCCACAGTAGACACTACCACAACTTTACAATTTTCATACCACGGCAGCGTTGATACAGCTCTTCAACGCAGAAGTTCAGGCTGTTTTAAATTTCTCCATGATCTAAGCTTGCTCAAATTCTTAATGGAATACCATAGAAATGAGCAGTTTCTCACAGATGACAAAGCGAAGCTAACTGGCCTAGGTTGTGGTAGCTATACAAGCAAGTCTTTCCGAAAAGAGGTCTTTTGAGTACCATAATAATTTTAGGAACGAGGGTGTCAAGGTGTAAAAGGAAATTCATGTTTCACCTTACAAAATAGTGCTTTTGTTTTAAGAGACTCAAAAGCCCGCGCCTGCTTTAAACCCTAAGAAATATTTTGTCACATGCGACTTAGAAACCAAAGCACGCGTTTATTTGGTTTTAAAACCCAGACCCAAACTTCAAATCTCTAATTATTAAGTATTTTATTCTACCTATGACCTAATTAACTTAATTTATACCTGTGTCACACATACGTGACGTACTTAAGTTCTTACTTAAATCTGCAATAAATGGTGTCACAAGGAGCTTGTTTGAAGTTAAAATAGTAAACAATAGAGATTTGATGTTTTCCGTAGTAATACAAACTAATTTGTGAATGGAACAGTACGATATTCAGGGCAATAAATTCTGTCTTCCCCTAAAGCCCAGCCAGCAACCGATTTGACAATGCATTGGGAACTAGAGAATGACTAGTGCAATCAACGCCATCGACCAAAACTCGTACTCCTTTTGCTTGTGTACGTGTCTGCTGCGTTGAAGCAAGCCTTCAAAAAACCTCTCCTCCTTCCACCTCGCGTCTGCACACCAAGTTAATGTGCAGGTCGGGCAAAAATGGAAGGAAAAAAGAAACGCGCGCAAGCTGATAGGCACACCCACACACACACAGAAATTTAGTTCCAGTGTGTTTGAATTAAAAAAAAAAGGTGAAAAGGAAAAGACAAGAAGGCGTGAAGTGAAAGGCAATGATAGGGTGAGAGTGGAAGAGGCGGAAGGATAAGGAGATGGAATAGGGACTAGGTCTGACATTCCCCACCCATGCCCATCTCTTAATTGGTAAAGGTAGTCAGCCAAACCGGAAACGAAAGCAACTGCTTCTGGCTGGAGGTTTTCAACTCTTCAGGACATTGGAACAAAGACGGGATTCCAAGTGAGTGGGAGGTGTTCTGTTTGGGGGTGGACAGAGAAATGAAAAGTAAGCAAATGGGGATCAAATCTTGTCGGAACTACAAAGACAGGTTTTTGTTATCAAGTCAAGGGATCAGATCAGAAGAAAAATTACTTCCCTTTTGATGGCTTTCGATGGGTCGCAGCGCCCTAGGCAAACATATCGGAGCTGTGAGTTTAATTTATTCCCTTTAAAAATTTCCTTTAAATGGGAACCTTCAAGCATCATCATCAACAGTGGGAGTTGTCTTTTAAGGTAAGTTAGAGGTGAAAATGAAGGATGTTCGCAAGACTTTGCGTTGATTAAGACTACCAACCCAGGTGTGTGTGTGCGTGCGTGTGCAGTTGCTTTGTTCGAAGAGACAGGAGAACAATTTCGTTCTGCCTTGACATCCACGAGTGTGTGCAGAACAAACACAAAGAAAAAAGACGCAAATTTCGATGTACTGCCTTAGGGGAAAAAAGGAGGTGAAGGGAAAGGAGGAGAAGACACGGAGAGGATGGTGAAAAAAAGGGGGGTCGAGAGTCAGACAGTCAGTCGGTAGTGGGAAATACAAAAAATCCCTTGTGCTAGAAAGGGTTGGAAGCAAACTCATTAATTTAGACATTGGTTCCTAGGGGATTCATCCCACCAGAATTTTGGGTTTTGAACTCTTAAAAATTCCAATTAAGCTGTTTTAAAAATTAGCCGCAGATTTCCTCAAGTATTTGAGTAAATTTTGGGGTCAATGGCGAATATATTCGTCCATCTATTCATTCGAATTTCGTCCACTGCCTTTTCTTTTATCCACCTGCAATTAGTGCTGAATTTGCACATTCTACAGGTAGAGAAAAATTAGGAATCCATCATGCCTAAATGATTAAAAGGTTGAACCATACTACTCATTTACAAATGCCAGTAGTGAGCCGAAAGTGAATGCATCATGCCTATCTTGGTCAAGTCAGACAACAAATTTTAACTCATTTCTGCCAAAAGACTCACCAATTAGTCCTTAAAACACTTGTCGTACATTTCCAAAAGAAGTCGTCTTTAACGACATTAATGACCAGTGTAACTCCAATCATGCGTCGTATGAGTAAGCACCGCGCATTCATCAATGTCATCCCCTTTTGCGCATAAATCATTTTGGCAGTAAACTCCACGAAGACGAATGAGGCACCGGAAATGCTTTAATCACCCAAACATCCATCGCATTGCAATGCAAAAATGTCTCTGCTTCAAGGCGAATGAAATCGTCTTCGATAACGACTGCCTCCGACTAAGGGTGAACTACACGGAATGCGCGCAGCGGAAGGTAACATTGAACGCAATGCTTTGCAATGCCACAGATCGAGTCACTCAATCCCATCAAACATCGTACCGTACAGAGCAGAGGCTCCCTCTTTTTCTCGCTGTCTACTCTAGCAGATGAATGGATTCATTCCATAGTATTTGGAAACGTCCCTTTAACACATCGTTAAATTTTTCGCCGACTGACTGCAAAATGCGGCAAGAGACAAGGAAGAAGAAATTAGGAACCATCTATAACAAGTAGCCAGGGATTTGGAAGACAGAAAGAAGAATAGGATTGCCTGGAAGGAATGGTTTACTTACGGGCAGTTAGACCATCTTACGCCTATTTATTTCTCAGAAGCCGTGATGGAATTTTTACTTCCAGCTCTTCATTTCCTTGAATCTTAGCACTGCCTGGGGCAAGTGTACCAAGAGAATGAGGAGAATTGTGTTTGGTTTACCATTGTGTAGACGTGGAAAGGAGAGTGGACTGCTGACAACAAAACAATAGCCAACGGCTCATATCCCAAGCACATATCATGTGACTATCACCAGGTCCACTGTTCTCCTGGCCTGCTGATTAGGATGAAAAGGACCCACCTGGAGTGAAAATGTGGAAATGCGGAATTGTGAGTGGGGTGTAGCAGGAGGGGTTGACGACGAGGGCTGCATCTGTGTACCCAAAGTCTGCTTTTATGTACGCATGCATGACTTTACGTATGCATGCGTGCGATGTGTTTGCGCACGCAGAGACGCGTGGAGGGCAAAGGTCGTCCCTCCAGTGGCCTCTGTGAGAAGATTAAAGTGCTATGAGGTGGTACTGCTGGTGTGAGCAATGCAAATTGCTGCATCGTTCTGCTTGCAGACACCATCATCAGGGCATTCAGACCTTCACTTGCAGTCAGTGTGGAAGTTAATTTAAACGATGGCATTATTGACACAATTGAGCACAGTCTGCTGATATGCACCATTACGTACCGCAAATCGCCCTCGAGTCTAGACATGCCAATCCCTACGGAAGAGCATAAATTGCAAAGCACACCTGCCTTTTCTATTAGTGGTTAACAGATTGCTCAAGAGAGGGAAAATTCTTTCATCGTGCTGGTACACGCTTAAACAGTGGAAGCATTTGTGCCTCCCTTGTCTCCAATGCTCAAAAAGCTAGTTGTGCTTCTTAACATTAAAACCATTGCTACACCCCTAGCAATTGGATGAATATACACAATGCACTGCGGTGCCTCTTTCCTCAAAGATAAAAGGAAATTGTAGTGCATATGGATCAGTGAAGCGAAAGCAAATTCAAAAGCTCTTTTTTTGCCCCTCTTCCTGAGACACTCAATGATCAGCTTCACATGTTAACTGCATGAATGTAGCAAACCCAAGGATGCCCCTGATACAATTGCTTATCGGGCTTTTGTGCTGCCCATTTCATTCATTCGCGCTGACGAAAATGACAAAGCCAAGCTTCGGCCTTGCCTTTACATCGAGAGGCCACACGGTGCAGTGGATGCGTATAGACTACTTTTTTGGCTTCAGCCATCACTTGGGTACCGATTGGAGGAGGGGTAGTTTAATTAGAAAAAAAGGCAGGCAGAAGCAGGTTATGTCAATGTCAGCATTTGACGTGAATACATGTCAAGAGGGCAGATTTCCCCACCCTTGATATTAACACTGACACTTATGCTGATGTTGGCAGTGACAGTTGCATGCACAGGAAAAACGTGAGTTGAATTTCAAGCAATCCGTGCTTTCACTATCCCACTATCCTGCTATATCAGTATCGTTGTATCCTGGGCATTCTTGATCATCATCACCATCATAGCATTGACGCGAGTAGGATGATAAGCTAGTCGTGTGAAAACAATGTGATGACTTCACTGGCACACTTAAATTCGCTCCGATTGTTACTTCTCCACAGAACAGGCAGCGTCAGCAGACGTGCAATGGCCTCCAGCGCAATGCGTGAGTGGTTCAAGAAAGTGGAATTATTTTGCAATAGGAATAATGGAAGGGAGACAGTTCCATGCAGGCATAGGTGTGGAATTATCCAAAGGTGTGTTTGGTCACCAAGGCATAAGTTGCACAGATGCACTGCTTCTGCTGCATAGAGGGTGGATTGGGTAGCGAGACGAGGGAGAGGAGAGAAAAGGGAGTAAGCAAGAGTGCGAAGGAGCAAACTAGACAGGGATGGAAAAAAACTCCAACGAATGCACGCACGAAGGCACGAAAGAACGCACAAGCAAGGGAATGAATGCACGAAAGAACGAGCGGACGAGTAAACGAGCAAACGGACCAACCAGTGCCTTAATGATGGAACGACTAACTGAACTGCCAAACAAACAATTCCTTCTCGGCTAACTGCGAGGCTACCAGAGATAGAAGGTTCTGCGAATGGTGGCAGCAGTGGCAGGGAGGGCACCGTCTCCTGCAGCAGCGGCAATAATAACAGCAGTAGCAAAATTAGGGGAAGAAGATAGGCGACGAAAAGAGAGAAGCAAAGGATAGAGGATAAGGGACATGAAGAGGGAAGAGGATGAGGCGGTGAATTCGTCAAATCAACGAATCCGTCAATCGTTGTTCAGGCACTCATCTTTCTTTCTTCCTTCTCCACCTTGCTCTCCCTCTCCCCTTGCCCTCCCAATGCTGCCCGCATACAGTTAGATGTTGAACGACAGTCATCCTTCGCAAGAATTCATGGGTCAACAAATTTTCAACGAGTTCTTAATGTTCGTCTGATGTCGCATCACCTCTACTCTACTCTGTGATGATTCAGACACTCCATTAATGCGATGCCCATCATCTGCCACCGCCTTCACGTCCTCCTTTGCGTTACCTTCATCGTGTAGACGAACACATCCACTCAGCCACCTTCATCACACCATCAACTCACCACATCCACTCCTACCACCACTTTACAGCTGCTATCGCACACCATCCTCACTCACCCACCACCACGCCTCCATCGACAATTAACGATGACGCCTTCGCCATCACTTCAGTGGCAGCACATTACCCCTTGGCGTACACGTCAATTTGCACATCACATTTTGCACTTCACCTGTCCTCCACGGTCCAAATCACTCCCATTCAGTGACGTGTTTTCAAGCATCACCCAACCGTACCACCTTTCCGTTGACTCACTCCACGACTTCCCACTCAAGCCCACCCTCACCAAACGCCTTTGTCCTCTTGTCAGCTGCTACACTCGTGATGCTGCTGTGAGGCTCCATTCCGTTGCTGAAGCTGATGAAGTGCACTTCGCCCAACTCTACCTGATCTTTGCTGGCGGACAACGTAGTCCTTACCACTATTTGCACATCAAAGTGCACCCCGAAGTTGTGTGGGCACTGGTCATGCAGTATGCTTGCTTCACTTTGAGTCGATCATTTCCAACCGCACCTATCCCCTCCCTTATGGTGCCTGTTTGCAGTCCTTCCCACTTCTCCACCGGTGTTAGCAAAACGCACCACGACGTAGCATCAGACAAGCATTTCTGTATTCTGGTCCTTTTCAGAAGTCAGGAAGGCATGTCAGACAGACGGAAAGTGACAGTCACTAAGTGAATTCCCCCTCCACATACACACACACACAGCCGCCTTCACCTCCTCCTCCTCCTCCTCCTCCTTCATGTCAGTTGTAGGCGGATGCTGTTGCTACCACATTTTTCCCTTTCACAGAGCCAGGCGCTTCATTTTATTGGCCAACTTCTCCTTGTGTCTCAAACCGTTGACATCACTATTTTTCTTTTACCTAAACTTACCATACATTGTCAACAGTCACGATGGGAAGCTTGAATATGAACAAGCTGGAAGGAGATGGGAAAAGCAAAGAGAAAAGGAATACAGAGGAAAGAAGAAGTAGCATAAAGCCTCGATGGATTGGCGGAAGGAGGGAAAAAAGAAGAAAGATAGGCATCCATTCTTGTATTTCCCTGCTTACTGCGCCATGTATGCCCATCTCTAGTTTTGCCCATATAACAGCACTCTGTCCATTTAAATGAGAGACGAACTTCGAATTGTGCTGAGCTGTAGGTGGGAAAGTTGAACGTGTTCACTCCCCTGCCGCCTTGTGGGTCTGTCTTTGACACCTCTTCACTTCTCTCGCTGAGCCAGACAGCTCTTTCAGTGGCAGTAGTCTCTGCCGGTATTCAACTTGTCCATTAAAAGAAAACTGTGCCAAGCAGACACTCACAACCAAGATAAATTAGTGACACAAAAGCAACCTTTTTAATAACCACCTTTTTCTAAAGGTACTGACAACTTTCCCACTTTTTTTATAATATTTTACCGATAACAGTTTATCAAATATCTTTACAATCATGTCCATCAAAATTTCCTTTAATGTTTAAAAATCGATTTGATATTTCTTGAGGATTAGATTCCATACATCTAGCGAATGGATCCTGCCTACCAACGCTTTCTCCCTTGAGAGGAGGGAATCGCATGAAAAATGAGGAGGAGCATTTAAGAATGCAGTTGATTACACCCATGGGACGTGGCCATGCCCATCCCAGGGGACTGAGGCACTTCATTATTCATTCACACACGGAAACCATTTCGTAGACACTTTGTCATGCCTCTCCTGGGGAGGAAGGGCATCTTCACGCATTCCTCCAACCTCTGGCAAAACGTCCAATCCTTTTTTTAAAAATATTTGACATGCTTAATATTTGATCATCTTTAGCGCTAAATCAATGAAGTTTTTTTTTGTTTTTTGTCATGTCTAGTGGGCGAACTCATTACTTATGCGCTATGAAGCTAAAGGGCTTTGAGTCCTCACTGAAATGCAGCTGAGTGTTAACATGCAGAGGGGCTGGAGGGCCAAGATGGAAGTCAAACATTACTTGTTACGACATCCTCCAATTCAGAAGGTCGTTTTCCACTCTTGCAGC
Source organism: Echinococcus multilocularis (assembly GCA_000469725.3). Taxonomy (NCBI): domain Eukaryota; kingdom Metazoa; phylum Platyhelminthes; class Cestoda; order Cyclophyllidea; family Taeniidae; genus Echinococcus; species Echinococcus multilocularis. The sequence continues at coordinate 6,873,226 of LN902846.1, read as the reverse complement.
TGGGTCATCCCAACGTGGTCTGCGAGTTTAGTAACCGCACAGAGGCTTGGAAGGCAGGCATTAAGTTTCAGAGAAGATGACAGCTTAAAAATTACTAACGAATGGAGAAAGGTGATCATTAACTTTTCCTAAAGGCATAAAGAAAGCGTACATCTCCTTCTCTTGTGACTTAGAGCGTCCGTATTCGTTGTTATTTAGGCTATTAAATTAAGCGTTAGCTCTATTTGTAGAAAATTGTGCCCACGGCTTCTCCAAATCTCCTGTTCTGAGTCCTAGGGGGGGAGGGGTGGGGGTTAGTCATCAACCACACCTGTCAAAAGCGCGACATGCAGAGGAGCTCTACATCTGTAGCTTAGACTGCGACGCCGCGGGGACGAGACTTTCACGTTACAGCCATATACTACTAACAGAAGCAAAGTGTTGCATCGCTATGTCACATTTTGAATTATTTCACCCCCTTTTTGTTAAAGAAGGGCCATTTGACATCTTTTCTTCTAATGAAATAATTCGTAATATTAAGGCAAAACTAAAGCATATCAAGATCAGTGGATTCCAAATTCAGCAGTTTTGGCGCATGGTGTCAAAATCTAATGATATATCGGTTATTTTTTCCTCTAATAGAAAAAAGTAGATTCGACAGATTTGCTTCTTGATGATTAGGTGGTAATTGCAATAGATCGGCGGCGTCTTAGTAACCAATATATCGGAAAGAATTCCTATCGCCACAGGCAAGATAACTAATCTTTTCTGAAAAGCGCCTACCACCCCTTAAACCAAATGCATAAATGAACTGTCTGCGATGGATTTTGCTTCATACAGCTCTTAACAACTGTCAAGGTAAATTTATGTGTCACGTATTTGTGACATAACACTTTTCCTTTTAAATTTTGAGAAGAGATGGTATTTACTGTAAGAATTGCAAAAAAAATCTAGAAGATAAGGTGATATTTTCCACCTTTATACCCTAAGGTTATAAATTCTCTATGACTGTGAGATTGAATTAAATGCATTTTTTCCTACAACTGATTTATTAGTCTAAGCTGTTTTATCGAAGCAAGGCAATTCTGCCCACCTTTAAGTTGTTCCAAGTAGATGAATCTCATTTGTGTGGGAATGAAGCGGAACGTACCCTTTACAATCTACGGTTGATCGGCAGTAGATGGAGGGGAAGGACATTTTACATCACAGGCCAGTCGGTCAGTCAAGCATCACACAATAACATGATCTGCAACCGCGTATATGGAAGAAATAAGGAACACGTAAAAAATACTTTAGTCCTATTGTCACCTCCTCGAGCGTGGTACAGAAGGTGCGTTTGTTTAACAAGTAATTCATGACTTTCCCTGCTGCTGCAGTTGCCAACAGCACGAGGAAAATAGTCACGAGCTGTTTTCCATACCAAACTTAGATGGCAATTTAAACAACAGCCAGGTGTTATTTCCTATTTTGCTCCAATTTCTTCTTTTCATTCACAAAGGGGAGTGGTCCCTCCTCAATGTGATGAGGAACCTGCCTCTCAGAGATTTACCACCAGAACCGGTCAATTTTCATAAACCACTTCTTGGTGGCAATTTTTTGCTGTAAAACTTTCATTTAATGCCGATATGATAGAAGTAACCTTAATCCAGTTTCACCGATATGTTATAGAAAAAGGTCTTTTAAATAAAGAAAAAAGTGGTAAAATTGACACAATAGTGAGTGCTTCACCATCTGTGGGGCACCAGTTTAAAAATTCTTACATTCTGCTTGGATTATTTGAATCACACTTAAACTGTGTTTCCTCCACAAAAAATGAAGAAAAGATTCACACTGGAATTCCTCTTCCAAAATGCACCCAAATTAAGATATGTTGTCGTTAACACATTAATTTTTCTTGCATCCTCTAGGCGTACAAATAAAGCTGATCCTCGCAGAGGGTCTAGTGGCGAGGAGGCGGTGGCTGGAGGAAGTGGTGAATTGGTTGCGTGTCTGAATGAGTAATGAGGTACATTTTGCTTCATCCTCCTCTGCCGCCTCCACTCCGTACCCACTCAAATCGCTTCGCTGGCTCAGTCATGACTCAATCTTAGGGTGCTCAAGGACTTTAAAGACATTTTCTGATGCTAAAGCAAGGTAAAAGGTAAAATTTTTAAAAAAAATGCAGACCCAAAAGAATATTTTTAACGTTTTAAAGCAAGGATGTGTCTATATTTGGCAATGCGATAAGTCGGTTATTTGAAATTTTCTCCTTTATCAGGAACACATCTTGGTGGAGGCTGTTTGCGTGACGCAGTTTTTTGGGTAGAAAAAGAAACGCAACCTCCAAATTAATCGGTTTGGTAGCGTGAAGCGAGAGGTGAAGTGGGGACAAAATTAACCGATGAGGGGGCAGTGAAGTGAACTCGCCCAACTTGCTCAAATTCAACTCGGCACATCATGTCATTTGCTGTCAAATAAAAACTCTTCCTTCATTTGGCTGGAGCCAGTGCTGCCACATGATCACACATTGAGGTGGGGGATAGCTGAAATTGGCCTTTTGAAAATAACCGTTAATCTTTCCTTTATTCTTCTTTACTTCTATCCTTCCATTCGCCCTTCCCTAAACCTACATCATCTACCCCATCCCCCTTACCCACCTCCCATCAGTAAACTTTTTCTTTTTCTTCCTTCTTCCATAAATTAACCTGTTGACAATGTATGGTAAGTTTAGGTAAAAGAAAAATAGTGATGTCAACGGTTTGAGACACAAGGAGAAGTTGGCCAATAAAATGAAGCGCCTGGCTCTGTGAAAGGGAAAAATGTGGTAGCAACAGCATCCGCCTACAACTGACATGAAGGAGGAGGAGGAGGAGGAGGAGGTGAAGGCGGCTGTGTGTGTGTGTATGTGGAGGGGGAATTCACTTAGTGACTGTCACTTTCCGTCTGTCTGACATGCCTTCCTGACTTCTGAAAAGGACCAGAATACAGAAATGCTTGTCTGATGCTACGTCGTGGTGCGTTTTGCTAACACCGGTGGAGAAGTGGGAAGGACTGCAAACAGGCACCATAAGGGAGGGGATAGGTGCGGTTGGAAATGATCGACTCAAAGTGAAGCAAGCATACTGCATGACCAGTGCCCACACAACTTCGGGGTGCACTTTGATGTGCAAATAGTGGTAAGGACTACGTTGTCCGCCAGCAAAGATCAGGTAGAGTTGGGCGAAGTGCACTTCATCAGCTTCAGCAACGGAATGGAGCCTCACAGCAGCATCACGAGTGTAGCAGCTGACAAGAGGACAAAGGCGTTTGGTGAGGGTGGGCTTGAGTGGGAAGTCGTGGAGTGAGTCAACGGAAAGGTGGTACGGTTGGGTGATGCTTGAAAACACGTCACTGAATGGGAGTGATTTGGACCGTGGAGGACAGGTGAAGTGCAAAATGTGATGTGCAAATTGACGTGTACGCCAAGGGGTAATGTGCTGCCACTGAAGTGATGGCGAAGGCGTCATCGTTAATTGTCGATGGAGGCGTGGTGGTGGGTGAGTGAGGATGGTGTGCGATAGCAGCTGTAAAGTGGTGGTAGGAGTGGATGTGGTGAGTTGATGGTGTGATGAAGGTGGCTGAGTGGATGTGTTCGTCTACACGATGAAGGTAACGCAAAGGAGGACGTGAAGGCGGTGGCAGATGATGGGCATCGCATTAATGGAGTGTCTGAATCATCACAGAGTAGAGTAGAGGTGATGCGACATCAGACGAACATTAAGAACTCGTTGAAAATTTGTTGACCCATGAATTCTTGCGAAGGATGACTGTCGTTCAACATCTAACTGTATGCGGGCAGCATTGGGAGGGCAAGGGGAGAGGGAGAGCAAGGTGGAGAAGGAAGAAAGAAAGATGAGTGCCTGAACAACGATTGACGGATTCGTTGATTTGACGAATTCACCGCCTCATCCTCTTCCCTCTTCATGTCCCTTATCCTCTATCCTTTGCTTCTCTCTTTTCGTCGCCTATCTTCTTCCCCTAATTTTGCTACTGCTGTTATTATTGCCGCTGCTGCAGGAGACGGTGCCCTCCCTGCCACTGCTGCCACCATTCGCAGAACCTTCTATCTCTGGTAGCCTCGCAGTTAGCCGAGGAGGAATTGTTTGTTTGGCAGTTCAGTTAGTCGTTCCATCATTAAGGCACTGGTTGGTCCGTTTGCTCGTTTACTCGTCCGCTCGTTCTTTCGTGCATTCATTCCCTTGCTTGTGCGTTCTTTCGTGCCTTCGTGCGTGCATTCGTTGGAGTTTTTTTCCATCCCTGTCTAGTTTGCTCCTTCGCACTCTTGCTTACTCCCTTTTCTCTCCTCTCCCTCGTCTCGCTACCCAATCCACCCTCTATGCAGCAGAAGCAGTGCATCTGTGCAACTTATGCCTTGGTGACCAAACACACCTTTGGATAATTCCACACCTATGCCTGCATGGAACTGTCTCCCTTCCATTATTCCTATTGCAAAATAATTCCACTTTCTTGAACCACTCACGCATTGCGCTGGCTGAAATGAGGGAGCGCATACCATTTGTGATCTAATTCAGGCTCATTTACTTTGTTTGGTTGTCTGTGTCGGTGTCAGCACCAAAGGTGAGTCAATCTTTGTTCTTAATAAGCAGTTATGGCAAATGCTGAAATAGACGTAGACTTTCTCTATCAGCCTTCATCTATTGGTCGAATCTTCATTTTCAGTGGCTGGTGACGTAAAACAGGAATGTGCGATTATAGTGCAGATCGTTCATCATAGCCTTATTGTTGGTAGTCCACGCTCACTTTCGCCTTTACGAGTTGACACTACACACCCGATTAACCACAACCAAATCGCCGAATCACTTCCATGTGCTCCTCCCACGCAGGAGCGCCATTCACGGAAATGGAGAGCTAAAGGCCTTTCGTGAAGTAAACGGTAGCTTTCCATGGGATTGTGACTAGACAATTCCCCTCCACTACCACCGATTCTTACAGGCTAATCCGATCTGCCTTCTGATTTCAACTTTTCTGTGTTTGGGGGGGTGGAGGAACTCCCTGTTCCATCATGCTGTCAGTCTGTAATTGGCATTAATAGGCGTATTGAAAAGACATTTCCAAATTTCTTGAAACTATCTTAATCAGCCACTAAAAGGGGTTCAGATAGGTAGTTTTAAATGGTTTGATGAAAGACGGGGTTGGACGACTCGATCTGATGCATTCTTAAGCACTGTCCTCAAGATTGCCTTTTGCTGTGTTCATTTCGTGTGGATTACCTCAAATTGGCGGCACTCTTACACTCAGGCGATTCCATTTGCCTTGAGGGAGCCACTCATTACTCCATTAGGGTGTATGTTTAAGTAAGTAAGGTAATTTCTGCGCTTTCCTCGTCTTCATGCTGCGTGCGGGTTGAATGATTGATCAGCAAAAGAGGATGACGTCGATGGATGCATGAGATTCATTCGTGCGATGCGTGATTGAAGTTAGACTTGTGGTTGGTGACGAGGATGGGAGTTGATGGCCCCTTTCGTAATGTGGCATTAGCCTTGGAAGCTATATTTTGTGGGCTTTTTAGACAGGAGAGATGATGGGGTAGAGTTGTGGAGGAGGGATGTCATTGTTACATTTCACTTTTAAATGTTAGTTTGATGGACACGAGGCGAGTGGATAGCAAGAAGTTTGGAAATCATATCGTTATGCGAAATTATTTGTCCTTGATGTGAGTAAGCAATGTTTAAAACTTTGCAGTAGAGATGACAAATATCCGGCCTATTGTTTTAAACCTATCTGTTGCAGCAAAGTTTAACCTGCAGTGTAGATTTTTCAAATGGAAAATTCAAAATTGTTCTGGATGATATGGCGAAGCATTTCTGTACTACTTCAAAGTCAGCCAGTAAATAGCTTCAAAAAACATGTATGAATTTCAACAGCCTTTGGAAGATCATCAAATAAGGAAAATTTTTTCCAAATTCCATTTTCCAATACCGGTAGGCATGCTGCACTACAAACGTCCTGGGACTGTTTTATTGCTCAGACGCTTATCAGAATTATTAACATTAAGACGGTCGCTGTCTATGGTGAGGCTACGTAGTGCGGTCACTCTCTCTCGCGCTCTCCTCGACGTCCTTTAAAGTGATTAATCACTCTATCTCTTGCTTACCTGCCTTCCTTCCGCTACACTCCAGTCCCAGTAGCCGCAAAAAACCTTACCATATAACTCTAGCACCTGCCCAAAACAAAGCCGAATAGAGCTGCTGCTGCTGCTTCCACCTCCTCCCATTGGTTAGTCTGGAGTAGCCGGACAACCAACCGGAAGCTCCACTTAGCCTAAGGGACGCAGATTGAGGACTATTGGAAGTAGAACACAAATATTTGTTAAGGCACAAACTTTTCTGCAGAGTTTGTTAACGTTGAAACAAGGGAACGATTTGCATGCTTCTCCGTTAAAAGAATTTTCCTGTTGGAGGTTATTAGGAACATCGGTGACTAGACCCACATATACTACTGGTTAGCAAAATTAGAGACATTACTTTGATGATCCAATGAAATTTAGCAAGTAAATCTTTTCGGCAAAGTAAACGAGAATGGTGTTCAAGCTAATCTGGAACCTGGTAATGTACACATGTCATGAGAAATGATCCTCTCGTTACAGTATTAGGCGCATTTATGAGTGTCAGGAAAGTGAAATTTTGATTATTAAAATTTTATATGCTGGGCGTTGGATGAGTTTATTTGACGCCACAGTTTGTGAAAACAATTCAAGTCAAATTTGTTTTTTTAAACTATAATAGTTAAATAATTGGTTATTTTATAAAACAAGGTGAAAACAATTTTTGTGTAGTATCTAGGCATGCCGGGCTAAAACGACTTTCTTTAGTTTGGAAATGGGCTAAATACGAAAATACAGAAGACCTTATGGTACGTTCCATGCTATTTCCTCGTACTACTCTTCCTCATACCGTTATGTGATGTTAGAAGACGTTACAGGCGCCGTAAAGTTGTCTGCTGCATAAACCTACTTTAGCCCTGCTTGAAGATTGCAGAGTCTTCTCATCTGGTTTAATGTACAGCATCCAGAGAAGAAAACGAATCGCTAAATGGTGCGTGCTTAAATACGCAAAGAAGACTCTCACTAAAAGAGAAGAGAAAAGAAGGGAACAGAAAAAAGGAATGGCATGCGCCCGTTGGTCAAACCGCCTTCAGAGCAACGCGTGGAGAGTAATTCGCAACAGTGCCTCAATTGAGTGCTGGTGTCAGTTGCATCAGCAGAAAAGGTCGTGAGTGTCATTCGCAGCAGACGCTCCCTCCACCATCCACTACGAGCTGACAGTGTGTCTGGAAGATGGTAAGTCTGCTCTACACTTCATTTGCTTTCACTATCACAACACACCATGCACTCACCACTGCCCCATGGCCAACTGACTGGCTGACAGCTTGACTAACCTATGATGAAAAATGCCACTCTCGTGTGTTTGGCAACACGCGGTAGAAACCAACGCATCACGCCATGCCTTATCAAATCACACACCACGGCACATCATCGGTTATCCTCACATGACCCATCCTCCCTCCACTCCACACCTCCACACCACACAGCACTTCATCCCACATCACCGTGCGCGCTTTGTGTGTGTGCACGTGTGAGTGTGGCGCACTGGAGATGCAATTGTTCACGTACTGGTGACCAATGCAAAAGGGCCGCGATCAGTCCCCTCCATCGCATTCCATGCAACTTAAGGGTGTGCAGGTACTGCTCCTCCCTAAGAATGGTCCACGATTCATCGAACCGTTGACAATGGGTGCTTGGGCGGGACACGAGGGTGAGATGGATGACTGGAGAGATGGCGAGACCCACGGAAGGAGGGAGGCATGGAGGGAGAGGGGGAGAGAGGGAGGGAGGTGGTGGGATTGGGAAAAGAGGAGAAACATTGCACCCCCCTACTCCTCCCCATTTTCACTTCTGCTCCACGCAATCATCTCCATTCATTGGCATTTGCATTGCCTCACTACACAATCACATGAGAGGTAGAATGGACAGTGGAGGAAGTAAACATGAGACAGAATAGGCGTTAATGTGGACTGCGTTATTCCCTTCTAGACACAACGCATCATTCCTGTATATCCCAGTTGGAAAACGTTTTAAATAACACGCTCTGATGTTTGTTATTTTTAAGATTGTTATTAGCATGGTAAGGAGCTTCCTACAGCCACTCTGGTTTGCTTCAAAAAAAGACTAATTGAAGCTCCAGCATGTGCTGAATTCCATTCCGTCACCAATAAATACGTTGGAAGCTGTCGACATTTTCCTAAGGCATTACAGTAGCATAGAAGTGACATATTAGAAATAAAGCCAGAAGAGTAACATAGTGACATTTTCCAATCAGTGCCATTGCTAAAAAAAGCGATGAAAGCATTACTATTTCAATTTTTTTCTACTTTTCAGCACCATTTATCTACAGATGTTCTCTGTGCAGACAACACTTTTCCAAAAATTCATTAATTCATAAGTGAGTGAATAAGTGAAGAAGTAAAAACCACTCACATTTAATTTAGTAAAGGTCAGGGGGCCGCGGATGAAATGTCTGAGGAGAAAATTTATCCCCGTGAAAAGAAAATTTTCCTAGCGAAAAGGTCTCACCGCTCAGTGCAAATGCCACCTTGTCAGTGAATTTTGTTTCCACCTGCGAAGTGAGCAAGAATTTGGAAAAAACTGCATTCAAAGTTCCCTAATTTTCCGGATTTTACAGATTTGATAAGTGTGTAAAAATCTAGGCAAATAGTGGAAATTGAACAAATTCTACCAATGTATTTAAAAACAAAGCATTTTGCCTATATTTTTATTTAAAAAAAGTTGAGAAACCTTTCAGTAGAGGGGAATCCATTTTAAGAAGCAGTTAACAAATAGCCCTTTGACAAAAAAGACCAACAGCTTCTAAGACACATAAATTCCCTAACGATCAGCTATAAAAAAGCAGATTATGAATTCATTAAAGGTGCATTTAAAAAGAGTACAATAATTTAAAGGCTTCGATAATATATTCACAGAAAGAGGAATTGATGGAGGAAGAATAATACTGGTTTCTGAGGTGAGAATACGACAGAAGTTGCGGATTTAATATGACTACACCATGAACGCATGGATGGATGGATTAACCTGGGAAAGGGAAGTAGATGTGAAATGCAAGAATTAGGTCTAACTACCTCGACGATAGACGCGTTGGCGTATCGAGATGGTGAGCAAATTCTTGATTCTTAAATGAATTAACTTTCCATGGTAGGGCGGCCGGGTGGACAATTTGGTGTGAGAGTTAAAAAGTAGTTTATTTAAGTGATTCCAAATGTTAGCTTACCATTTTTTGAAGCAAACCAGAGTGGCTGTAGGAAGCTCCTTACCATGCTAATAACAATCTTAAAAATAACAAACATCAGAGCGTGTTATTTAAAACGTTTTCCAACTGGGATATACAGGAATGATGCGTTGTGTCTAGAAGGGAATAACGCAGTCCACATTAACGCCTATTCTGTCTCATGTTTACTTCCTCCACTGTCCATTCTACCTCTCATGTGATTGTGTAGTGAGGCAATGCAAATGCCAATGAATGGAGATGATTGCGTGGAGCAGAAGTGAAAATGGGGAGGAGTAGGGGGGTGCAATGTTTCTCCTCTTTTCCCAATCCCACCACCTCCCTCCCTCTCTCCCCCTCTCCCTCCATGCCTCCCTCCTTCCGTGGGTCTCGCCATCTCTCCAGTCATCCATCTCACCCTCGTGTCCCGCCCAAGCACCCATTGTCAACGGTTCGATGAATCGTGGACCATTCTTAGGGAGGAGCAGTACCTGCACACCCTTAAGTTGCATGGAATGCGATGGAGGGGACTGATCGCGGCCCTTTTGCATTGGTCACCAGTACGTGAACAATTGCATCTCCAGTGCGCCACACTCACACGTGCACACACACAAAGCGCGCACGGTGATGTGGGATGAAGTGCTGTGTGGTGTGGAGGTGTGGAGTGGAGGGAGGATGGGTCATGTGAGGATAACCGATGATGTGCCGTGGTGTGTGATTTGATAAGGCATGGCGTGATGCGTTGGTTTCTACCGCGTGTTGCCAACACACGAGAGTGGCATTTTCATCATAGGTTAGTCAAGCTGTCAGCCAGTCAGTTGGCCATGGGGCAGTGGTGAGTGCATGGTGTGTTGTGATAGTGAAAGCAAATGAAGTGTAGAGCAGACTTACCATCTTCCAGACACACTGTCAGCTCGTAGTGGATGGTGGAGGGAGCGTCTGCTGCGAATGACACTCACGACCTTTTCTGCTGATGCAACTGACACCAGCACTCAATTGAGGCACTGTTGCGAATTACTCTCCACGCGTTGCTCTGAAGGCGGTTTGACCAACGGGCGCATGCCATTCCTTTTTTCTGTTCCCTTCTTTTCTCTTCTCTTCCGGCCTGTTCTATTCAAGGTAAGGGCCTTCCTCCCTAATGTGACAAGCATCCTGCCTCTGAGCAAATAGCCACCTAGTTTAAATACTTTGCATTGAACCAGAGGAGAAGCTGTTGCACTGTTCTAGGCCGATTAACGTAAATTCTTGCAGAAGACGATTTTTCTTTGCCTGCATTGTGTTCAACCGCCACCTACTGGTACAAGGAAACCGAGTAGTAGGAAATGGGGGAGCTAGAACACCATGAGATGTACCGTGCCAATTGACTGATGCATATCTCTGCCTTACTGCGCAACGATATCTGTAATAAAATTCCCCTTAAAACATTTTAACCCCCTGGTGCTACTCATAATCAAACTCCAACTTTTTGTTCCATGAATTTCTTGCATATACATTCCCTCCTTTCAAAAAAAAAGCTATTTAACCATCATTAAAATGACTACTAATTCATCGGATTCCCTTCACTTAAGCTCCTATTCCTTTTCAAAACTCTCCAAGTGCAATTAACTAATACTTGCCGAAAAAACTGATGAGAGGAGCAAGCCCTTTGCCTTTTAATCCTTTAGTTCACTACCACTTTCTCTTCTCTATCTTACTCTCCCCTCCGTCGAATGTCAAATCTGTCACCGAAACACCATTTCTGCCGCCGCCGCTGCCGCTGCCATCGCCACCCTTAATGGCTTGTCCGGGCTTGTCATTTTGCCGACGCTTCTTATTGGTTCAATGATGGTGTTCAGGGCTGCCCGACTGTCTGAAAGAGGCAACTTTCCAACGTCAGCCAGGAGGAGAGAGAAGGAGACGGAGGTTAATAAAAGAAAGAATGGAATTCGATGGCATAAAAAGTGTAATAATCATGAAAGCCATGTAATGCCTATGAATTTGTGCAGTTGTCATAACATTCATGGGCTCAGTAGCAGGGGCAATTGTTGATTGCAGTAGTTCTTTTCATGAAAAGTAATAAGAGAACCCAATTTAGCGCAAATTTATTAGAGATGTGATTAAGTTCCCTACTGTAGAAAAATCACACGGTGTGATTTAATTCATTTCAAATGGCGCCTTAACCATCCGTGATCTTCAATCGCTATGATGTCTTTCAAAGTTCCGTTTGAGTGGCAAGACGTACGTTGCCATGGCTTCACATGTTTCTCCTATGGAATTGGCAAAATTCAACTCCTTCATATTTGTCCTTTTTTCCTGTCCAAAAGTGAGTTAGGTCACTGAATTCCAACTCAGTACCTTGCACTTAGCGTGAAGAAGTTTCAATCCTGACATAGGTGCTGCGAAAGGAAGTGGTTCGGGTTCCATATTAGGGGTGGATTTGAAATAGGACGCCATAGAAGGAAATTTTATCGCTATAAAAGCACAGTGATTTATTGGTACAGAACAACGATTTTGGTTTTTTCTTTTGATGAACTACAAGCTGTACTTAATTAACTGCTGCATACATATGCGAGTCGCGAGCTCAAGCGAGAAAGCACTGGCGTCACGTATATGTGACGCTGGGAAAGAATATGTTCAGTATATCGGAAGACAGAAAGGGTTATTCTATACCATAAATTTCTGCTATATATAAATTTAACAATAACTGTGAAAATTTCCAACCTTAAACATAGCAACCGTGGAATGCTGTGAGGTTCTACCCGAGACAGGAAGTTAACAAATAACCAAAAAAGTTTACGTGGCTTTTGTTGGATCTTGATGAAATTACCTTCATTTCATAGGACAGTGGTTGAGCCTAGTAAAGGTGAGTAGACACCATTGGGTTTGTGAACCCGCAGAGGCCTCTTCTCTAACTTATTTTCCACCATTTAGAGAAGGTGCTGTAGCGAAAATTTCACCCAAGAATGGTTTAAACAAGTAATTCGGTTCTGCCGTGATGAAATACCCAAAGATGGGCGTGACAGCACAGAGAGAATGGAAGCTTAGCCATTCTTAATTGAAGCAAATAATTATATATGCAGACTGAATGACTAACTGGCTGAGATGTGATTAAAAAATAGCTTTTGGGTACATTGCAGTGTTCGCCATCACAGACTTTCATCTGTTCAACACAATTGGACAGTATGCGGAAAATACCTTGCCTTTGATAAGTACCTAGGATTAGTCAAATCCGCTGGAGAAAAGTGTTTTTCTAAAAATAGAAAAACCAGACACGATCCCTCACATTGCATTAACTGAAGTCACCATTAAAAAATGCACAGTTCATTTTGGATGGGAGAGAGAGACGCTCTAATCCTTCTTTCTTTGCATTCCCTTCCATATTTCTCAGACCTGGTAATGACTGTCACATTTTCGTGACATTTAAAACCATATAATTACATGGGAAAGAGAATGGACGGATGAAATATGACCATGAGAAGCGGATTGGACAGTGGTTACCAGTTCTCTTCTGGAGGCATAAATTGGCATCAAATTGAGAAAGGAGTACCTATTGCCCTGGTGGGTATTCCGAAAAGGCATTAGTATGCAAATGTTTTTGTAGCCTTTTTGAATTAATTCAGTAATACCTGCATGTCTACGTCAGTAGATATTAAGAGCAATTTAAGGTTTATGGTCTTATTAATCAGCAAATGTAGCAGAGCATCTCTTAAAAAACAGTAAATATAAAAATGAATGGGTATATGAAAAACGTGAATAAAAAAGATAGAAAGAATTGTGATTTGACATCTTCACAGTTAGGCGAAATACGTGATTTTAGGTTGATGGGTGGATGGATAGATGCGTGGACAAGTGAGAGACTAATTTTATGTAGATAGAAGCATAGTAAAATGAAAAGGTAAGTGTTCCAAGCCAAACCATGTCTAAAAAACAATTTTTTAGAATTTGACAATAGGAACATCCAGTTTTCAGTCATTTTTAGGCTTTATTTACAATAAAGGGTCTCGATTTTTGGGACAGATCCTACAACTCGGCAAACACCGATTGCACTAGGCGCTATAACGAATCATCTGCACACAAGGCAATTGTTAAATCAGTGAACTTTGGATGTTTGGACCCCGAATGTATCTTTTTCGATGTGTTTGATTTACCTTCGACGCCCCGATACAAGACGTGCATAAAAGTCATCCACTAAGTTATCTGTATCCTAGATTTGCACGATTTTTATATCCCTTGTACTTCTCAGCTCAAATATTTGTCGTCTGTTTACCATAATAAAGGGGAAAAGTAGTGCCTACTAATCACACAATCTTTAAACACGTTCTCCACTAGAGTCACAGGCGTGTGACGGCGTAGTTTTTGCCTGAGTTTTTATTCCTCAAATTTGCAAACATTTAACCAGTTGAATAACAGATTTACAAAAACAAGAAATGGCAACAATTCTTGACACATTAGGCCAATAAATATGCAGACTCTAATAGTCGTTTACTTTGGCGACCCCATTAGTGCCTAGTAAGTGTCGGGTCTCATGAAGTCGTTTAAATAACCTCCTACTAATAAGTAGTACAAATAAGTCGAGATTCTTACTACCTAAACAAGATAAGAAATTATCGACACTTAGTCATGTTGCGTATAGGCTTAATACAAATTATTGTCTTTAAGCTAATTTGACGAAGACATTTATGAATAATGAGGACCAAACAGGGAAGAACAACCTTCTGTGGCAAGGTGAGCGCTCTCCCCTAGTCAGATAAAAAGGTTGAAGACCAACGAGCCGTTGTAATAGATGTCCAACTCCCCGGGTATCCAGGTGGCAACTTCTTTGTTAATGAATAACGAAGGAGAGTTTATGCCAACGTCTGTTCCTCTCACCTGGCTCCTCTACTCGGGGAGCTTGGACCTAAAACGCCAAAAAATGTGACCATTTGGAAGCCTTCATGGCAAAAAAGGCGCCAACAAAATTTTAAGTCTAACTCCTTAAAAATGAGGCAGATTTAAGCACGTTTATTGCACTTCTGCATACAATGGCAAATTGGGCCATCAGTTCTGTTACATTGCTATGATTTTCCTCATCTCACGGACACAGATTGATTCCCTTCCTGTCTACGCCCTCTTTCACTTTGTCCACTGCGGAAAACGCTCCAAAATTTAGCAGTTAGACTTGAAAATCCTTTACTCTTCGGTTTTTCTGAAGCTGGATGGCTGAAATTCCTTTCCAAATCACTTGGAGGTGCAAGTTCAATGGATCCGAGAAGTGGCAGACCAAGACCTTCTGAAATGGTTTGCAGAACGAGACCTGCTAGTTGACGACGCAATAATTTTGGTCCAAAACCCGCTGTCGATGGTGGCGGTACGGCTATAACGTTCTTCATGTGATGGAGGGATTGCAACTCGTCTGAGGATAGACTTCCATCCATAGGAATGGTAAAAGCAGCACCAGAAAGGGTCTGATTACGCAGAGCCATAGCAAGAGCGGCGAAACTAAAATTTTCAACAGGAGAGGTTGAAATGAAGATGCCTGTGGGTTTGAAGTAACGGAAGTCCTCCTCTTGAAGAATGAATCTGGAGCGTTTGGTGGATTTTTGACGAATGGGGGACCGTGACCTAAGGGCTTTGGAGAGAGAGGCTCGGCGATCGCTGCAGTCGTCCATGATGATTACGACGTCACTGTTTTGTAGGAAGGTTGGCATTTTAGGCTCAAAATCGATTTCAGTGATGCCCGACCTACGATAAATAATGAAAATTAGTCACATTTGTGGTGTTTTAAGGAGGGTTGGTGGATTTTTCTTAGGAATTAACAAAAAAAAGCGTTAAATGAGTGGCTAAGCAATAGGATATGAAGAGGTCCTGAAGGGATAGACGAACCATACCTTGGGTCTGTGAATGTGAAATAAGTGATTTATTTCGTCGACTCATAATGAACTTGAATTGATTTAATAGATCCAGGACGAATCATTGATAATGATTAAATATGTGATTAATTAATCAGTTTACCAAATCTAGGGTGAATGGATTTGAAAGTGCTCGGGTGATTGAATAATTGGCTAATTTTAGAACAAATAGGCTGACTCAGGTTCGAAAAAACGAAGTCGGATGGATCTAAATGTATGAGTCCAAGGTAAGTTAGTAGAGAAATGTTAGGGCAATAAATATGAAAAGGTGTCCTGTCTGATTAAAAGAGCGGGTGGATATGTCATTTGCGGAAGGCTTTTTTAAAGCAGCTCCTACCAATGCTAGATATAATATTAGGGAAAATGATTTTAGTACAAAAGGTGATAAAAGTCAACGTTCTAGAATGTACAACACTCCACAATTAGTTCCGGATAGATCAATGAACAGGTGGATAAGAGGTACAAAAAAGGACCCAAAGAGAACGAAATAACCAACTCAGAATTGATTTGTGAGTGGATCTATGAAATAACCGTAATAAGTGGGTAGATAAAGGGCAGATATAGCAATGGATGAAAGGATATAACTCGGACAGGTGGATCAATGAATGGATGGATGGACCTGATATAATGGGCACATATAGAGTGGGTAGGATAAAAATGAAATGACTTTACAACGGGTGTGAAGGTAATTGAATTGACAAAGTATGTTTGAAAATGTCATGGATGAGTAAAAATAACTAAAAGGATGGATTAGTGGCGAGTGAACATGATAACTTAACAAAACGAGTTTGGAGTTTGAAGAGTAAACAAAACCGGGTGAGCGTGTTGATTTATGATGGAACCGAGTAGCATTCAAGCATTGATAAGTGAATCCTTGTTAAAAAATCAACAGACAGATGGTGCAAGGATAATAAAATAGGTCTGAAATAGGGAAACATCTAATGAAGTGAATGAGTCTAGGGTGAGCAAAACATGGTGAATGGATTGAATACCCAGCTACGTTGGGCAAAGGGACGATAAGCATAAAAAATACATTGATAATTTGCGAGATGTGTCAGTCTATTTAACAGCTCTAAGTGGGCCATTAACCTGTGGCTAGACCCGAGATAGGTGTATCTGGAATGGCTAAAATCTACCAAATTGTTTAGAATAAATGACTAGAAATATAAAATGTTGACCTACTTATTACGAGATAAGTAGCAAACAAAACAATAAATACTGACAGCGGATGTCTCTGATGGTACATCACCCTCATGCCAAATCCGTTTTTCAGTAGAAATGCCATCTCTCTCGCAGAGTCCGTTATCAGACCCAAAAATCCTACAACAACCTCTCGGAGCGATTTCTGGCACAACTGAGGACTTCCATAAGGCCCTGATAGGCATATCCAATTGGAAGGTCGGAAACCATAACGCTTCGTAGGATGGGTTGCGAGGGTGAGACTTGTTGGTGGAGCTGTCGTAGATAGTGCAGCGGGTGGAGAAAAAGCATTCCGGTTTTGAGTCAATGATTGTGACATATTTGCCGGACGTCTGGGAAGCTGAAGAATAGGGGCTGACGTTGACTTTGCTGATGTTAGTGGAGGGGAAGGAGGAGGAGGAGGCGGAGGAAGTGGAGATGGTAAGTGTAGGTCATATTGGAAGAAATTTACCAGAGGCACTGGAACTTCTGAAATTTAAAGCCAAGAAGGGGTGAAAACTCAGATTTCGCTTTTAACCAGCGTAAAGGTGTTTATTTATTGCATGCGACGCAACCCTGATACCTTGACACTTAACATCAAAGCAGTAATGATTAAGAAGATCATCCTGATGACGCTCAGCCATGTTGACAAATCCTTGAGTCAAATTTTACTATACATTAGTCGAACGCCATCGATTGGCAGAACAGTAGCACAATCCACAGCCACATTACCTAAACTTATAAAGTTTTTCTAAAACTGTTTGAACAAGCGCCTTGTTTAGTATCTTAGTTCCTCATCATTGCGATTATTAAGAGGGAAAGCATCCATCGTGAAAGGATTCGCCTGATGCCTTGATCGTGCGTCCATTTATCATAGCAGAATAATGCCTTGTTCATGCCACCATTGGTAGTCAAATCCTCTCTTTCAAAGACAAATGGGATATTAGAGTTATTATGATAAAGCAATTTCAAAGTTGCAAGCCCACCTCGGCTGTAGCCTTTTAGTGTCAGGATTAGCAGAGTTAGCAGCAATTCTCTCGTTGCCTCTTCAAACATATTTGGCAGGACAGTTACCTTAGAATAAATTACAATGTATATGCAATCTCCTCTAGACTCAAAAATTTAGTCGAAAATATAGCAAAACTCACGGTGATTCCTCTTTTAGCAAAGCTTCTTAAATCCATAAAGGCACTTTCAATTTTGGGTGGATTTTGCTTGCCGAAATGAGGTATTAAATCCGGCCAGGGAAGGGCCACAACAACACGAAGATTTAGCAATTGCGTTAGCCTCCAGCCTTGAATACATTGGTGAATTTCCACATAGCATGGAATATCCCAATCGCTATCCGTGTCGGCGTTTTTATCACAGGTTTCTAGAAGTTGCAGAATGTCAGTTCGTTTCCAACCAACTATGGGAATGACTACAGCAACAACATCGTTTTTGAGAGCCGGATTGACCTCTACGTTGAACCACGAGACAGCGCGAGGCCGTCGAAGTGAGTCACTGAGTGGTGGGGAGGGATGGTTGATGGCGAAATGGAGAGCGGCACTAAAACATTGATTGTCAAGGAGATCAAACAGCGTCTCCTCCGTGGGACACAGAGTCTGCCACTCTAAATTGTAAACCCATCCACTGGGAAGGAGGATGAGAGGGGTAACTGGAAGGCCCCGATGGTGGAAATCGACTAGTTGAGCCATCCCGTGGATATTTGTCCTGTGAGAAAAAGTGAGTTGGTTTTACGGGTCAAATAAGCGAATCCGGTTGCGAGAATAAATTTGGCAAAGTTTGGTGAAACAACATATTATACAATATACTATATTGAAATGGTATATTCCTAGAAATTTTGGCATCTGTACACATATTTATTAGTAGTGAAATGGTCCGAATATGGCCATAGAAGTAAAAAGGGCAACTTACAGTTATCAGATTGAGAAAATGGCAAAAATACTGTAAGAAACATCTAGCGTATAAATCGCCTAAAATTATAGAACTGATGGACAAATTAGCTTAAAGACTACTTTAGCAAAGTAAATGACATTAAGGTGGCAACATAATCTATCTACAAACTTAAAAGGCTTTGGCTTTCATCCAAACAAAAAAATAAAAAGAATAAATTAATTTTGCCACACAAGGTCTAAAAAATTAAAAAATAAAGCAAATTCGAGCTACAAAAGAATGTAAAGTGCATTACTGAATTATGTGCATATCAAACCACTATCAGCCTCAAAAATGAGTAAAGAATTTCGCTGTAGACATTATGCTTTAATGAAAATCATAATCAGGCCATAAAGGTGGAGTGCCAAATAAAAATGGTCTAATACGATTAATGCAGAGAGTGTTACGAACCTCAAAGAATTGCTTGAAAGACATAAAAACTTGAAAAAATGGATGTCTTGAAACTTATTCGAATGTGTGGCGATTTACTGCCTATTCGTGAATGCAAATTACTGGCAAAACACCCATTTTGTTCCTAATATCACAGTCGTTCCTCTAAGATGCCATTGTGGCAGTCAGACACCGCAACGACTAGTCAAAGTTAAGGTGGAAAACGCATTTGGCGGCTTAGCATTAGGGCGAATTTCTCTAACTGCATATGGTACACGATAACAAGCGCAACTTTTAAATTCGTTTATTGGGAGTAAAATTTAAAACAAAGCAAATAGAGTATCCCATAAAAAAGGTTCAGAATGGGTTTACAACACGTTTTTCTGTAATTTCCACTGAATTCTTTAGGCCGCAAGGTTTTTAAACTTCGTTACTGCAGACTTTTACTAAAAAAATTTTTAAGACCTTTTTTAATGAATTTAAAAGCTTTTGCGTTTCTTGCCTGGATTTTCTGGAAAGCTGACCTAATGGCAGCAATTTTGACCAATGCAAACTAATAACTTTGCAAACAAAATAATGGCATTAATTTTTTATATATGTTTGGACAAAATGTCGTGATAACAATTTAGTGCCATTCATCCCATTTTGACATATTTTTGTTTATTTCAGCTACTGTCAGCTCAAGTTCAATGAGAGCCGTGCAAATAGCAAGATGGTTCTAATTTGTAGAGGCCCCAGTTTGTTAAGGTTTAGTCTGCCCCTAGTTTCGCAGAAGAATTTCGCCTGTAAGTGGACTTTTTAGGCGTCCTCGTAACTTATGGGTTTATTTTTCACTTGCTTCAACTTTTTCGTTTAGTATTACGTGATTTTGATTTAATAGCATTCCAGATTTGCTTTGTACTTCGTGGTCATGTGCCATAGAAATTGGGGTTTTGTATCTTCTTAACTCAAGCACCTTGTGCAGTTTTTTGTACCCTAGAAGAGTGACGCCGACTGTTCTGGCAGTTTGAAAGTGGCTGTGCTTTATTTTCAGACTGGCACGCAGACTGGAAACCAAAACCCTTTCCCACCACCCCGGCTCAGCGCGAAGCTGCGGCAAAAAAATACGGCCTCCTGCCTGAGGACTATGAAACCTACGAACCCGATGGGAACTGTCCCGGTGACTATCCCAAGTTAGAACCATTCAACGAACTTCATCGTGATCCCTACGAACACTATGATTACGGACATTTGAAGAGGAACTATAATGAACCTATTCCCTGGTTTTGGGATTTTTATGGCCCTATGGGCTACGACAATTATCAACAGCAACTACGTTACAATGAACCACGCTGGCGAACTCTAATTAGGTTCATCGCTCCAGTATTTATTATCTTCCCTCTCTTCTACCTTGGAGATATGTACAAACTTTTTCGTCCCATGGTAGGGAAGCTCTGTCCAGTACCTTCTCCTCTTTACTTTAAAGTGACGAGAGTTTTAACCTCCCTTTCAGATGCCAAAACAATACCCCTCCAATGGTCGTGATAACTACACCTTCGAGCCAGCTGACGAGTGAGAGCCCCACCTCCGAACTTAGTTAGGAATTTGCAGTTTTTTTGCAGTTTAATAAATAAACACATCAGATTTGTCTGAGGTCTATTTTTTCCGCGGAACGCGGTTTGCTGATTGCACTCATGTGAAGAGGTGAGAGGTAAAAATGTACAAATTTTGTGTACACGCGAGGAAGGAGAGGGAAAGGAGAAGTCACCGCCGTTGGATACTTTTTAGGCGAGCCTCCTTCAATATCTGATATTCCCGCTCCTGAGTTCGTGCTTCAAATGCCTTTCGTTCGACATACCTGAATAACAGGAGAACTGTCTGCTAAAGCTACGTTTGCGACTTCCCCTGTTAGTCTTTGTGTGCCCAACAAGCTAATTGTAAATATACTTGGTAAGTGGAAGTGGAAAGCACCAATCCCGCAGCTCTTTTGGTAACTCATTTACGGGACACAAGAAAACAATCGCCTCTCAAATGACTGCTTAGCGCGCGTGTAGCGGTCTACCTGAATGTACAGTCGAGGGAATGGGCTAGGCGACACCGCGCATGTGACTAGCAGACTTGTCACAGGGGAGAGGAGTCAGGTAGAGAAACAAGCATCAAACTTGCAACATTTTTTAAAGGAATGTGTGCATTCCAAGTAAATCGACTGTGGATTCAGTAGATGCCTTTATGAGGTGGGTATCCCACACACACACATTTGCGGTGACTTATTCACACAAACGTGTTGCTGTAGAGCCTTGTGCGAATATCACAACCAATTTCGATGCCTGATCAGCAAAATCTATTCCTCCGAAGAGAGAAGACTTTATCGATAGCTTAAGACTGGGAAAGCAGCGCTTTAAAAAAGTGTAAGAAGTAACCAAATAATTATGGGAAATTTCAGATTGAGAAATCTAATTCAGTCTTTCCAAGAGACAAATCTGCGCTTCAGAATTTGACTAGTAGGTCAGCTGATTTGCCAGTTGGTTCGACTTAGAAAAGGTGTTTTGCACTTCGCTAAACCAGGTTCAACCGCCACTCAAAATTAAAATATCTTACAGAATTTTAGAATTAAGGGAATGTACAAAAATTTGCTCGCTACATTTCCAAAAAATCTCGGATAAAAGCAGACCCCGAGAATTTCATCTAAAACTTTGAAATGCAGAAAAGATGCATTTGAAAACCTCAGAACTTCATGCAAAACGGTTAAGTTGGATTTCTATTCGATGGAAAAAAAGTGTCATCCGAGGGTAGTAGTCGATGAACTCGATCGTGAGTAAAGTTTTGAAACCGGGAAGACGCTCAGGCGTTCAAAACTAAACTTTCAAGTGACCAATTACAAACAGCCGACAAATGCTCAGAGCTCAGCCCAAATATGAGACACGAGGAATTTACTCACCCGTTTTTGCCCTTATTGTGTAGCTTGAGGTCATCTTTAATGCCTTCCTTCTCAGTGAAGGATTCCCAATCTTGCCTCGACTTTTCCTACAAAAACCAGTGAGACGAAATAAACCCCAGCCACTTTAAAAAGCAAGTCTGATGATAATTTCAAAATTAGACAGACCAGAACGGATATCTTTGGGACACCGGAGGAAAGGGTTGACGATTTTAGCCTTTTTAGAGCATCTGCCAAGCGATTACCGGTGGAGGGTGCAGGTCGTCTAAAAGCGGTTCAAAGTGATCCACAAGTTTATGTCCAACCCACTTTAAACCAAGTCCACCGACTTTTACGTTCGATGAGTTGTGGGAACTGGACTTAACACTAGTGGAAACGAAAGGCGTAGATTAAGATAATTCACCAATATAATAAAAACAAAAACCCCATTTTTACAGTCACCCACCCATGGGAAGAGATTGCAGGCAAAGAATTGTGAGTGGAGTTACTTTTCGCTTGAGTTTCCCTGCAATAATGACCAAAATAAGTGACAGATGAGGATGGAAAATCGGCAAACATTAAACCATATTCTTGCGCCTATGCTAAAATGGTAATAGAGACGCTGTAATTAGTGAGAGAACAAAGTAATGTGGTACTTACCGGGATTTATGTGACGAGGGTCGATCTAATTGGTCCTTTATGGAAAGAAAAAAACATTATAAGTGAAAATTCGCAAAGTTACCACCGGTTTAGTTTTCTCGAGAAAATCAGTCCATATTTCGTCTCTATCCTTCTCCTTGAGTAGCTTACTTTCCATTTTGGCATTCACCCCTTTTCCTACTTCGCCACTAAACAACTAGTAGATTAAATATGCAGAACGAACTCGGAGATCTCGTCATCTGAATCTTCGGAGCTTTCTTCCTCATAATCCGCTAGAAGTTTCGCTGGAATAAAGCCCACGTACCTGGAGGAATATACTCCTCATCATCTGAACTCTCCGATGCACTTTTGACCGAATCACTCATCGTAAAAACCTAGAAATTAATGACATTGTTGTCCTTCAGATAAGGTGTTTATGATTTAAAACAAGCTCTCCTACAAGTGTCTAGTCTAAGAAGAGCCTTACACGTTTTTTGTATTTGTATTTGTATGTAATTGTTTAATAGCAAAGTCGCCATTGGCTTCTATGCTCTGTCGTTCAATATCTTTTAATGGAGAAATTCAAATATAAAAACATGGATCCTAATATGTTAAATAAATTTTAGCTCTGGTAATTTGCAGTTCTCTTTAAAACATCCTAACTTATGCCATAATGTTCCATTGTACGTCATTATGATCTACAACTTTTAGGCAGCATTGATTAATTCTCTTTAACATACTTGTTTACAGTAAGGATTATTTAACTGAGGAACTCAGTTCAGGCAAACTTGTCATTCTGTTAATTTTTCTAAAACAGTAATAAAGAGATACTAATAAATGTTTGAAAGTCTTATTCATTTTAATCCGATTAAAATCTACTACCTTTTAAAAAGGTTACAATGTATAATTACCTGCTACATTATCATGCATTTACCAGTTTTAAGCCTTACTTAACAAAGTAACAAAAAGGGCTTAAAATAAAAAATAAATGATTGCACTTGTGGTGCCCCACCCGTTCTCGTAACCACCCGAAGTGGTAGTGTGTGAAATGAAAAGGATACTATCATGACCCATGACCACTTTACAGATCTAACGATATGATTTGGCAATCAGCTGCAGAAATCAGGACAAATAATCCTCCGAATTATATTTGTTTGCAGCTTTTACCAAAGCAAATATTCAAGTCTTTACTGGGGTCATATTAAGCCAGATGCTATAAATTATTGCACACGACTTGGGCTTACTGGGGCTAAGCGACTATTAGACACGAAAACCATGCTGTAGAGTTTTAGCGCAACCCGCTGCAACTAGGGCAACCGTGAAATACAGCACATATAATCCAATAAGAAGCAGATAGGGTCCTCATTTATGTATCACTATTGGCAAAATTGACCCTACTTTGTGCACAACCCTTCTCTAACACCACATACAGTCACTAAGCCTCACCTTCCCTCGCAATTCACCCATAACAAACTTTTTAGCTCTTCCTTCGGGTTTTTCAGATGCGCCGCAGTTCGGCCTTCATTACATCCGTTCGAGTGGGTTGACCGTGAGGCTATTAGCTCAAGGACTTTGCCACAGAGTGGAACGAAAATGCAATTTACAGACAGTGAAGTGATCTCCCACTTAACATTGCACCCTTTCACCGCAAATTTAGACCTTAAATTCATAACCAAACAGGTCACTGTGGCTTCAGCAATCAGCTATTGCCTCAATTTTGAGTATAATCATTTAGTGAAATGAAACTACCAGATATGAGACCCAAGATCTGGTTACTTTGGAATCCCAAATTACATCTCCTCTTTAAAAGTGTCACGATGCAAAGGCTCTCATGACAGTCACTTAGTGGCTTGACACAACAGCAATCCTACAAAGATGGAACTCAAGAAGAAGG